>JACEIK010000497.1:33133-65128 GCA_018107945.1 Datura stramonium | reverse complement strand
TCGACAGGTTTCTCGTCCGATCTTTTTCCGGGCCTTTTTCTAGCATGTATGACTTTCAAATACGCTTAACCAACACGCGAATAGGCCATCTATGTGCCGGGAATTTACGGGGTGTAACATAATGAACCTGCCCTAAAAATTGGCCAGATGGAACCCATGAGTGGCACCAGCGGGTCGTGGAAACAACCAATGACCCATCGTGTCTCTCGTTGAAAGGGATACTGAATGACCTAGTCTCGGATCTAAACAACGGGTCGATAGGACGACTCGTGCCTTCAACCCACGACTCGTTATACCATCCGTTGTTTTCTCATCACAAAAACTGAACTCCCTACCACGAGCCTCACCACGACTCGTGGTTCCATCCAACGAGTCGTGGTCTCAACCCGTCGCCCACACTGGAAAATTCTTACCCTCCAACAACGACCACAACCAACGACTCATGGCTTCTCCTAACGGGTCGCTGGGTCTCCCGTAGTTTACACTGCTGCCTAGCTTGACCCTAACTATGACTGCAAAGGAAGACCCATTGTATCCCAAAACAGGTCGTCACACCTCTCGTTGTGTCCATTGCCACCATCCTTTCCCCAACCAACGACAACATACAATGACTCGTTGTTTGATACCACGAGTCGTTCTATGGTCTGTTCTGTGATGTTTTGCCAGTTTTTCTACACTTTAAAAATTCAACTCCTGGGTCTATTCTTAGGCCTTCCCAGGGTGTTACAATATCTCCCCCTTGGAAAAATTCGTCCTCGAATGTAGGAAACAAGCAGCAAACAAAAATATATAATTATCATACTCATATTCTGACTATTTTAACTGAAATTTTACAGAATGACTACCTCCTAACCTGATGTCATGCTTCACATACACACTCATACATGTGAAAGAAACTTGAACACATGAACTGTCATGAAAACCAAATGGGATCATAGAGTAGAACTGATACCTCATGTTGGAATTGAGCCGGTAGAGAACAAATGTGGGTATCTTGCCATCATATCCGCTTCAGCTTCCCACGTAGCTCTCTCAACATGCTGATTTCTCCATAAAACCTTAACTGAAGCTACTTCCTTATTTCTCAATCTCCAAACCTAACGATCCAAGATTTCAACGAGAATTTCTTCATAGTTGAGACTGTCTTTTATCCCAATGCTATCTACCAGGACTACCAAGGCTGGATCACCCAAACACTTTTTCAAAAGCAACACATGGAAGCCGGCATGAACTAAAGATAACTCTGATGGCAAGTCCAACTCATACGCCACCTTACCAACTCTCCTCATAACCCGGTAGGGACCAACATAGCGGGGACTGAGTTTCCCCTTCTTTCCGAACCACATGACTCCCTTCATGGGAGATACCTTTAGAAATACTCAGTCGTCCACACCAAACTCCAAATCCCTTCTCCTCACATCAGCATACAATTTCTGACGACTCTGAGTAGTTTTTAACTGGTCTCTTATCAACTGGACCTTTACCATGGCCTCCTGAATTGAATTAGGTCCTATCATGGCTGCCTCACCAACCTCAAACCATCCGACGGGAGATCTGCACCTTCGCCCATAAAGAGGCTCGAACGGTGCCATCTGAATACTACAGTGATAACTGTTATTATAAGCAAACTCAATTAAGGGAAAATGATCATCACAACTACCTTTGAAATCAATAACACATGCCCTCAACATATCCTCGAAGGTCCGAATGGTTCGTTCTACCTGGCCATCCATTTGCGGATGGAATGCTGTGCTAAGCTTAATCTGAGTCCCAAGTACCTTCTAAAAAGACCGCCAGGATTGGGAGGTAAACTGAGTACCTCAGTCTGAAATAATAGACAAGGGCACTCCATGAAGTTGAACCAACTCCCAAATATACAACCTGGCATAATCATCCGCTGAATCCGTGGTCATAACCGGTAGGAAGTATGAAACCTTTGTTAACTTATCCACCACCACCCAAATGAAATCATGGTGTCGGCGAGTACGAGGTAGGCCTATAATAAAACCCATATTAATCTCTTTCCACTTCCAAGTGGGAATGCTAATATCCTAAATTACACCTCCCGGCCTTTGGTGCTCGACCTTCACTTGCTGATAGTTTGGACACTTGGCTACGAACTCTGCGATATCCTTCTTCGTACCATCCCACCAATAGATATCCCTCAAGTACCGATACATCTTCGTGGATCCCGAATGGATGGAATATTTGGTACCATGTGCCTCATGCAATATCCAGAATCTCAAATTATCAACTTCCGGAACACATAGCCGACCCTGGTATCGAAAGACACCATCTCCCCCTTGGGAGAAAACCTCCACCTTTTGACTTCGCACCGCTTACTTTCAGCCTTCTCAAAATCGGATCCTCATCTCACTTAGATTTGACATCGACCACCAAAGAAGATTTTGGTCCATTCTGCACAACAACACTGCCATCGGTCGAGTCGACCAATCTAACCCCAAACCTTGTAAGTCGGTGGACATCCTTCACCAACTCCATCTTTCCCTCATCTACGTGGGACACACTCTCCATATAGAGTCTAATAAGTGCATCCGCAACCACATTAGCCTTTCTCGGGTGGTAAAGAACTCTCATATCGTGGTTCTTTAGCAACTCCAACCACCTCCTTTGTCGATGATTTAGATCCTTCTGTGTGAATACATATTGCAAGCTCTTTTCATCCGTAAATACATCCACTTTGACCCCATACAAGTAATGCCTCCATATATTCAATGCAAACACCACCAC
Source organism: Datura stramonium (assembly GCA_018107945.1). Classification (NCBI taxonomy): domain Eukaryota; kingdom Viridiplantae; phylum Streptophyta; class Magnoliopsida; order Solanales; family Solanaceae; genus Datura; species Datura stramonium. The sequence goes on along the minus strand of JACEIK010000497.1, from coordinate 62,377 downwards.
AACCAAATCAAGATCATGGGTTGGTAATTCTTTCCATGAACCTTTAACTGTCATGAGGCGTATGATATCACCTTCCCACGCTGCATCAACACACATTCTAGTCCAAATCTTGAAGCATCACAATATACAACAAAGCCATCGTTACCCTCGGGTAAAGTCAACATTGGTGCTGAAGTGAGTCGGGTCTTCAATTCCTAGAAGCTTTTCTCACAATCCTCTGACCATTGGAACTTCACCTTTTTCTGAGTCAAACTAGTCAAAGGTGCAACAATGGATGAGAAACCCTCAACAAATCTCTGGTAGTACCCCGCTAGGCCCAAGAAACTCCGAATTTCTAAAGGATTCACCGGACTAGGCCAATTCTTCACTGCTTCGATTTTCTTAGAATCCACCCTTATGCCCTCACTCGACACCATATGACCTAGAAATGCAACCTAGTCCAGCCAAAATTCACACTTGCTAAACTATGCATATAGCTGACGATCCTTGATGGTCTGATGTACTACTCTTAGGTGAGCAGCATGTTCCCCCTTGCTCCGCGAGTATATAAGGATGTCACCAATGAACACAATCACGAACGTGTTCAAATATGCCTTGAATACCCTATTCATCAGGTCCATAAAAGTTGCAGGAGCATTGGTTAGTCCAAAAGACATAACTAAAAACTCATAGTGGCCATACCGAGTTCTGAAGGCTATCTTTGGAATGTCACACTCCCGAACTCTGAGCTGGTGATATTCCGACCTGAGATGTATCTTTGAGAAGCACCTGGAAACTTGGAGCTGGTCAAATAGATCATTAATCCTTGGAAAGGGGTATCTGTTCTTGACAGTGACCTTATTCAGTTGTCGATAATCAATACACATCCGAAGGGAACCATCCTTTTATAGAACAAATAGAATCGATGCACCCCATGGAGACTTTCTTGGTCTAATGAAACCCTTATCCAACAAGTCCTTTAACTGATCCATTAACTCCTTTAGCTCGGCTGGAGCCATCCTGTAAGGAGGAATAGAAATAGGCTGCGTATTAAGCAATATATCAGTACCGAAATCAATTTCCCTCTCCGAAAGAACACCTAGAAAATCATCAGGAAACACATATCGAACACCACTAGAACTGACTGAATAATCGAGGTCTCGGACTCCACATCCTTAACCGTAACTAGGTGGTACAGGCAACCCTTAAAGATCATCTTCATGGCCTTAAGATAGGAAATGAACCGACCTGCTGGTACCACCGAACTACCCTTCCACTCCAACACTAACTCACCTAGAAAATGAAATTCCACCATACAGGTCCTACAATCAATCGAAGTATAACACGCAAACAACCAATCCATCCCAAGAATAATGTCAAAGTCCGTCATGGATAACTCTACAAGGTCCACGAAGGTAACCTTATGCAACACCGTAATGGGGCAACCTCTATATACCCGCCTAGCTACAACTAATTAACTGACTAGAGTAGATACGGAGAATGGTTCTGAAAGAATTTCAAGACTAACTCTGTTATACCCCGAGAATTCAAGATTCGGACATGAAAGTGAATCAGGAGAAAAACTGGAAAATGTTGTAGCAGTTGCAGAATAGGTCACTTAACGACTCGTGAAGAGGCCAAACGAGTCATCAAGTGACTTGTGGGGAAGGCCTGTGCAATCGCGGACCCNGTAGCAGTTGCAGAATAGGTCACTTAACGACTCGTGAAGAGGCCAAACGAGTCATCAAGTGACTTGTGGGGAAGGCCTGGGATGATGGAGGACTCGAGGTCCTCATGGGCGATGTAACGACTCCTGTTCAGTCACCACAAGTCTTCATGTCAATCGTGGGGAGGTCTTAGAGAAAGATGGTGAAGCTTATCTAGTGTACTTGACGGATGGCACCTAATGAGTCATCGTCAGTCCTAACGACCCGTTAGGTGGGCCGTTACAAGGCCAATTGAGTTTTCATGAATGACGAGGTAGTGTACTTGACGGGAGAACCAACGGATCGTGTGCCCTAGTAACGAGTCATTAGGTCATCTGTTAGGACACCCTGACAGTTATTTTCAATGATTTTAGTAAGGGCTTTTCCGTAATTCCTAAGTTCCAAGGGCCTATCCTACATCATTCTAAGTAGGTTTTGGGCAAGGCCCTCATATTGATGATGATGAGGTGATATTTCTGAGTAGGCTTACCACATGATTTTTGAGTAAAGTCTCCTCATATTCTTTGTGCTTGTGGTATGTGTTCTAGTAAAGCTTCTCATATGCATGAATTCATAATTGAGGTGTATGTTGTCATTAAGCTTCATTTCACGTGATGTTGAGTCTAAGCATGATTCTATCCTAAGCTTTGTCGAGATGACATCGTTGAGCTTCATATCTATATGATGTCTAGTGTATGCATGATTTCATAATGAGCTTTGTCAATAGACAACGTTGAGCTTCATTCCATACGATGTTGAGTCTATGCATGATTTCATGTTGAGCTTCGTCACTAGACGATGTTGAGCTTCGTGTTTATATGATGTAGAGCATTGCATGTTTTGGGAGAAGAGTCTAGCACCGAGCGGGCTGAGGGTCGACTACCTTTTCCCCAGAACTACGTGCCAAGGTAGGTTGATTTTATTATATTATTGGGACTTCCCTTGTGAGCTATCCCCGGCCCGATTGGCCCCATTCAGCTTGATATTGATATCATGGTAGAGTCCTTAGCCCTGTCAATGTTAAGGACGGCTCTGCCGACTTGAGTGTAATAATGTGGACCACGTAAGCACTATCGTGGTATGTCGGTTAATTGACGAGTCTCCCACTGTCTATATCATTTGAGTTGCATATCCATTACCCATGATGATTATGTTATGCATGCATGTTTAAGAAGAAAGGTTTGACTCATTGTTCAGCTTTTGTTATAAATGTTATGATTTAGCTTTGAGTAATTTGATTTAGCCATGATGTTCTAAAGACATGCATGACCACGTATAAAATAAGAATTATTTCATAATAAATTCTTGTGATCTTTTCTTATCCTTAACGACTATCACATATGCATGACTTGTTTTGAAAGAATATTATTCCTCTAGTAGTTTTACTTACCTTACATACTCGGTAAATTCCACGTACTGACCGCATATTTTTTATGCTACATCATTTCATGATACAGGATCGGGTTCTCAAGTTCAGCCCGTTCGTAGCCATTTATCGGAGTTAGAACCAGCTTGCTTTGGTGAGTCCACATCTTCCGAGGACTAGACTTTTAGTTATCTTGAGCGTATTTTTAGTTTCAGTATTTTTGAGCTAGTTGGGGGTGTTTTCCAATCAGCTCGTCCAGATTAGAGGCTTATCAGACTTAGACACATATTCAGCTTAAGATATTCATTCTGTTGTTATGTTAAGCTAGTCTTCCGCTGAGTTTATATTTATGTTTACTTTATGTTTATTGAATAATTTAGTGAATGCTTATGCCATGGGTTGACTTGGGGTCTCTCGGGGTCCCTTGTCCTGTGTCTATGATCCGAGTCTCCTCTCGAGTCGTGAAAAACTTGGTATCAGAGTCATAGGTTTGAAGTGTCCTAGGGAGTCTTAAAGCCGCGTTAAGTAGAGTCTTTTTCATGGGTGTGAAGCACGCCACACTTATGACGAAGAGGCTACGAAACTTTCTAGGAAATGTTCCCATCTTTCATGATCTATTTCATGCGATGAAGAGTCTTTCTACCCCTCTAATTTGTTCTATTCACGATTGTAGAATCATGGCTCCTCGAAGGATGAATGGGAGGAGAAATGGAGACAGTGAAGGCCACGAGGATGGCATGGGTCGTGGGAATCAACAAGTCCCACCAGTTCAGGAGCCTCAAGAACCCGATCCAGCTGCCCACGCTGAGTGCCGGGCCACTATCCAGATGCTTGCACATGCCTTGACCGCTCAGGTCAATCAACAGGCTGTTGCGCATGTTTCGTAGAATGGCAATACAGCGACGGCTCGAGTAAGGGACTTCTTGAGGATGAACCCTCCAGAGTACTTAGGGTCCAAGGTAGGTGAGGACCCATATGACTTTATTGATGAGATCGTCAAGATCACTTAGGTTATGGGGGTGAGCAGTGTTGAGTGCACAGAGTTGGCCTCCTACCAGTTTAAGGGGGTTGCACATATATGGTTCCGTCAATGGAAGGAAAGAAGAGTTGCTGAAGTAGGTTCGGTCACTTGGGAAGAGTTCCATGTTGCATTCCTTGATCGGTTCTTCCCTAGGGAGATGAGGGAGCTAAAGGCAGCTGAGTTCGTAAATCTGAAGCAAGGGAGCATGATAGTACTAGAGAATTCCCTTGAGTTCACCCGCCTATCGAAGTATGCTCCTGAGTTAATGGCTAATCAGAGGGCGCGAGTGAGGAGTTTTTTGCATGGGATAACAGGTTACTTAGATAAGGAATGCAGGATTGCTATGCTCCATCAGGATATGGACTTCCCTCGGATGGTGTTGTATGCCCAGAAGATGGAGGCAGCCCATTCGAGAGAGAGAGAGTCCAAGAGGGCCAAGACTGAGGACCACAGATTCTCCCAGTAGAGGTTCGGCGGTGGGCACAATCAACAGACCCACCAGAGATCATCCGCCCCAGCTTCATCATCCTTGAGTGTGCCAACTTGGCCTAGGCATGATCAGAGCGGGCGAGCATCAAGCTCGAGGGGTCATAGAAGCAGGCCCACAGATTCAGGTGTTTCAGCTTGTCGCAGATTTGGCCAAGGGCATACAGGCCTGTGCTTGGAAGGTTCGGGTGTGTGTTATGGGTGTGGGCAACTTGGAAACATGCTTAGAGATTCTGCAACAATGAGACAGGATCATATTGGGGGCCGTGGCCCAGCTTCTAGCTCAGAAGCCCCATCCCCTCGCTCAGCACATCATGGGGCATCTACCAGTGCAGCTGGCGGTCAGCGCCAGAACAGATTCTATGCCCTAGCATCCCGTCAGGAGCAGGAGGTCTCCCTGGACGTGGTTACTGGTATGTTACCAGTCTTCCATGTTGATGTTTATGCATTGTTAGATCTAGGGGCCACCTTGCCGTTTATAACACCATATGTATCCAGTAGCTTCGGAGTCAGTCCCGATGTCTTGTCAGAATCCTTCTCAGTTTCTACTCCAGTAGGTGACTTAGTTATAGCTAGACAGGTGTATAGAAATTGCCCGGTCTTGGTTCTCCGTAAGGTCACCTCAGAAGATCTGATAGAGTTAGCCATGATGGATTTAGATGTTATTCTCGGCATGGATTGGTTGTATGCTTGTTATGCTTCATTAATTGCAGGACCCTGTTAGTAGAGTTTCAATTCCCTGGTGAGCCAGTCTTAGAATGGAAGTGTAGTTCAGTTGTGCCTGTAGGTCGCTTCGTTTCCTACCTCAAGGCCAAGAAGATGATTTCTAGGGGTTGCATGTATTATTTGGTTAGGGTCAAGGACGTGGAGTCCGAAACCCCGACTATCCATTCAGTCCCAGTAGTACGTGAGTATCCATAGGTCTTTTCGGAAGATTTGCTAGGTATTCCTCCCGAGCGAGAGATTGACTTTGGTATTGAACTCCTTCCCGATACGTAGCCTATATCTATTCCAACCTATAGGATGGCTCCAACCGAGCTAAAAAATGTGAAGGATCAGTTAATGGATTTTTTAGATAAAGGTTTCATTAGACCGAGCCAGTCTCCATGGGGCGCACCAGTATTATTTGTTCGAAAGAAAGATGGTTCCCTTCGTATGTGCATTTATTATCGACAGTTGAACAAAGTCACTGTTAAGAACAGGTATCCCTTACCTAGGATCGATGATTTGTTCGATTAGCTTCAGGGTGTGAAGTGTTTCTCGCAAATAGATCTCAAATCTGGGTATCATCAGCTCAGAGTTCGAGAGAGTGATATCCCAAAGATGGCATTCGAAACACGATATGGTCATTACGAGTTTGTAGTTATGTCTTTTGGACTAACGAATGCTCCTGCAGCTTTTATGGACCTGATGAACAGGGTGTTCAAGAAATATTTGGGCATGTTCATGATGGTGTTCATTGATGACATCTTGGTATACTCCTAGAGAGAGGAGGAGCATGCTGCTAGCTTGATAGTAGTGCTCCAGACCCTCAAGGACCGCCAATTTTATGCAAAGTTCAGCAAGTGTGAGTTTTGGTTGGTCCCTATCGGGTTGTGAGAAGAGTTGGTAAGGTGGCGTATCAGTTGGAATTGCCTTCAGAATTGGCTTCAGTTCATCTCATGTTCCATGTATCACTTCTGAAAAAGTACTTGGGTGATCTAGTCTTGGTAGTTCTGGTAGTCAGCGTTGGTGTGAAAGACAACCTCAGTTGTGAAGAAATTTCGATTGAAATTTTTGATCAACAAGTCAGAAGTCTGAGGAATAAAGATGTAGCTTCAGTTAAGGTTTTATGGAGGAATCAACATGTTGAAGGAGCTACGTGGGAGGCCGAAGTGGACATGATGGCTAGATACCCACATTTGTTCTCTACCGGCTCAGTTCAGACTTGAGGTATCAGTTTTTTCCCTAATTCTCTAATCAGTTTCCATGTTCAGTTCAGGTGCACAAGTTTGAATTATGTTATGATAAATGTATGTGATGCCTGAATTCAGTTTAGTTATGTGGTTCTCTTCGGGGGTAGTCGTTCTGTCAGTTTTCGGCTTGAATGTCAATGATTAGCATCTATATATATAGTGATTGTTTGTTCTGGGTTTTCTGCTTATCTCTAACATTTGAGGACGAATGTTCCCAAGGGGCAGATTGTTATACCCCGAGAATTCAAGAATCGGACCCAGAAATGAATCAGGAGAAAAATTGGAAAATGTTGCAGCAGTTGCAGAACGGGTCACTTAACGACTCGTGAAGAGGCCAAACGAGTCATCAAGTGACTCATGGGGAAGGCCTGGGATGATGGAGGACTCGAGGTCCTCACGGGCGATGTAACGACTCATGGTCAGTCACCACGAGTCATCATGTCAGTCGTGAAGAGGTCTTAGAGAAAGATGGTGAAGCTTATCCAGTGTACTTGACGAATGGAACCTAACAAGTCGTTGTTAGTCCTAATGACTCGTTAGATGGGCCGTTACCAAGCCATTTGAGTTTTCATGAATGATAAGGCAGTGTTCTTAATGGGTGAACCAACGGATTGTGTTCCCTAATAACGAGTCGTCAGGTCGTCCGTTAGGACCCCCTGACACTTATTTTCAGCGATTTCAGTAAGGGCTTTTCCATAATTCCTAAGTTCTAAGGGGCTATACTACGTCGTTTTAAGATCGTAATAGAGGGTTTTAAGCTGAGAAAAACCCATCTTAGGCCATTTTTTCATGCATGAAAGGTTAAAGGCTTGAGGGGAGGAAATTGAGGAGAATTTCAAGGTTTCCAAGGGGAATCTCAGCTGGGTAATTGGGAAGAGTTAGGATTCTTCAATCCCAGGTAGGTAAGGCTATGAGTGGGTGCTTCCTTCCACACCCATTCCCATTCCATATTAATTTGTGATTGGTTTGTGATGATCAAGTATGGGTCTTCATTTAATTGCATGATTCTCACATTTCCGCTCATGGGTATGATTAAATTGAGTTGATATTGGTGATTTACTGAGCTTGGACGGATTCTATCTAAATTTCTTTTACAAAATTATTTTTCTAAAATTGAATCTAAAATGTCCATGTGTGAGTAGTTCATGATAGAATGTGATGATGATGATGGAGTAAATGATGAAAAGCATGTTTCCAACCTTACCTATAATTTTGATGATGTTTTTAAAGAAGATTAAATATACCCATGTATGATGAAGCATTAGGTAGTGCTCAATGTTGAGCTTGAATGACGATTTTTGTGAATTGACTTTATTACTTCATTTTGGAGTGAAATCTCCCAAACTACAATGTTTTCAAATAAAATTTATGAGTTCAAGCATGATAAGGTTTTGGGCAAGGCCCTCATATTGATGATGATGAGGTGATATTTCTAAGTAGGCTTACCATATGATTTTGGAGCAAAGTCTCCTCCTATTCTTTGAGCTTGTGGTATGTGTCTTAGTAAAGCTTCTCATATGCATGAATTCATAATTGAGATGTATGTTGTCATTAAGCTTCACTTCACATGATGTTTAGTCTAAGTATGATTCTACCCTAATCTTTATCAAGATGACATTGTTGAGCTTCATATCTATATGATGTCTAATGTATGCATGATTTCATAATGAGCTTTTTCAATAGAAAATGTTGAGCTTCGTTCCATACGATGTTGAGTTTATGCATGATTTCATGTTGAGCTTCATCACTAGACGATGATGACTTTCGTATTTATACGATGTAGAACATTGCATGTTTTGGGAGAAGAGTCTAGCACCGAGCGGGCTAAGGGTCGACTACCCTATGCCCCAAAACTACGCGCCAAGGTAGGTTGATTTTATTATATTATTGGGACCTCCCTTGTGAGCTATCCCCGGCCTGATTGGCCCCTTTCATCTTGATATCGATATCATGGTAGTGTCCCTAGCCTTGGTAAGGTTATGGACGGCTCTGCCCACTTGAGTGTAATAGTCGAGACCACGTAAGCTCTATCGTTGTATGTCGGTTAATTGACGAGTCTCCCACTGTCTATATCATTCGAGTTGCATATCCATTACTCATGATGATTATCTTATGCATGCATATTTAATAAGAAAGGTTTGACTCATTATTCATCTTTTGTTATAAATGTTATGATTTAGCTTTAAGTCATTCGATTTAGCCATGATGTTCTAAAGCCATGCATGACCACGTATAAAATAAGAATGATTTCATAATAAATGCTTGTGATCTTTTCTTATCCTTAATGGCTATCACATATGCATGAATTGTTTTGAAAGACTATTATTGCTCTAGCGGTTTTACTTACCTTTCATACTCGGTACATTCCATGTACTGACCGCACACTTTCTATGTTGCATCATTTCATGATGTAGGATTGGGTTCTAAGGTTCAGCCCTGTTCGTAGCCACTTATCAGAGTTAACACCTGCTTGTTTTGGTGAGTCCTCATCTTCCGAGGACTTGAGTTTCATTTATCTTGAGCATATTTTCAGTTTAAGTATTTCTAAGCTAGTTGGGGGTATTGTCCTATCAACTTGTCTAGATTAGAGGCTTATCAGACATAGACATGTATTCAACTTCAGATGTTCATTCTATTGTTATGTTAAGTTAGTCTTCTGCTAAGTTTATATTTTTGTATCCTTTATGTTTATTGAATAAGTTAGTGAATGCTTATGCCATGGGTTGACTTGGGGTCTCACGGGGTCCCTTGTCCCGTGTGTACGATCCAGGTCTCCTCTCGGATCGTGAGAAACTCCAAAACTACTAGCAATATAAGGGTCACGAAAGACAAGGTTGCTCCTATATCTAACAAAGAATAAGCATCAATATGGAAGAATTGCAACATACCCGTGACCACACCTGGCGAAGCCTCCTGCTCCTGGCGAGGCACTAGAGCGTAAAAACCTGTTCCGGCACTAACCACCTGCCGAACTAGTGGAGGCACCTTGCTGAGGGGGTCGTGCTGCTGGAGTGATAGAACTGCCTGCAGGGAAATCTCTGATCCTGTGCCAAGGTTTGTCACACCCGAAATAAGCATCCACATCGAGCAGGCACCTCCCGAGATCATTTTTGCCACATCTTGCACAAGCTTGGAAAGTGCGCTCCAGCTGCATGCTACCATGATCCCTCGAGCCTATAGCCCAGCTTCTCTGGTCTCCCCTAAACCTGGACGACGTGCTAGCCGATGATGGAGCTGGAGCAGTGGACCTGTGTTGGGACTGCTGACGTGATCCACCTCCTAACCTGGCCTGAGAAACCCCATAGCTGTCGGTCCTAGCTCTCTTTGCCTCTCTCTGCGTCCTATAGATCACCTCCATCTGTTGAGCATGCAATACAATACGGGGAAAGTCTATGTCTCAGTGTATCATGGCAATCCGGCAATCCTTGTCCAAGTAATCTGCTACTCTATGCACAAAGTGGCTCACCCAAGCCCGCTGATTTGCCACAAACTCCGGAGCATATTTAGATAGCCGAGTGAACTCCAAAGCATACTCCTGGACTGACATATTTCCCTGCTTCAAATTCATAAACTCAGTCTCCTTGAGCTCCCTCATTTCCCGAGGGAAGAACCAATCCATGAACGCTGTGTGGAACTCATCCCAACCTATCGGGCCTTCACCCGCTTCCCTAGCACCTCTCCATTGCTTGAACCATATATATGCTACCCCCTTGAGCTGATAGGAGGTCAAGTCAACACATTCCCCCTTATTCACCCCCATAGCCTAGGTGATCTTCAGAATTTCCTAAATAAAGTCATGTGGGTCCTCGTCTACCTTCGACCCTGTGAACTCTGGAGGGCTCATCCTCAGAAAATCCCTCACCCTAGCAGCTGCCGCATTCCCATTTTGTGGATAATGGGCAACAGTTTGATTTTGGACCTGAGCTGTCATGATTTGTGCCAACATCTGGATCGCCGCCCTAAACTTAGCGTGGGCGGCTGGCTCTGGTACGTGCTCCTCATGAACGGGTGGAGCTGGCGGATTCTCCCCATTATGTGCACCCTCATGATCATCACCATTACTGTTCCTCCTGGCATTTACTCGGTGTGGAGGCACAATTCTGCAAATGTGAATAGCACAAATTAGAGGAGTAAAGGACATTCATCGCTCGACATAGATCATGAAAGATGTGAACATTCCTAAACGTCTAGTAGCCTCTTCTTCATAAGTGTGGCGCGCTTCACACCCATGAAAAAGACTCTACTTAATGCAGATTTTAGACAACCTAGGACACATAAACCTATGGCTCTGATACCAAGTTTGTCACGACCCAAACGTACACCCGGATCGTAGATACAGGAAAAGGATCCCCGAGAGACCCCAAGTCGACCCATGGCATGAACATACATCTATTTCAATCACATGAGCGGAAGACTTAGCATAGAGAAAGTAATCATAACATACCATGAGGGAAAATAGTACAATACTGGTACAATACGGCGGAATACAACCTCTAGTCTGATAAGCGTCTAAACATGAAAGGCAAATTGATAGGACAACTCCCCAACTAATCCAACATCCAAAAACTGAAAAGGAATAACATAGGGGTGTGAATATGTAGCCCTCGGAACATGAGGACTCAACAAATACGCAGAGAGAAAGTCTGAGTCTATCTACGGGTAAGGATGTGCCTGAGAACTGGGACCCGTACCATGAGATGATACAACATAGAAAGTATGCGGTCAGTACGTGGAATGTACTGAGTATGCAAGGTAAGTAAAACAGACATTTAAAACATGTATAAAACTCATAAGTGATCATAAGAGTAGGACAACATGCATATAAGGCTCAAGGTTTTCGAAACATTCGTAATGTAAACGTAGTCTTAACCATAATAGAAGAGCCTTACTTAACATAACTTGAGCCAACGTTCATAATCATAAACATGCATAAATCATGAGGAATAGTGGGAGACTCTCTTAACCGACATACCCCATATGAGCACACATGAAGCCCGACTTGTAACATTAGTCGGGAGTGTGTTCGTACCTTGCCAAGGGTAGGAACCATGAAGGGCGTGATCACACATGAAAAGGGCCAATTGGGCCAGGGACAAACATGAAAGGGTCCAAACATACCTACAGTGGCATGTAATTCATGAGATCCGGGGCTTAACCTGGGCCCCGAACCTACTCGGTGTTTGATACTACTCCCAAAACATATATAGTGTTCATAATAATACATAGATGAGTTCATGGACTAGTCAAATCATGATAATCGTAAACACGCTTTAACATACGTGAACTAGCCATGACTTGAGGCCCGTGTGTCGGCCAAAAACATAATTCATGATTGATAAAATTCATGAATACTTGTAGCTCATGCATATATCTTGAAATTCATAAGTTCATAATAGATAACATAATAAATTCGTAGTTCATGCTAGGCTTATCAAAACACCGATGGATCCATGGATCATAAATCGATTCAACATGTGGCATGCATAATCAAACTTAATTGTTTAGAAATTCAAAATCAACAATAATATACTCAATTTAAATCTCAAAGATGATCAAAATCAATAGATTATGATAATATTTGAAAACGACAATGCCCATAATTAAATCATTAAATTTTATTCAAATCAGATACAAAACCCCCTTAGTTTTTGATAATTTATAAGAAAAATCATTAAGTAGGAGCGTGGGTGTGGAAGAATCCACCCATTGAAGACCTTACATACCTAGGATTATCAAATACTAAGCCTCCTTAAAATACCAAGAATGAAGTTGAAGGAATTGAGGTGGAAAGCTTGAAATCTCTCCTTGAATCACCTCTCAAAGTTTTTGCATGCATGAATGGGAATTTAGAATAGGTCATCCTCTTAAAACCTAGCTTTTTTCAAGCCAAAAATGACGTAGTTTTGGGCCTTATAGTGTGAAAATATCAAAAATACCCTAATGAACCTGCCCTGAAAACTGGTCGGATGGAACCCACGAGTGGTACCAACAAGTCGTGGACACAACCAATGACCCGCTATGTCCTTCATTGAAAGGGCTGCTGAATGACCTAGTCTTGGATCCAAACAACGGGTCGAAGGGATGACCCGTGCCTTCAACCCATGACTCGTTATACCGTATGTTGTTTTCTTGTCATAAAAACTAAACTCCCTACTACGAGCCTAACCACAACTCATGGTTCCATCCAACAAGTTGTGGTCTCAACCCATCGCCCACACTGAAAATTCTTACCCTCCAACAACGATCACAAGCAACAACCCGTGGCTTCTCCTAACGGGTCATTGGGTCTCCCGTTGTTTACACTGCAATCCAGCTTGACCCTAACTACGACTGCCAAGGACGACCGGTTGTATCCCACAATAGGTCGTCATACCTCTCGGTCTCTCCACCGCCACCATCCTTTCCCCAACCAACGACAGCATACAATGACTCGTGGTTTGATACCATGAGTCGTTCTGTGGTCAGTTCTATGATGTTTTTCTAGTTTTTCTGCACTTTACAAATTCAACTCCCGAGTCTATTCTTAGGCCTTCCCGAGGTATTACAAGTAATAAACCAGTGACCACATTTGGTGAAGTTTCCTACTCCTAACGAGATGCAAGGGCATAAAACCAGTTCTGGTGCTGACCACCACCTGCACTGGTGGACGCACCCTGTGATGCTGACTGTGCTGGTGCTACTACTTAACTGGTATCCTACACATGACCCCTACTATCATCCTTCCTAGTCCAACGACACTCTCAGTGCCTGTGCCCTGTCTACCACACCAAAAATAGATATATGATCCAATCAAGCACTACCCTATGTGATTCTTGCCACACTTCCCATAGATCTGAAAGGTACGCTCTTCTTGCATGCTCCTTTGTCCCCTCGAGCCTGATACTCCGCTCCTCTGATCACCTTGTGGTCTAGATGGAGCACTGGACGATGATAGCGCTGGAGCTAATGACCTCTAATGGGAGTGATGACGATGTCTGCCTCCCGATCTCTACTAGGAGAACCCATAATTGTCTATCTTGGCCCTCTTGGTATCTCTCTCCTGATCTGTACAAAACCAATCGAGGAAAGTCAATGTCCTGATGAAGCATAGTGATCCTACAATCCATTACTAGGTAGACTGCTACTCTGTGTACAAACTTTCTCACCCGAGCTCTCTAATTAGCCACCAACTCTGGTGCATATTTTGACAAATGAGTGAACTTCAAAGCATAATCCTGAACTATCATATTATTCTACCTTAGGTTCACAAACTTAGCTATCTTGATTTCCCACATCTCAATGGGAAAGAACCGATCAAAAAATCTGGTAAGAAACTCGTCCCAACCAATGTGACTCGCTCCAAAAGCTATGCTATCCTTCCACTATCTAAACCAGATATGCACACCCCCTTTCAACTAATAAGAGTTTAGGTCTACGCACTTATCCCCCGTCACTCCCATAATCTGGGTGATCTTCTGAATCTCATCAATAACTCATGTAGATCCTCTCTCACCTTCGATTCGAGAAACTCTGAAGGGTTCATCCTGAGAAAGTCTCCAACTCTTGCCGTTGCCGCATTACCGTTATAGGGCACATGGTCTATCGCTTGTTGTTTAACCTAGGAGATAAATGTTTGTGCCAATATCTGAATGACTTCCATAAACTCTTCATGGGCAACCTACTTGGTCACATAATCCTTGGGGGTTGGTGTTATACCCTAGAAGCCCAAAGATTAGACCGGGAGTTGAAATAGAGAAAACTGGAAAATCTTCACCAGGTCACAAAATGAGTCATTTTGTGACCCCTGGGGGTGACCACGAGGAGTTTGGTGACTCATGCTGAGTAGATGGCTTAAGCTCAGAAACTTGTGTGTAAGGTCACCACGGGCATGACCACGAGTCGTGGTTAGGACCCACGACTCGTCAGGTAAGCTGTGGCCAAGGAAATTTAAAAGGGGAGCTTGATTAGACAGTATACCCTATGGATGGACCCCACGAGTTGTGGTCAGACACCACGATTCATTGCGTGGATCGTGATCAGCAGGCAACTAATGATTTTATATTGAGGTAATGAAGACCACGAGTGGTGACCGTGAGTCTTGGTCACCCATAAAGACTCGTTAGGTCCCTCATGGGACCCATTTGAGGAGTAATGGCAGTAGACTTAACGACTGAGTGAACGACTCGTTCTCAGGGGTAACGACTCGTTCAGCCCCTCGTTGGGACTGGCAGTCAGTTTTTTAACTACAAATTTGTTAAGGCTATTATCGCCATTCTTAAACCCTAGGGTCCTATACTATGTCATTTTAACTTATTTTCAGAGTGTATTAAGATAGGTTAAGTCATTATAACCTTTTAAAACCTATGCATGCAAGTTTAAGAGTGTAGAGAGTGATCTAGTATAGAACCCCAAGGCTCTTCATTAATTGTTCTTTAGTTCCTCTTAGGCAAGTAAGGAAGTGTTAGAATCCAAGTCTCTCAGGTTTGTAGGGTTATGAGTGGGTGAATTCGTTCACACCCATTCCTAATCTCTCCTAATTCATGAAACTTTATTTGAAAGTCTTATGGGGTTTTTATCCTAAATCTTATGAAATTCTAATGATCTATCTATGGGTTAATACCTCTCATGTTTTACGTCATATTTTATGAATCAAGGGCAGTTTTAACTGCTAATTCAATTATAAATTTACTTAATTAAATTTCTTTTAAATTATGCCCAATCATGCATGTTCTATGATAAATCGAGTTATAATTTTACCTTGATTTTGATGTTCTTTAACCCATCATGGTTTATGATTTGCGATATGGATTTACTCAATTGCCCATCATGAATTTATTATTTCTAAGTATATACATGTTTTACAAGTATGCATAAACCTCATGATTTACGATTTATGATTATAGCCGACTCACGGGCCTTATCTTCATGGCTAGTTCATGTATCTACAAGCATGTTTATGGTTATCATGATTTAACTAGCCTATGAGTCTCATGTACATTATCCTATGAGCACTATATATATATTTTAGGAGTAGTATTTAACACCGAGTAGGTTCGAGGCCTAGGTTTTTCCCCTAGTCTCAGAACTACATGCCACCGTAGGTCATGATGGAAACTTCCTTGAGACTATCCCTTTTTTTCCCAAAATGGGCCTTTCATGAGTGATATTACTCCTTTCATATTTCTACCCTTGTCTAGGTACGAACACCCTCCCGACTAGGGATTTACAGGTTGGGCTCCATGTGTGCTCATATCGGGTATGTTGTTTATAAGAATCTCCACCTTAGCTATCCTTTTAGAGTAAGTATCCCACGTCTATTGGTGATTCCTTATAATCTGAGGAGCATGTTTTATTCATTTTCTTTATGTAGTTTCAATTTTTAGCTTTAGCGAGTTAGTTGGGGATCCTATACCATCAACTCATTAGGCTTAGAGGCTTTTTAGACAAATGGATGTAATTAGCTTCAGATCATTGTGTATTTCTTACATCATGTTATTTGAAACTTTCGTTAAGTTTATCATGTTGTTTGTTACTCTTTATTTTATTGAGATAAATGTATGCTCATGCCATGCGACTTGGAGTCTCTCGGGGTTCCATGTCCCGTATCTTGATCTTAGCGTATTTTTGGGTCGTGATAAACTTGGTATCAGAGCCATAAGTTTTGAAGTATCCTATGGTGTCTGAAAGCCGCGTTAAGTAGAATCTTTTTCATGGGTGTGAAGCGCGCCACACTTATGACGAAGAGGCTACAAAACATTTAGGAAACGTTCCTTTCATTCATGATCTCATGTCATGCAATGAAATGCCTATCTATCCTTCTAACTCATGCTTACACATTTGAAGAATCATGCCTCCACATCGAGTGAACGTAAGGAGAAATGGAAATGGCCACATGAATGGCAACGGAGAGGGGTACCATCATGCCCCACCAGCCCATGGGGAGCATGCACTAGAGAGGGCTTCCCACACTAAATTCAGGGAAGCCATATTAATGCTGGCACAGGCCTTGACCGCCTAGGTCAATCAACAGTCAGTAGAGCATCTCCCTCAGAAAGCGAATGCAACGGCTAGTGGGGTCAGAGATTTTTTGAGGATGAACCCTCCAGAGTTCCTTTGGTCAAAAGTACACGAGGACCCACATGAGTTTGTTGATGAGATTTTGAAGATCGCCCAGGTCATGGGGGTAACAAATGGGGGGTGCATTGACTTGGCCTCTTATTAGTTGAAAGGGGTTGCGTATATATAGTTCAAATAGTGGAAAGAAAGTAGGGCAATGGGAATAGGCCCTATCGATTGGGATGAGTTTCATGCCGCTTTTCTAGATCGGTTCTTCCCTCGTGAGATGAGGGAACTGAAACGGGCAAGTTTGAGAATCTGAAGTAAGGTAACATGTCAATTCAGGAGTATGCTTTGGAGTTCACCCATTTATCCAATTATACACCAGAGTTAGTGGTAGATTAAAGAGCTCGGGTGAGCAGAATTGTCCATGGAGTGGCGCACTACCTAGATAAGGATTGTAGGATCACCATGCTACATCAGGACCTAGATTTTCCCCGCAAAGTTTTACATGCTCAGTAGATGAAGGAGGTGTATTAGAGGGAAAGAGAGGCCAAGAGGGCTAGGATAGACAGTTATGGGACTTCTTAGCATAGATCGGGAGCGGACATCGTCAGCAGTCTCATCAAAGCTATTTTGCTCCAACACCATCATCAGCTAGTGCACTATCTAGACCAAGAGGAGATTGGAGGAGTTGGGCCTCAGATTCGAGGGTCTAGGGTATCATGCAGATAGAGCACAGCCTTCTAGCCTGTGCAAAGTGTGGCATGAATCACCCAAGGAGGTGTTTAGTTGGCTCAGACGCTTGTTTCAAGTGTGGAAAATCCGTACACAGACTCAAGGATTCCCCTTCAGCTAGACTACGGAGTGGTGGAGCTCGTATGCCAGCCGCTAGTTCAGCAACTCCAGCAGCACGTCCCTCTCAGCAGGGTGCTTCGACTAACTCAACTGGAGGTCAGTGTTAGAGTAGGTTTATTGACCTTGCATATCGGTAGGAGCAGGAGACTTTCCCAAACATGGTTACTGGTACGTTACAAGATTTCCACCATGATGTTTATGCTTTATTAGATCCAGGGGATACCTTGTCTTTTGTGACACCTTATGTAGCTAGTAGTTTGGAGTCAGTCCCAAGATCTTGTCGGAACCCTTCTTAGTCTCTACACCAGTAGGTGATTTAGTCGTAGCTTGACGGGTGTATAGAGGTTGTCCGGTCACAGTTCTTCGAAAGGTCACCTTTGTAGATTTAGTAGAGCAATCCATGATTATTTTGATGTTATCCTTGGCATGGATTGACTATTTGCATGTTATGCCTCCGTCAATTGTAGAACCCGTGCGGTAGAGTTCGGATTTCCAGGTGAGCTGGTCTTAGAATGGAGGGGTAGTTTGGTTGTTTCTGTAGGTCATTTCATTTCGTATCTTAAGACCAGAAGGATTATTTCTAAAGGTTGTGTATACCATCTAGTTAGGGTTAAGGATGCTATGTTCGAGACCCTAACTATCCAGTCAGTTCCAGTGGTATGTGAGTATCCAAAAGTGTTCCCAGATGATGTACCAGGTGTCCCTCCCGTGAGGGAAATCGACTTTGGTATTGACCTCATACCTGACACATAACCTATATCTATTCCTCCTTAAGAATGGCTCCAGTTGAGCTAAAGGAATTGAAGGACCAGTTGAAGGACCTACTAGACAAGGGTTTCATCAGACCTAACAAGTCTCCTTCGGGTGCACCATTCCTATTTGTCCGAATGAAGGATGGTTCCCTTAGAATGTGCATTGACTATCGATAATTGAACAAGGTCACCATCAAGAACAGGTATCCTCTACCCAGGATTGATGATTTATTTTACCAGCTTCAAGGTCCTAAGTGCTTTTTGAAGATAGATCTCATGTCCGGATACCATCAGCTCCAGGTTTGAGAGAATGACATTCCAGAAATAGCCTTCAGAACTCGGTATGGTAACTATGAGTTTGTAGTTATGTATTTTGGAATGATGCATGCTCCTATAGCTTTTATGGACCTGATGAACAGGGTGTTCAATCCATATCTAGACATGTTCGTGATCGTGTTCATTGATGACATCCTTATATACTCTCGGAGAGAGGAGGAGCATGCCGCTCATTTGAGGGTGGTGTTGCAGACTTTGAAGGATCTTCAATTGTATGCAAAATTCATCAAATGTGAGTTTTGGTTAAATTCCATGGCGTTCTTGAGTCATATGGTTTCTAATGAGGGTGTGCAAGTAGAATCGCAGAAGATAGAGGCGGTGAAGAATTGGCCCAGAATGGTGAATCCTTAAGATATTAGGAGTTTCTTGGGCTTAGCGGGCTACTATTAGAGATTTGTTGATGGGTTTTCATCTATTGCAGCACCATTGACTCTGACCTAGAAGAAGGTAAAGTTTCAATAGTCGGAGACTTGTGAGAAGAGCTTCCAAGCATTGAAGGCTCGACTCACTTCAGCACCAGTGTTGACCCTACCCGAGGGCACAAATGGGTTTGTGGTTTATTATGATGCTTCAAGGATTGGACTTTGATGTGTATTGATGCAACATGGAAAGGTTATAGCTTATACTTATAGAGAGCTAAAAGTGCATGAAAAGAATTACCCGACCCATGATCTTGAATTAGCGGCGGTGGTATTTTCCTTGAAGATATGGAGACACTGTTTGTACGGGGTCCATGTAGATGTATTTATAGACCACAATCTCCTATAATATGTGTTTACTCATAAGGATCTCAATCTACATCAAAGGAGGTGGTTGGAGCTACTCAAGGATTATGATATGAGTGTCCTATACCACCCGGGAAAAGCTAATGTAGTAGCAGACACTCTTACTAGACTATCTATGGAGAGTGTGTCCCATGTAGAGGAGGAGAATAAGGAATTGGTGAAAGATGTGCATAGACTTGCGCAGTTGCAAGTTCGTTTGGTTGACCGACCGATGGCGGTGTGATAGTCAGAACGGATCGGAATCAAAATTGGTGACTAATGTAAAAGCTAGACAACACAAGGATACCCATTTTGGTAAAGTTAAAGGAAGCTATCCAGAATAAGAAGGTGGGGGTCTTCTCCAAAGGGGAAGATGGTGTGCTTCGATACCAGGGTCACTTGTGTGTCTCGAACGTTGATAAATTGAGAAATCAGATATTGCATGAGGCTCATGGTTCCAAGTATTCAATTCATCCAGGTGCCACCAAGATGTATCGTGACTTACGAGAAGTCTATTGGAGGAATGGAATGAAGAAAGACATCGCAAAATTTGTAGCTAACTGCCCAAACTGTCAGCAAGTGAAGGTTGAGCATTAGAGACTGGGAGGTTTGCTTCAGGATATCAGTATTCCTACTTGGAAGTGGGAGTAAATCAATATGGACTTCATCACAGGGTTGCCTCGCACTCGTTGACAATATGACTCCATTTGGGTTGTTGTAGACAGGATAACCAAAGCTGCTCAGTTTCTACCAGTCAAAACCACCGATTTCGTGGAGGATTATGCTAAGTTATACATTCGGGAGTTGTTTCGAATGCATGGAGTGCCCTTGTCCATCATATCAGATAGAGGTACTCAGTTTACCTCTTGGTTTTGGAGATCATTTCAAAGGGGGCTTGGGACTCAGTGTGATACCCCGAATGTGCCTAAGATTAGACCCGGGATAAAAAATGGAAGTCGGCTGAAAACTGCAAAAAAAATGTGCAGGACGGATGACCCTATGGGTCGTTGGTACCCGTTAGATCCAATCGTGGGAAGTGAAGTCCAGTGGCAGTGGGAGTAATGGGTGATGTAACAAGTCATTGTTGGGAACAACGAGTCTTGTTGGTAACCGTGGCGAGTAGTGGACTTTGGCAGTTAGGGATTTAACAGGTCGTCCCACGACCTGTTGTGAGATATAACGACCCATGGTCACTAGTCGTTATTTTGGGTTGTTAAACTTGTAGTGGACCTAACGGAAGGAGACCACGAATCATTGGAGGAAACGAGTCGTGGTAAGGCTCGTTGTGACGGGAAGATCAGGTTCACCAGGAGACAAACAACGGTGGATCTAACAACCTGTTGGAGGTCACGACTCCTCCTTCTATTTAGTCGTGGGTTGAAATCGAGATCAGGTTTTGGGTAGTGCTTATGAAGGATCTTACCACGAGTCATGGTATCCTCCAACGACTCGTTGGTACGTCCATTGGATCGACAAGTGCAAACTTTTCAAGGTATTTCATTAAGGGTATTTTCATCATTCCTATGCTCTAGGACCCTAAACTACGCTGTTTTATCTTATTTTCTGGGTATGAAAAGATAGGTTAATCCCCCCTAATCTATTCATTCTCATACATGCAAAATTAGGAAGAATTAAAAGAGATAGCTATTCCTCAAGCTCTCCTTCATCAATTCTCCGTTGGGCTTTCAAAGAGTGTTGAAATCTGATCTTACCCAGGTATTTAGGGTTAGGAATGGGTGTTTTCATTCACACTCATGCCCAATCTCTACTAATTCATGAAATTTGATCAAAAGTCTTATGGGGTGTCAACTTTAATTTTGTGGAAATTTAATTATTTACTAATGGATTATTATAATTCAAGATTTTCATCATGTTTTATGAATTTTGATAAGATTCTACAACTATTTTGATTATAAAATTATTGATTTCGATTTCTACTAAATTTCGCCTAATTATGTATGATCTATGATGAATCGATTTATGATCTTTACTTCAATTGTTGATATTTATAAACCCATCATACTATATGATTTGAATTATGGAGTTATTCAAATACCTATTATGATTTGATTATTTTCAAGGTATATGTATGATCTACAAGTATGCATGAAACCTATAATTTATGAATTATGTTTTTGACCGACTTACAGGCCTTATGTCATGGCTAGTTTTTGAATTTATAAGTATGTTTATGATTATCATGATTTAACTAGCCCATGAATTCATGCATATTATACTATGAGCACTACATATGTTTTGGGAGTAGTATTGAACACCGAGTAGGTTCGGCCCCAGATTTGGTAAACTACATGCAACCGTAGGATATGTTGGGACCTCCCTTGTGACAGTCCCCTGGCCCGAATGGCCCTTTCTTATGGTGATATCGTTCCCTTCATGGTTCTACCCTTGGCAAGGTACGAGCGGCCTCCCAGCTAGATTTACAAGCCGGGCTCCATGTGTGCTCACATGGTGTATGTCGGTTAGGAGAATCTCCCACTGTCCTCATGATTTATGCATGTTTATAATTATGTATATTGGCTCAAGTCATGATAAATAAAGATTTTCTCTAATGATTATGGTTACGATTGTATTACAAATGTTTTGAAAACCTTGAGCCTTGTGTTATGCTATGATATTATGATATAAGCATGATGTCCTACTCTTTTGATCATTTATGAGCTTTATATATTTTAAATGTATGTTTACTTACCTTGCATGCTCGGTAAATTTCACGTACTGACCACATACTTTCTATGTTGTATCGTTTCATGATATAGGATTGGGCTCTCGGGTCGATCTCCATCATTAGCCCATCTCGAAGTAGCTACCAACTTTGTTGGTGAGTCCTCATGTTTCGAGGAGCGTTTGACTAGACATTTAAGATGTTCTTTTGTTTCAGTTTTGGCCGGGTTAGTTGGGGGATGTTGTCCCATCAACCCATCTTTTACGATAAAGGCTTTCAGACCGCATTTGGTACTCATCTTATGTGTATGTCTAGTACCTTCCATTATCATGCTATATTATGTTATGATATGTTTCTACTATATCATATGTTCAGTCTTCTACTTAAGGTGAAATGAAGTTAGATGTATACTTATGCCATGGGTCGATCTGGGGCCTCTCAGGGTTCTTTGTCCCGTGTTATGATCCGCGTCTATGTTCGGGTCATGACAAGCTTGGTATCAAAGCAATAGGTTTGAAGTGTCCTAGGGTGTCTGAAAGCTGCGTTAAGTCGATTCTTTTTCATGGGTGTGAAGCGCGCCACACTTATGACGAAGAGACTATGAGACGTGTAGGAAATGTCCCCTTCTTTGATGATCTACATCGTGCGATGAAGAGTCTTTCTATCCTTCTAACTCATAGTAATCATGATTGCAGAATCATGGCTCCTCGAAGAATGAATGGTAGGAGAAATGGAAATGATGAAGGCTATGCGGGTGCTGATGACTATGGGCATCAGCAAGCCCCACCAATCCAGGAGCCCCAGGCACCTGAGTCAGTTGCCCAGGCTGAATTTCGGGCAGATATCCAGATGTAGGCGCAGACCTTGACCGCTCATGTCAACCAGTAGGCTATTGTGCATATTCCATAGAATGGCAATGCGACAGCAACTCGTATCAGAGATTTCTTGAGGATGAACCCGCTGGAGTTCCTTGGGTCCAAGGTAGAAGAGGATCCGCACAAATTCATCAAGGGGATTCTAAAGATCACCCAGGTCATGGGGGTGACGAATGGAGAATTTGTTGATTTGGCATCTTATCAGCTGAAAGGGATGACATATATATGGTTCAAGCAATTGAGGAATGCTAGGGCAGTGGGTGGAGTCCCTATAGGTTGGGAAGAGTTTCATGCAACATTTTTTTATCGGTTCTTCCCTCCTAAGATGAGGGAACTAAATGTGGCCGAGTTTGTTAACCTAAAGTAGGGTGGCAAGTCAGTCTTGGAGTACACTCTGGAGTTCACCCATATATCCAAGTATGCATCAAAGTTGGTGGTAGACTAGAGGGCTTGAGTGAGCCGATTTGTGCATAGAGTGGCAGACTACCTGGATAAGGATTGTAGGATCGCTATGTTGCATCGGGATATAGATTTTCCCCGCATAGTGTTGCATGCTCAGTAGATGGAGGCAGAGAAAGGCCAACATGACAAGGAGAGACAATTATGGGGCTTCTCAGGTCAGATTGAGGGGTGGAAAGTGCCCGCAGGCTTAACATAGGTCTATTGCTCCAGCACCATTATCCGCCAGTACACCGTTTAGATTCCGAGGTGCTCGGAGGAGCAGGGTGCTAAATTTTAGAGGCCAGGGCAGCATGCAGATAGATTGCACTTTCCTAGCTTGTGCAGGGTGCGTCAAGAATCACCTAGGAAGGTGTGTAGTTAGTGTAGATGCTGGCTTCGGGTGTGGAAAACCCGGACACCAACTTAAGGATTTCCCTTTTGCTAGATTAAGGGGTAGAGGAGCCCATATGTCAGCAGCTAGTCCAGCCGCTCCAGCAGCACGTCCCCCTCAGCAGGGTGTCTCGACTAGTTCAGTCAGCGGTTAGTGCCAAAATAGGTTTTATGCTTTAGCATCCCGCCAGGAGCAGGAGGTCTCCCTAGATATAGTCACTTGTATGTTGCGAGTTTTCCATATCGATGTTTATGGTTTGTTAGATCCAGGGGCTACCTTGTTGTTTGTGACTCCTTACATTGCTAGTAGCTTTGGGATTAGTCTCGAGATTCTATTTGAACTATTTTCAATTTCTACTCCTATTCGGTGGTAGCTAGGCGGATGTATAGAGGGTTCCCATTACTATATTGCATACAGTCACCTCCGCAGACCTTGTGGAATTAGCCATGACTAACTTTGATACTATTCTTGGAATGGATTGGTTGTATGAGTGTTATGCTTCTGTTAATTGTAGGACCCATGTAGTAGAGTTTCATTTTCCAGGTGAGTCAGTCTTGGAGTGGAATGGTAGTTTGGTCGTGCCTGTAGGTCATTTCATTTCCTATCTTAAGGCCAGAAAGATGATCTCCAAGGGTTTTATGTATTACCAAGTTAGGGTTAAACATGTTGAGTCTGAGACCACGACTATCCAGTCAGTTCTGGTAGTGTGTAACTACCTTGAAGTGTTTCCTGATGATTTACCGGGTGTCCCTCTAGAGAGGGAGATTGATTTTGGTATTGATCTTTTACCCGACACGCCGCCTATATCTATCCCTACTTAATGGACGGCTCCAGCCGAGCTAAAAGAGTTGAAGGATCAATTAAAGGACTTGTTAGATAAGGGTTTCATTAGACCGAGCAAGTCCCCATGGGGTGCACTAGTTCTTTTTGTCCGAAAGAAAGATGGGTCTGTTCGCATGTGTATTGACTATCGGCAATTGAACAAAGTCACTGTCAAGAACAGGTCTCCTTTACCCAGGATCAAGGATTTGTTTGACCAGATTTAGGGTGCTATGTGTTTCTCAAAGATAGATATAAGATTCAGGTATCATCAGCTTCGAGTTCGGGAGAGTGACATCTCGGAGACAGCCTTCATAACGCGGTATGGTCATTATGAGTTTGTAGTTATGTCTTTTAGACTAATGAATGCTCCTGTAGCTTTTATGGACCTGATGAACAGGGTGTTCAAGTCGTACCTTGACATGTTCGTGATCGTGTTCATTGATGACATCCTTATATACTTTCCGAGCGAGAAGGAGCATGCCGCTCATTTGGGAATAGTGCTTCAAACTTCAAGGATCGTCAATTGTATGCAAAGTTCAGCAAGTGCGAGTTTTGGTTGGACTCCATAGAATTTTTGGGTCATGTGGTATCAAGTGAGGGCATCAAGTTGGATTCTTAGATAATCGAGGCGATGAAGAATTGGCCTAGACTAGTGAATCCTACGGATATTCAGAGTTTCTTGGTTTTAGCTGGCTATTCTCGGAGGTTTGTTGAAGGTTTTTCATCTATTGCGACACCTTTGACCAAATTGACTTAGAAGAAGGTGAAGTTCTAGTGGTCGGAGGCTTGTGAGAAGAGCTTCCAAGAAGTGAAGACTCGACTTACTTCATGTCACGACCCGAGAGTACACCCGGATCGTAGACACGAGATAAGGGACCCTGAGAGACCCCAAGTAAACCCATGGCATAAGCATTCACTATCTCATTAAATAAACATGAAGGTAACATAAATATAACTCAACGGAAGTCTAACTTAGCATAACAACAGAAAAAACATCTGGAGCTGAATACATGTCTAAGTTTGATAAGCCTCTTATATGGACGAGCTGATGGGACAAAGCCTCCAACTAGCTCAGAAATACTGAAAATGAAAATACGCTAAAGATAACTGAAAGTCTAGTCCTCGAAAGATGAGGACTCACCAAAACAAGCAAGCGCTAGCTCTGATAAGCGGCTATGAATGGAGCTGAACCTGAGAACCGGATCCCGCATCATGAAATGATGCAGCATAGGATCTATGCGGTCAGTACGTGGAATGTACCGAGTATGCAGGGTAAGTAAAATTGCTTGAACAATAATAGCTTTTTAAAACAAGACATACATATATGATAGCCTTTAAGGATAAGAAACGATCATAAGCATTCATTCTGAAATCATTCTTATTTAATACATGATCATGCATGGCTTTAGAACATCATGACTAAATCGAATGACTCAAAGCTAAATCATAACATTTATATCAAAAGCTAAACAATGAGTCAAACCTTTCTTTTAAAACATGCATGCATAAGATAATCATCATGAGTAATGGGTATGCAAACTCGAAAGATATAGAAAGTGGGAGACTCGCGACATACCACGATAGAGCTTATGTGGTCCTGACTATTACACTCAAGTGGGCAGAGCCGTCCATAATCTTTCCAGGTCTACGGACGATACCATGATATCGATATCAAGCTCAAAGGGCCAATCGGGCCGGGGATAGCTCACAAGGGAGGTTACAATAACATAATAAAATGAACCTACGTTGGCGTGTAGATCTGGGGCATAGGGTAGTCGACCCTTAGCCCGCCCGGTGCTAGACTCTTCTCCAAAAACATGCAATGCTCTATATCATATGAATACGAAGCTCAACATCATCTAGTGATGAAGCTCAAAATGAAATCATGCATAAACTCAACATCGTGTTAAATGAAGCTCAACGTTGTCTTTTGACAAAGCTCATTATGAAATCATGCATACACTAAACATCGTATAAATATGAAGCTCAACAATGTCATCTCGACAAAGCTTAGAATGAAATCATGCTTAGACTCAACATCATGTAAAATGAAGCTTAATGCCCGCATACATCTCAATTATGAATTTCATTTATATGAGAAGCTTTACTACAATACATACCACAAGCTCAAATAATAATGGGAGACTTTACTCCAAAAATCATGTGGTAAGCCTACTTAGAATTATCAGTTCATCATCATCAATATAAGGTCCTTTCCAAAAATCTTATCATGCTTGAACTCATACAGTTTATTTGGAAACATTATAATTTGGGAGATTTCACTCCAAACGAAGTAATAACATCATTTCACGAAAATCATCATTCATACTCAACATTGGGCACTACTTAAAGCTTCATCATACATGAGTCTATTTAATTTTCTTTGAAAACATCATCAAAATCATGGATAAGATTGGAAACATGCTTTTTATCATCTACTCCATCATCATCACCTTCTATCATGAACTACCCACACATGGACGTTTTAGATTTAATTTTATAAAAATAATTTTTGTAAAAGAAATTAAGATAGCATCCATCCAAGCTTAGTAAATCAGCAATATCAACTCAATTTAGTCATACCCATGAGAATAAATGTAAGAATATTTCAATTAAATAAAGACCCATACTTGATCATCACAAACCAATCACAAATTGATAGGGAATGGGCATGGGTGTGGAAGAAAGCACCCACTCATAACCTTACATACCTGGGATTGAAGAATCTTAACTCCTCCTAATTACCCAGTTGAGATTTCCCTTGAAAACCTTGAAATTCTCCTCACTTTCTTCCTTTCAAACTCTCACCCTTGCATGCATGAAGAAAATGGCCTAGATGGGTCTTTCTCAGCTTAAAACCCTGTATTAGGAGTTTAAAAAGACGTAGTATAAGCCCTTAGAACTTAGGAATTATGGAAAATCCCTTACTGAAATCGCTGAAAATAACTGTTAGGGGGTCCTAATGGACGACCTGACGATTCGTTACTAGGGCACACAATCCGTTGGTTCACCATCAAGTACACTGCCTCATCATTCATAAAAATTCAATTGGCTTGGTGACGTTCCTCCTAATGGGTCGTTAGGACTAACGATGACTAGTTAGGTACCACTCATCAGGTACACTGGATAAGCTTCACTATCTTTCTCTAGGAACACCCCACGACTGACATGACGACTCGTGGTGACTGACCACGAGTCGTTACATCGCCCGTGAGGACCTCGAGTCCTCCATCATCCCAGGCCCTCCTCACGAGTCACTTGACGAATCGTTTGGTCTCTTCTTGGTCTCTTCAAGGGTCGTTAAGTGGCTCGTTCTGCAACTGCTGCAACATTTTTCCAGTTTTTGTCCTAATTCACTTTCGGGTGCAATTATTGAATTTCCGAGGTATAACAATATCTCCCCTTTGGTAAAATTCATCCTCGAATGTTATAGACAAGAAGAAACCAAGAAACAACAATCACTATATATATATATATATAGATGCTAATCATTGACATTCAAGCCGAAAACTGATGGAACGACTACCCCAGAAGAGAACCACATAGTTGGTTAGAGTTCAGACATCACATACACATATAATATCATAAAACAAACTTATTCTCATGAATAGAACATGAAAAAATGAATAGAGGTTTAGGGAAAAAAATTGATGCCTCAAACTGAAGCTGAGCCGGTAGGGAAAAAATGGGGGTGTTTAGCTATCATATCCGCTTTGACCTCCCACGTGGCTCCCTCGACATCATGATTCCTCCATAACACCTTTACTGAGGCTACTTCCTTGTTCCTCAGCCTTCAAACTTGTCGATCCAAGATTTCAATCGGAATTTCTTCATAATTGAGGTTGTCTTTCACACCAATGCTGTCTATCGACACCACCAAGGCTGGATCACACAAACACTTTTTCAATAGCCTACATGGAACATGGGTGAATTAGAGCCAATTCTAAAGGCAAGTCCAACTCTTACGCCACTGTACCAACTCTTCTCAAAACCCGATATGGACCAACATAGCAGGAACTGAGTTTACCTTTCTTTCCGAACCGCATGACTCCCTTCATGGGAGAGATACCTTTACAAACACCCGGTCGTCAACATCAAACTCCAATTCTATTCTTCTCACATCAGCATACGATTTCTGACGACTCTGAGCGGTTTTCAATCGGTCCATTATCAACTGAACCTTCAATGTCGCCTCATGAATTGAATCTGGTCCTACCAAAATTGCCTCACCAACCTCGAACCATCTGATGGGAGATCTGCACCTTCGCCCATAGAGAGCCTCGAATGGTGCAATGTGGATACTAGAGTGGTAACTGTTATTATAAGCAAACTCGTCAAAGGTAAATGATCATCCCAACTACCTTTGAAATTCATAACACATGCCCTCAACATATCCTCAAGAGTCTGAATGGTTCGTTCTGCTTGGTCGTCTATCTGAGGGTGAAAAGTTGTGCTTAGCTTAACCCGAGTCCCAAGCCATTTCTGAAACGAACGCCAGAATTGAGAAGTAAATTGAGTGCCTCGATCTGAAATAATAGGGAAGGGCACTCCATGAAGCCGAACCAACTTGCGAATATACAACTTAGCATAATCATCTACAGAATTCGTGGTCTTGACCGATAGGAAGTGTGCAGCCTTGGTCAACCTGTCCGCCACAACCCAGATGGAGTCATCTTGCCGGCGAGTACGAGGTAGACCTGTAATGAAGTCCATATTGATTTCTTCCCACTTCCAAGTGGGGATGGAAATATCCTGAAGTACACCTCCAGGTCTT
>JACEIK010000496.1:374142-389055 GCA_018107945.1 Datura stramonium | reverse complement strand
CCTCAAATGTCACTTTATCTTACGGGAATCTAACCCTTTTAACTAATATTTTGAAAAATTTCGGCAGAGTCTCCCTTGTAATATGGACTATCTAAAAACCCTGAAATGTAGAAAAGTCAAATACAGGAATTTCACATAACACTATAACAACTCTTTCATAGTAAGATGATAGAAAACTAAGCATTACATAGAACATAAATTGTAAAACAACAACTGAACCAACAATTTTACCTTATTAAGCTTGGAACAAATGAGGATATTTGGATCTCATGTCGTCCTTAGCTTCCTAGGTAATCTCTTCTCTATTCATGTTTCTCCACAATACCTTAATAGAGGCGACATCCTTAGTTCTCAACCTACGAACTTGCCAATCCAATATGGCCATTGGAACCTCTTCGTAGGCTAATTCCTCAGTAACCTCAACATCCTCAATTGGCACAACTCGATATGGATCCCCTATGCACTTTCTTAACATCAACACATGAAAGAACGGATGAACAGATTCCAATTCTGAAGGTAGATCTAGCTCATATGCCACCTAACCTATTCTCTGAAGGATTCAATATGGCCCAATAAACCTCGAGCTAAGCTTGCCCTTTTTACCAAACCTCATCACGCCCTTCATTGGAAAAAATTTTAGAAATACCCAGTCGCCTATATTTAATTCCATACTTCTACGCCGTAGGTCAGCGTAAGATTTCTGGCAGCTCTGAGCTGTCAGCATCCGTTCTCTGATAAGCTTTACTTTCTCTTCTGACAGGTGGATTATGTCTGGCCCAATTAACTCTGATTCTCCTACATCGAACCAACCAACTGGAGACGTGCATTTCCTCCCATATAAGGCCTCATAAGGCGCCATCTGGATTGCCGAATGATAACTGTTATTGTAAGAAAATTTAGCAAGGGGTAAGTGCTCATTCCAACTGCCTCCGAAGTCTAAAACACACGCCCATAATATATCCTTGAGCGTCTAGATGGTACAATCTACCTGTCCATCTATTTTAGGATGGAAAGTTGTACTTAGATTAAATTGTGTCCCCAGGCCCTTCTGAAAGGACTGCCAGAATTTAGCTGTGAACTGTGCTCCTCTGTCAGAAACGATCGATAATGGAACACCATGCAATCAAACTACTTCCATGATATATAATTTAACATAGTCCTCGGCTGAGAAAGTGGTCCCAACTGGTAGAAAATGAGCAGACTTCATCAATCTGTCAATAATCACCCAGATGGAATCAAATATGCGCCTAGTATGGGGTAATCCTGTCACGAAATCCATATTGATTGCCTCCCATTTCCACATAGGCACTGCTATTTCCTGTGTCAATCCACCTGGTTTTTGATGTTCTGCCTTTACCTGTTGGCAGTTAGGACATTGTGATACAAATTTTGCTACCTCCTTCTTCATTCCCAGCCACCAGTAAATCTCTTTTATGTCATGATACATCTTTGTTGAACTTGGGTGAAGAGAATAACGGGAATAATGTACCTCTACCATGATCCACTGGCAAAGTCCTTCCATATCTAGAACGTAGAGGCGACCCCTACATCTCAAAACCCCATCCTCAGTTACCTCAAAGGCTAGTACTTCTCCCTGCTGCACCTTATCTCTGAGCTGTGCTAAATGAGGATCTTCATACTTCCGCTCTTTTATTTCTTGAACTAGGGATGATACTGCAATATTCTTAATTATGGATCCATTATCCTCTATACACTCTACCCGAACTACTACGCTGGCTAGTCGGTGCAATTCTCAGGCCATTTACCGTTGTTCCGGCCTCAGATATGCCAAACTGCCCATAAATTGGCGGCTAAGAGCATTCACCACAATATTAGCTTTCCTTGGGTGATAGAAGATGTTCGCATCATAATCTTTCAACAATTCTAGCTAGTGGCGTTGTCGCAAATTCATCTCTTCCTGTGTGAAAATGTACTAAGGACTTTTATGGTCAGTAAAAATATCCACATGCACCCCATCTCTTCCACGAACCTTCTGTAATACTCGACTAACCCTAGGACTACGAACATCTGTTGGAGTTGTAGGTCTAGGCCATGTTTTCACTTCCTCAATTTTCTGCGAATCAACTTGAATACCAGCCTCTGATACAATGTGGCCCAAGAAAGTTATAGAATTCAACCAGAACTCACATTTAGAAAACATTGCATATAACTGGCGGTCTTTGAGGATCTGAAGTACTGCCCGTAAATGATCATTATGTTTTGCTTCTGAGCGGGAGTAGGCTAGAATATCATCAATGAACACTATTACAAACAGATCCAAATACGTCCTGAAGATACTGTTCATTAGGTCCATCAACACTGCTGGCGTGTTAGTCAACCTGAAAGACATAACTAAGAACTCAAAATGGCCATACCTAGTCCTGAAAGCTGTCTTCGGGATATCTTTCTCCCGAACTCAAACCTGGTGGTACCCGGTTCTCAAATCAATTTTAGAGAAATATTTTTCCCTTACAGCTGATCAAACAAATCATCTATTCTCAGAAGAGGATATTTATTCTTAAGAATAACTTTATTCAATTGTAGGTAATCTTGGCACATGTATAGAGGCCCATCCTTCTTTTTCACAAATAGGACTGGTGCACCCCATGGTGACGTACTGGGTCTAATGAAACCCTTATATAACCAATCTTTTAACTATTCTTTTAATACTTTTAATTCAGCAGGGACCATTCTATATGGGGGTATGGATATAGGCTTACTATCTGGTTGCAAATCTATAGATAAATCTATATCCCGCTTTAGGGGAATATCGGGAAGTTCATTTGGAAACACATTTAGGAACTCATTAACAATTGGGATAGACTTGAGAGTCGGGGATTCTGCCTGCACACCCCGAACCCTGACAATATGGTAGATACAACCCTTTGCTATTAACTTTTTTGCCTGAAGATAGGATATAAACATACCTTTCGGCATAGCTGTATTACCTCTCCACTCTCGCACTACCTCTCCCGAGAAGTGAAATTGGACAATTCTGGTCCAACACTCTACAGTATCATAACATGGTGCCAACCAGTCCATACACATAATCACATCAAAATCAATCATTTCTAATTCTACAAGATATGCTGAGGTCGGATGACCCACAACCTCTAATGTACAACCCCGGTAAATTCTTTTAGCAATAATATAGTCACCAACAGGAGTAGATACCAAAAAGGGTCACTGAAGAAATTCTGGTGCTATATAAAACTTTCGGGCTACTAATGGAATAACATACAATAAAGTGGAGCCCGGATCTATCAAAGCATAAACTGAGTGAGAACAAACATCTAATATACTTGTCACAACATCTGGCGACGACTTTTACTCCTGTCACCCTGGTAATGCATATGTGCGATCCTGACCGCTATCCAAACCAAATGCCCCTAATCTACCTCGGCCTCTGCTGGCTGGAGCTGAGGGCCTGAGCCCTGCAGAAGGTGCTGGGGCATACAAACCTACTGAGGATCTATCCTGCTGGTCCTGACCGCCCTGGCATCCAGTCGGGCAGTCTCTCATCATGTGCCCGTCCTGCCCGCAGGTATAACAGGCAGTGGAACCATATCTTCACCTATCCAGATGTTGTTTATGGGAAGTACTGCATCGGGGTATTGCTAACTCTGTCTAGTCTAGCCCCTTCTACCGCTGCGAGCTGAGTGCTCATGAGATTTTGTCGGGGCTTAGCTGCCTCCAACGATCTGATCTGCTGCAGCTGAAATGGGGACCTGGGTGGCCTACCTGAGAAATGGGGTCTAGGCCCGCCTTGAAAATCTTCCTGGAAATCTGCAGGTCTAGCCCTCAGACGCTGCTCCTGACCTTACCTTTCCATAGCATACTGGCGTTGTCTGAGCTCTTCCATACTCTAAGCAAAAGCCTGAATCCATGAAATGTCCATATCCTCTCGCAGAGTGGCTGTAATGCAAGATTTTATATATTCTGGCACAAGCCCCATAATAAACCGGTGCATCCTGGCTGGCATGGTGTCAACAAACAAGGGTGCATACCTGGCTAAGGAGTCAAAACTCAACGTATATTCTCTAACACTCATTCGGTCGTGCTCTAGATGCAAAAACTGCTCTACTTTGGCCTGCCGAACCTCTCGAGGCAAATAATGATCTATGAAAGCCTCAAGAAAGATATTCCATGTAGGTGGAGGTACAACTCTGCCTTGGGATCACTCCCAACTCTCGTACCATAAAACCGCTACATCTCGCAATCTGAATATTTTTGCTCGACTGATTCTATGGATGAGGCATGTATGACCCTGAATTTCCTCTGTAGCTGGACTATAAAATTCTAGGGGTCCTCTCTAAGATCTGTCTCGATAAACTACGAGGGACTCAAAGCTATAAACTCATGAACTCTCGAACTACTAGGCCCCTCGGCGGGCTCAACGACAAACTGGTACTACTGGCTGAAGCGACACTAGGCAGCCATAATCTATATCAACATGTAAAAAGCACCCCTAAGCTCCTGATCTGATGGCATAGGTATAGCTGGGGGTGGTGCTGATATATTCATATTTAGAGAGCTTGGCATATAATTGACGGTCATACTANATCTATATCAACATGTAAAAAGCACCCCTAAGCTCCTGATCTGATGGCATAGGTATAGCTGGGGGTGGTGCTGATATATCTGCTGACCTAGCAGGCTCTTAATGTGGTGGTGGGTGTTGGGGAGATCGAGGTGTTGTCCCCCTATCACCCTCAGATCGGGCTGACTCTACCTGTGGTCCCTACTAGTTCCCTTTCCTGTTTCCACATCCAACTCTCGACCAGGGTTGGTCTGCCGTGTGTCCGACATTTCTCTATAAATAAATAGGATAACATAAACTCAGGAATTTACCCTATACAGCACAGCTCTATAGCACGATTGGAGGAGAAAGAAGAGTAACCACACTATTATACCTTGCAGCTTCCTGCCTATAGAATATGGTGCAAAACACACCCATAGACAAGAACTTGGCACGGCTTGCCGATTCCCTGGGATACGACCTGCTCTGATACTAAGTTTGTCACGCCCCACCTTGGGAGATATGACTGGCATCTGGTGCTCTACTGGTCTGAACTAACATGACTGGAATGGGGCACGTTTGACACTTAATTAAAGAAATGAACGGGCTATATCTCTGCTGTAAGTACAGCCCCCGGACGACAAGGCCACCTATAAAAGTAGACAACTGACGACAACAATGCAATAATAGAGATTCTATGCGGACGACAAGGCCACCATGTTGTCTAGTTATAACTGAAAAGTAAATCAGGCACTAAACTACGCTATGACCGACAAGGCCGCCAACTAACAGATAAACAAGGGCCCACATGTCCAACCCAAGAAATAAAGCATACACGAGCCCGACACAAGCAACAAAAAGTAACCACAGGGAATGTACAATAGTTTGCAAGCCTCTTGGAGTGATATAATGGTCGAGATAGGGCCCCAACCTACCCAAATATTGTACATCAAAAGGACAAACCTCTACTAAATTTCAACTCCGGAGGGAAGGAGCTGAACAAACTACTGACTTCAGCTGGAGGCTAGGAACATCCCAAACTACGTCTATCCATACCTGCAGGCAAGCGATGCAGCACCCCGGGTGGGCGTCAGTACAACATGTACCAAATATGTAAGGAAGAAAAGTAATAACTGATTGAAAGCTGGTAAAACTATAGTAATTAAAGGAAGAGAGTAAGGATTTAACCTAAATACCTTCACTGTATGAATTATCTAAAGAACAAGTCTATATAAGCAAAGAAGAACCTAACCGGGTCCTCATAAGCTTTGAAGGTACAAACAACACAGAAGAAACTACCTGGACCCCCATAATCCCCGACAAGTACAAAAAAGGTCCACTCCTACTACCTGAGTACTAAGGATGGTGTGTACTGTAACTCGGGATGGCGCTCGCGGCCTCAATCTGGTGAAACTCATTACGGCCCTCACGGCTTCAGTAAATGGAACTCTGTATGGCCCTCACGGCCTTAATAAATGGAACTCAAAATGGCCCTTGCGGCCTCAGTAAATGGAACTCTGTATGGCCCTTGTAGCCTTAATAAATGGAACTCAATGTGGCCCTCGCTGCCTTAATAAATGGAACTCTATATGGGATAACATCTAACTACTTAACATCGAAGTAAGACCATTCTAGCTAGATTAACTCGAAAAAGAATTACTATTTTGTCACCATAGGCTCAATTCAGTTTATAACAGCTGACACCAATAGGTTTACTCTAAAGTACTATAGACACACGGGTCGTACTAACTTTACGACGAACATAACTTGTCGAAGGGATAGCCTTACATACCTCAAGTGCCGACTTTCTGTCTAACCGACGAGTTTCAATCTGTATTCAACAACCCTTTCAAATTGTAATCGTATTACTGGGAGAATGAGACTAGTTTCAGTACTAAATTCGGCAAAAATGATAACTTTTAATACTAACATTAATTATACTTTAACATAACAAAACACGGTTGAAAACATATAATTTCTCGAGAGTTCAAAAGGGATAAATACTTACTTGAAGCTTGTGATCGTATAGAAATTAGTTTGGAGCAATTCTAATAAATCCTACTTAGCGGATTTCCAATTCGCCGAGCGAATTTCAAGAAGACAACAATGTAGTAATGCTCCCTATGGGCTTATAACCCTATACCTGAAGTTAATTTGGATTTAGACGGCGTTTTGCAGCATAAACGGATGAAAATAACTTGAATTCTTCGTATCTCTCTTTCTCTGGCCGAACTTGTATCAAGGAAATGAATTTAAATGATCTAAGGGACTATTTATATACTTAGGGTGGTGGACTGGGGTCCGTGGCACAGACCCTGTTGCGCTAAAAGTTGGGCGTGCCATGGTGCCCAACGAAGAGGGAGGGGGTCCATGGCACGCTGCCCCTGTTGCAGCCTGCTCCGGCCTTCTCCCTCGCTTCCCCGATTCCGCGCTCGTTCGACCTTTTCCCAGGCCCCTTCTCGCACGCGTCATACTGTAAAACTCTTGACTAACGTACGAATAGGCTGACTAAACTTTAGGAACTTACGGGGTGTAACAATCATCATATATCCTTCACAAATCTCTTCTTTCATGAACATCTCATCAATATGCTTTTAATTCATAAAACTAGAATCATGATTTTAAATTGAAAACATTATAAAATTTGTTCATGCTTCATAGTTCAGTAGTAGAATCATAAAAAATAATACCCATGTATAGAAATAGAAGATTCATGCATTTGGTTTAAAACCACATAGATTAGACATAGAATTTAATACTTTAGAGAGGGATTGGGCATGGGTGTGAAAGAAATCACCCATTCATAACCCTACATACCTGCTGGAAGCTGATTCTAACACTTCTTTACATGCCCAATAGGAAATTGAAAAGAAATTGATGAATGTTAAGCTTGATCACCCTCTCAAGTATTCTACCTCGCATGCATGAATGAATGAAGCCTAAAATGAACTTAACTCCTTTAAAAGTCATTATTCATAACTCAAAACATCATAGTTTAGGCCTTTGGAACTTAAGAATTACGAAAAATCCCTTACTAAATTTGCAGAAAATAACTGCCAGGTGGTCCCAATGGGGGACCTAATGATTTGCCGCCAAGGACCATGACCCGTGGAGTCGGTCGTGAAGTACACTGCCTTGGATTCAACAAAAAAACATACCTTTCTTGACCACGACTCACCCCACGAATCGTGGAGGCTGACCACAACTCATGGGGACCTTCCGTCAAGTCCACTGCCCCTTTTCTTTTCTTTTCTTATTCCCCATCCCCACGACTGACCTAACGACTCGTGGGGCCTGACCACGAGTCGTGGTCATTCCCGTGGGGTATCACTTCTCCAGTTTTCAAATTCATTCCATGGCCTTCCCCACGAGTCACATCACGACTCATGGGTTGATCTCATGACTTTCCCCACGACTCGTTCTGAGTTAGATGCCAAATTTCACTTTTTCTCCATTTCAACTCTCGGGGCTGATATTTGGGCTTCTGGGGTATAACAGAAGACAATCGCAAACATATCCAAATACTACTGAACACCCTATTCAGCAATTTCCTAAAAGTTGCGGGAGCATTCGTTAGTCTAAAAGACATAACTATGAACTCATAGTGACAATACCGAGTCCTAAATATTGTCTACGAAATGTCACTTTCCCTAACTCTAAGGTGGTGATAAGCGGATCTAAGGTCTATATTTGAAAAACACTTGGCACATTGAAGTTGGTCAAACAGGTTATCAATCTTAGGGAGGGGATACTTATTTTTGATTGTGAACTTGTTCAACTGCCGATAATTAATGAACATTCTAAGAGAGCTATCCTTCTTCCAAACAAAGAGAAATGGAGTACCCCATGGGGACTTACGAGGCCTAATGAAACCCTTATCTAATAGATCCTTCAACTGCTGTTTCAACTCCTTTAGCTCAATTGAAGCCATTTTGTAAGGAGGAATGGTTATGGGCTACATATTACTGAGAAGTTCAACACAAAAGTCAATCTCCCGCTCGAGAGGGACTCCTTATAGATCATCTGGAAACACCTCCGGATACTCACATACAACAAGAACTAATTCAACATTCAAGGTCTCGGATGTAGAATCTTAACCCAAACTACATGATATATACAACCCTTAGAGATCATTTTCCTAGCCTTGAGATAGGAAACAAAGAGACCTACAGGCATAACTGAACTAGTGTTAAACTTTAGGACTGGTTAACCTAGAAACAGGAACTCTACGGTACAGGTTCTGTAATTGACCGAGGCATAAAAAACATGTAACCAATCCATACCGAATATAACATCGAAATCGGTTATATCTAACTTCGTTAAGTCGGGTGAGGTGACTTTTTGAAGAATCGTGACAGGGCAATTTCTGTATACTCTTTGAGCTAAAACTAACTCACCGACAGGAATAGAGGCTGAGAAGGGTTTTGACAGGATTTCAGGACTGACACCCGAAACTAACAGTAACATAAGGAGTCAAAAAGGATAATATGGCCTTGGGTCAAACAATGCATAAACATCAATATAGAATACTCGTAACATACCAGTGAACATGTCAGGTGAGAACTCCTACTCCTGACGAGATGAAAGGGCATATAACCTGTTCTGGCGCTATCCACCACGTGCACTAGAAGAGGCACCCTGTTGATTTGGGCAAGCTACTAGAGCTGTTGAAGTGGCGGATGGGACACGACCTCTACAGTCACCCTGTCTAGTTGAAGGGAACTCCCTACGCATGTGCCCGGGCTTCATGAATTGAAGAGGGATTGGGCATGTGTGTGGATGAATGCACCCATTCATAACCCTACATACCTGGAAGAATTTGATTTCACCAACCCTCCTGAAAGCCTAATGGATTTTTGGGAAGAACTTGATGAATCCTAAGCTTGATAACCCTTAGAACTC
Source organism: Datura stramonium (assembly GCA_018107945.1). Lineage (NCBI taxonomy): Eukaryota > Viridiplantae > Streptophyta > Magnoliopsida > Solanales > Solanaceae > Datura > Datura stramonium. Next base: position 379,634 of record JACEIK010000496.1, on the reverse strand, counting down.
TCTACGTTGCATGCATGGAAGTGAATAGGCTTAGAATGAACTTACCCCTTTTAAAACAAATTATGTTGAGCTTAAATAGACGTAATATAGGGCTTACGAACATAGGAATTATGGAAAAGCTGTTAATAAATTTGCAGGAGAAATACTCACTGCCAGTCCCCATGAGGGACTGGAGACTCGTGCCCCACACTATGACTCATGGTCTTCTTCTCGTTGCCTGCACTGGAACTTATTAACACTGGTTACCACGAGGGACACCATGACTCGTGGCATGCTCGATGACTCATGCTGACTGGTCATTAGATGCATTGCCCAAATTCTTCATCCTTCAGTCAACCCTTGACCATGGACCACCTGACGACTTGTGGTCACCCATGGTCAGTCCCAATCTAAAAAACTCCACCAAGTCCAACCTCCTCTCCATGAGTCACATAACGAATTGTGGCGCACCTAACGGGTCACGGACGACCCATCCTGTGACCTGGTGCAGAAGATTTCTTTTTATCCATTTCAACTCTCGAGTATGATCTCAGAGTTTTCGAGATATCACAATATCTCCCCCTTGGAAACGTTCATCCTCAAATGTGGGTAAACATACTAAATAGTAGAGAAATTCAATCATCATACTCAAATATTGAACATATAAGCTGAAAACTGACAGAATGACTGACTCCGAACTGAACTACAAAACTGAACTGAATTCCTAAATCATACATATATACATTGACATAAAGGAAACTGGGGCACATGAGCCGAACATGAAACTGAATAGAGTACTAGGGAGGAAAATAATACCTCAAGATGAAACTGAGTTGGAAAGGAATAGATGTGGGTATTTAGCCATCATATCTGCTTTGGCTTCCCACGTAGCTCCCTCAACATGCTGGTTCCTCCACAAAACCTTGATTAAAGCTACTTCTTTGTTTCTTAGCTTTCGAACCTAATGATCAAGTATTTCCACTGGAACCTCCTCATAGCTGTCACGACCCGTATGTAGACCGAGGCGCAACACGGGACAAGGAGCCCGGAGAGACTCCAAGTTGACCCATGGCATGAACATACATCTAACTCAATCAAATAAAGTAGAATTCTCAACAAAATAAAATAGAAGAAACATAATCAGGACTTCACATATAAAGTGAAGCGCACTTCATACATAATAGTTGAATACTACATATAGTCAGAAAGCCTCTAACATATCAGATGGGTTGACGGGACAACATCCCCAACAAACCCGACAAGTCTGGAAAACTGAACATGACAGATAACTAATATCAACTGGTCCTCAAGAGATGAGGACTCACCACTGAAATGGATGCTAACTCCAGCAAGCGAGCTAATGACGGTGTTGGGTCTGAAGGTCGGAGCCTGTATTATAAAATGATACAACATAACATATGCGGTCAGTATGTGAAATATACCAAGTATGCAAGGTAGGTAAAATGGACATGTAAATTACATAAAATTTGATAAGAGTAGGAAAACATGGTCATAAAATGAATATCATAATGTAACATAAGGCTCATGGTTTTCAAAACATTCATAAATAAGTCATAACCAAAATAACCGGAGAAAAACATCATTAAACTTGACTTGAGCCAATAATATGAACATAACCATGCATAATAATGAGGAAAAATGGGACAGCTCGTCATAACTGACACCATCATGGTAGAGCCTTATATGATGCCCAACTATCTTACTCAAGTGGGTAGAGTCGTCCCAAGTTTGCCAGTCAAGGGACGTGCAGTATGTGATATCACGAAAGAGGGGATCCATTAAGATTTTAATATATAAATGTGAACCCATGGTGGCACGTACTTATGAGACACCAGTGTAGTCCTTTGACGCCGGGCTACTCGATGCTAGACACTGCTCCCAAAAATATTCACATTAGGCTCGTATGCAAATCATAAACATCATTCATGAGATTCATGGCTAAATAAACATTTACATCATTGATCCCCTTTTAATTACATGTTTATCCATGGATCAAGAGCCCATGAATCGGCCAACGTCATAAATTGATCAATATGAAGTCAATGCATAATTGTAAAACATGTATATACTTAGTAATCATAAGTTCGTGATGAGCATTTGAGTAAATACATATCATAAATCATAATTCATGATAGGTTAAAGAACATCAAAATCAACGTAAAATCATAACACCGATGCATCATAGAACATGCATGATTGGGAAAACTTTTATAGAAAATTAAAACAATAAATTCATAATCGAATTAGTTGTAAAATATGCCAATGATTCGTAAAATATGATGTGATACAAGAGAGATATTAACCCATAGATAGATCATTAGGATTTCATAAGAATTTGGGATAAAACCCCACAAGAACTTCAAATAGAATTGCATGATTTAGGAGAGATTGGGCATGGGTATGAACGAATTCACCCAATCATAACCCTACATACCTGAAAGACTTGGATTCTATCACTCCCTTACTTTCCCAAGAGGAATTGAAGAACAATTGATGAAGAACCTTGGAGTTTTATGGTTTACCACCCTCTACTCCCTTGAAACTTTGCATGCATGAGTTTAAATAGGCTAGAATGACTTAACCTATCTTAATACACCCTAAAAATAGATTAAAACGACGTAGTATAGGACCCTAGGGCTTAAAATGATGAGAATACCCACGACCATCCCAACAAATCGTGGTGTCTGACCACGACTCCTGGGGTCCAATCAGTTAGGTGCACTGCCACTCCTACTCCTCCTTCCAATTTTCATTGGCTAAGGCCTGCTCAACAAGTTGTGGGGCCTGACCATGACTCGTGGTCATGCCCGTGGTGACCCCAATCACGATTTGAAAAACTTAAGCTAGATCCTCACCATTAGTCACCTAATTACTCGTGGTCATGCCCGTGGTGACCCCAATCACGGAATCACTCGTTCTGTGACCTAGTACAGATTTTTCAGTTTTCTCCGTTTCAACTCCCGGGTCTAATCTTAGGGCTTCCGGGGCATTACAATATCTCCCCCTTGAGAACATTCATCCTCGAATATTGAAAAGCATATAGAAAAGTAGAGAAATGCATGCATCATATTCATATACTGATCATTTAAGTTGAAAACTGACCGAATGACTACCTCCGAACTGAACTACATGGCTGAACTGAATTCACGAACCATACATACATACTTTGGCATAAAAGAAACTTGGGCACGTGAACTGAACATAAAAACTAATTAGAGTACTAGAGCAAAAAACTGATACCTAAAATTGAAACTGAGTCAGAAGGCAATAGGTGTGGGTATCTAGCCACCATATCCACTTCGGCTTCCCACGTTGCTCCCTGAACATTCTGATTCCTTCATAATACCTTGACTGAAGCTACATCCTTGTTCCTTATCCTCCGAGCCTAACGATTGAATATTTTCATCAGAATCTCCTCAAAACTAAGGCTGTCTCTCACACCCACACTCTCCACCGGAACCACCAAAGTTGGATCACCCAAACACTTCTTCAAGAAATTCTGAGGGCAACTCCAATTCATATGCCACCTTGCTAACCCGTTTCACAATCCGGTAGGGGACAACCTAATGAGGTTTGAGTTTTTCTTTCTTTCCAAACCTCATCACTCCCTTTATGGGAGATACCTTCATAAATACCCAACCATCCACTTAGAACTCTAATTTTCTCATTTTCACATCGTCATAGGACTTTTGGTGACTTTGAGCTGTCCTGTATGAGGTGAACCTTCTCCATAGCCTCATGGAATAAATCTGGTTCTATCACTGCAGCTTCACCAACTTCAAACCAGCCAATAGGTGATCTACATTTTCGCCCATAGAGAGCCTCAAACGGAGCCATGTAAATGATGGAATGCTAGCTGTTATTGTACACAAACTCAATAAGAGGCAAATGATCATCCCAACTACCTTTAAAATCAATCACACATGCTCTCAACATGTCCTCGAGAGTCTGAATTGTCAACTCCGCTTGACCATCCATTTGCGGGAGAAATGTTGTATTGAGCTTAACCTGAGTACCCAATCCTTTTTGAAGCAACCTCCAAAACTGAGAGGTAAATTGGGTACCTTTGTCTGATATGACGGACAAGGGCACTCCATGCAACAAAACTAGCTCTCAGATGTATAGTTTAGCATAATCCTCCACAGAATCAGTGGTTTTGACCGGTAGAAAATGAGCGGCTTTGGTCAACCTGTCTATAACAACCCAAATGGAGTAATATTGTCGACGAGTGCGAGGAGATCCTGTAATGAAGTACATATTGGTTTCTTCCCACTTCCAAGAAGTAATACTAATATCCTGAAGCAACACCTCCCGGTCTCTGATGCTCAGCTTTCACCTGCTAACAGTTTGGGCAGTTAGCTACAAATGCTCTGATGTCTTTCTTCATGTCATTCCACCAATAGACCTCCATTAAGTCACGGTACATCTTGGTGGCACCTAGATGGATTGCATATTTGGAACCGTGAGCCTCATGAAACATTCGATTTCACAAATCATCAACGTCTAAAACACACAAGCGACCCTGATATCGAAGCACACCATTTCCCCCTTTGGAGAAGACCTCTACCTTTTGATTTTGAACGGCTTCCTTTAACTTTACCAAAATGGGGTCCTTGTCTTGTCTAGATTTTAAATCAGTTACCAAGGATAATTATGTCACACCCCACCTTGGGAGGCATGATTGGTACCTGGTGCCCTACTAAGACCTGGACTGCTGGACTACTGAGCCGAAGCACTTCTGGTGCCAGGCTGTCTCTAACTCTGGTTTCATGGAACAAACGGGCTATATAATGGCTATAAATACAGTCTCCGACCGACTAGGCCTATATCCACCTGTAAGACAGCAACACCTAACCAAAACAACAGTTGTATAAAGGAACTTATGCGGGCCGACAAGGCCACCATGCTGACTTGTTTCACTCAAAAGCTTAATCAAATGCTAAACTACTCCGTGACCGGTAAGGTCACCAACTATTAACTAAATAAGGCCCCACACAGCCATCATAAATAAACCAAAACATAGAAACGGCCTCACACAACCGGTACAACTAACCACAGGGAATATACAATCTACAAGCCTCTAAGAATACTGATAAGATGGTCGGGACAGGGCCCCGACCTACACGTACTGTACAACAAAAGAAAAGGAATAAACCTATAGTTGTCAAGCTCCGGATGACAGGAGCTGATGACTCTGTGTGTTGGATGGAATTACGAGGGATCGGCTCCTCATCTGTAAGTACCTACAGGAAAGTAATGCAGCGCCACCAAACGGGCGTCAGTACCACTGGTACCGAGTATGCAAAGCAATAACTAAACATAACTGAAAATAGACAGTAATACTGATAGTTACTAAATAATAGAGGATGGCTAAGACTGTTTGGGATGGCATAATCTAAACTAAGCTTAACTGTACTAGAGAGAAGGTGAGAATCATACCTGTCAATGCGGCGTCCTGCTATCTATCAATTTAATAAATAACACATATAGCA
>JACEIK010000496.1:295007-373024 GCA_018107945.1 Datura stramonium | reverse complement strand
CTGGAAATATTGATAATTATCACTTAAAAACCGAAGTGGGGGCTTATATACTTGGGGCCTTTAAGTCGCATTTGTCGAATGCGATTTATAAGTCGCAATTGCCTTGCGACACTCCGACTTGGCAACGGGAGTAGAGACTGAGAATGGTTCTGACAGTATTTCGGGACTGAATCCAAAGATACTAGTAATATAAGGTGTCACAAAAGACAAGGTAGCCCCTGGATCTTGATAACATCTAAAATATATTCTTAAATCAAATCATATACACAGTCGTTGTATCAAAACAAGTAACCCCACGAGTGCCGGGGTCGAATCCCACGAGGACTAAGGACTGATGAATTTAAGCGTCGATTGAGAAGTTGATATTATCTTGCACCATATAGATTTAACATAAAAAAAAGGAAATGGGGGGAATAAACTTTGCAGAGAATTACACAAATTTCTTTAGTGAACTCAAAATAAAAAGATCACTAAGTTGTTGACAATATTGTGAAATACTAGAGGTGTGGTGTAGATGAAATACTAATTAGATTGGGATGGGCCAGGTTATATTTAAAAGTTCAATAAGTGTAAATAATTTCGGGTAATAGGTAGCCTCAGCTTCCCAACCTACCTCTAGCTGCGATTTAGTGCACCCGAATTGATTTGGATCAACAACTTCACTATTCATAGCTATTAGCTTCTAATTAGGAAGAAGGAAATAATTTCAGCTATTACTAGAATAATTTTATAACCTTTTATCCATACCCACTACTAGATTCCCTTCCAATACTTAAATATTCTCTCCCCAACAACAATCAAACAAGTATAGATAGACCCATATCATCATCAATGGATCTTCATTAATAGATTTAAAGGAATCCAACAGATTTATTCTTAATTGAATATCATGAAGTTAACTCTAGCAATAGCCAATCCAATTAAGTATTCATCATCACACACCTCTAGTTAATAATTTTAGCTACTCATAGTTAAAAAAATTCAAAAACACAATCATCAATAGCATGAGTGAATTTAATAAGGAGAGTAGATAAATCAAAAATACAGTTATCCTCCACTACAGTTGAAACTTAATAATATCCAAGAAGAAAACAGAGTAGAGTATCTTCTACAAATTTCAATAAAAATCCCTTTCGTAGCTAAGAGATTGTCTTCAGCTAAAAGAGGAATTAATGATGTGATGTGTGCTTGGCTTTTTTCTCTAACTCTCTATATTCTTCCTCTCTCTTCTCTCCCCTCTCTGCAGTGTACTTCTCTTTCTATTTATACCCTAAAATGTAGGGTATTTTTCCTTTCTTTTTCAGCAATGGACAATTATACCCTTAATAGCATCGTTCTTGAACCGGCGAAGGTACCAGCGGTTCGCCGATGAAATTCGTGAATCGCCGGATACTTGCTCTTCTTCTTCAATCGTTTCCAATGAACTTCGGCGGTTCACTAGGCATTTTTCCGATGCCGATACATGAACTGCTGGACCTTAAATACCAATTCCAAAAGTTTCTAAGTGTCATTCGGCGACAGAACCTGCATCTTACCACAGGTGACTTGTGAACCACCGGTGGCATTCCTCCTATGAGGCAGTGACCTTCATCTTTTAACCGGCGTTTCTCTGGTTAACACCTTTGTTTCTCCGCTTCTACTCATTTCCTCCTTTATACCCCATTTTATCTCTTTTCTTCAAACTTAGGCATCTGCACACAATAAAAGCAAAAAGGGCATAAAATCCAAATAAACAACTCAAGAACTAGACAAAAACTCAAGCTTTAGAGTCTAATGAGTTGGTAAATTACCAACTCATCAAACCCCAGAACTTGAATCGTTGCTTGTCCTCAAGTAACGCAATACTACAACTATTGAGGAAGATGTCACATTTCTTCAAAATTAGACTTTGCTGACCACCTGGACTATGACAGCCCAAAAATACTCATCACGCTCACCAAAAATAGAAGGAAATACCCCAAAAGACCAAAACAATGAAGGTTTTTCAAGAAGGCAACATCTTTTTATGAAATAAAGATTTTTGAAAGGAATCATTAACCACACAAGGGCATTTCTCAACCAACACACATAGCATCTCAAGTTGTAATGACTTAAAATTCAAAGCTTGTCTTAGAGTTTGCACTCCTTATTCTATGCCCATATAAACTCTAAAAGCTCTTGCATCCCTAAAAGGAATGATGCCACTCACAGAATATAAGGATCCCTATTCTCTTGACTCTTTGATCATATGAATGCATACTAGGGATCAGTTGGAAGAGACACTCACGCTCACTCTCCCAAAAGATATCTTCATGCATACACTTGACCCATAGGCTTGCCCTTCATGTAATTCGCCACTAATGTAGTGTAGCTGCACCTAGAATCATTTATGACTTGCGGGTTGTGATGTAGGCTTAAGGTTAGGGTAAGATGAACATTTGGCTATAGTGACTAGATCCTCCCTAATGCTTTTCGTGCCATGCGTTACAACAATTTTGCTCACTCAACCTTCTTTTCCTTTCTTTTCTTGTTGATGCCTTTCATATCTTTAATACTCCCCCTTATAACCCCTCTTAAGCTTCCACCACTAGCCTTATTACCTAAAGAGGAAACACCAATTTACACAAATAGTCTTTCTCTTGTTGGGTTCATCTTTTTGCACTTTGACTAAAGGTGATGTTCCTTTTACACTATGATTCTTGTCTTCCCCCTTTGTTTTGCATACCCCCAAACTTAGGCTCTTGCCTCATTTTTCACATTTGCTTCTCTCATTCCCGTCTTCTTAGGAATTGAGCCTTGCTTCAACACTTATTCTGTAATTAGCATTTAGGGAGAATGGAGCAAAAAGAGGTATTAAGAATGGTCTTAAGGCTTGTAATGTGGTTGCTAAGGAAAGGTTTTAAGGCTCAAAATTGGCTAACAAGAATTAATGATCATAGAGGGCGTATGGTTGAAGAGGCTAGATAACTAAGGGCCTAAACTCATTTCCTTAATGTCACTACATCTAGGATTTCTCCTTGAATCACATTTAGGGCAAATTCTAGACAAGATGTAATGCACAAGATTAACAAAAATATCCTCGCCACACAAAGCATCACCCTTAAATGGTCTACAAGAGTCATTTTCCAAAACAAAACATCACATTAGGACATCAAGCAAGCAAACATCATAAATCAAGCATGTAATTTACAATGTACAACCAAGATTACAATGCTACACTGTAATTACTTGCTCATTATCTTTATCTTAATGCCCTTGTTTTCACATTCTCATTTCAATCACAAGAAAAATATTGGTTGATGCCTCTTAAAACAACTTCACAACAAACTCAAAGCGACATGGCATTTATCTCAAAAATATTGCCACTCAATCCATCATCGGGAAAAGCCAACCCTGTTCGACAACAAAATTAATTAAAATAAAAGAATGCTCCTTGGGAAAGAACCGTGGTCAAAAGAAAACCCTTGGAGTTTTAATTTCTACACTACTATATTTACAATGGCGAAAAAGAAACACAATTTTGGGGTCATCTCATTCGAATTTCAAAATATGATGCTTAAAACCGAAGAACCCATTGAGTCACTAAATACCATTCACAAAAAGCCCTAAACCAAATCATCCATTTTTTTCATTAAAACAAACACAACCAAAAAGGGCCATCATCAATCACAACAACCCGACAAAGGCTGGACTTACTCAAACTCAGAACAACAAGAAACAACAAGAATTTTTTTTTAAGAAAAATGATTCTCCCCCATCAACAGCTCTTATCCCTCCCACACTTAAAATCATACATCGTCTCCAATGTAAATATGGAAAGAGGGAGAAGGGAAAAGGAACTCCATGAACAGGTCACTCCTCTTCATTATCAGCCCCATCCACATCATCGCCTCCGCTAGCATCACCAAGCCCAGCAAAATCATCGCCGAACCCTTCAAATAAGTCATCAATTAGCCCCCGAGCTGAAGAAGGTGCAGCCATTGCAGCATCCGAAGCACTCATGTCGGGCACTTCAACTGAAGTCCGACTTTTCCACTCCTGGACCTCAGTTTAAAGGGATGTGACTTCCCCTTCCACAACATCCACCCTCTTGCACAAAGTGGCGACATTCTAATTGATGAGCCCGCAAGTGTACGGGTTGTACAAGTAATATAGTGGCCCTTTTTAAGAACCGGAATGTCGAACCCACAGGGACTGGACTACAGGGTAAAGACTACGTGGTAAAACCTTTTCGAGTGTTAATTTACTATAACTTAATAATGAAGACAACAGTGTAAAGAAAGTTTTTATATTTTAGAAACTATTTTTATACTAAAGTAGAATAAGTATACAAGTGAGTCTGAAACTATGAATGTGAGCATGCCGAGGCTAAAACGAACATGAAAGAAATTCATCATCGACATACATGGTTTATCTTTCTCCGATTTAGTCGGAACTTATGCCTATGGATTAAACTCAGATTAACCCAACTTAAGAATCATGAACCTTCCACCTACATTCTCGTGATAAGAAGAAATTCAAGTTCTAGCTATACAAAACCGATTCCACACATGACTAATACGACTTTCGTGTATATTTCTATCCCGAAGGTAAATCAATTCTCAATTTTCCAAACCAAGAAAAGATCATATCCTATTAATTCACAACTTTCCAGCTTGCCCTCTCTCGGTGAAACCGACTTTTTGGATTTACATTTACATTGGCCAGATATTAACGTAGGGGAAAATAAGAACAAGAATTAAATAGAACAACCATAGAAGAAAAGATGAAACAACCGTATAATCACCACATTTCAATACAATAGTTCATAACCTAAGCAAGAAAGGGGAATTAGCCACTCATTTGTGGATTGGACCATCGCAAAATGAGTGTAAATCATGCAAACAATTGAAAGAAAGATGGGATAGAGAAAACTGATGTGCCCGCAAGTGCACTGTCGCAAGTAATATAGTGGCCCTTAAGAACCAAATTGTTTGAACCTACAGGATCTGACTCATTCCTCTAACTATCCACTTTAGTAATCTTAAATACCTAGCAAGTTGGTGATAGACATTTTTGTTGGAGAATAATTAAGTCTAAGTTTGGGTCAACGGTGTTCTTGAAAGTGCTTAGAGCAAACATAGAGTTAAACTGACAACTGCATACTATCGATTTGCAATGGAATAAGTATGGTACTATCAATTGTTATTTGCTATAATTAGAATTGCAGTTCGTGTTCGTTCGAGCCTCTAATCACGGCAATCTAGCCTCACCGCATCATTGTGAGCGAGGAGTTTAATTTTCTAGTCAAGGCAATCAATTATGTTGTGGCTTTACGGGAAACGATTAGGGACTTTCGCATGTCTAACCAATAACTCAACCTAGCCCAACTACTTCTTCGAGTGGTGATGTGACATCCCATGTTGGTCTTTCATAACCCCCGTGTGTCAACCAAGCAAGGTGTTAGGTATATTTTCTATCCAAACACGGAACCTCTCCCGAGATTACTTCATGCTCCCTACATTCTCATGTCCTGACCTAGGTAATGCCTTCTCAAGCTATTTCCCAAGCTAACAAATATGATTTTATGGTGATCAATCATAAAAACAACCAACAAATCAGAATGCAAGACGAAACAACAATCAATAACTCAATTCCAAAACAATATCAGATTCATAATCATAATCCATGGCTTCAACCCTAGAGGAAGGGTTCTTGCCATTCATGTTAGTAAAACTAACGTTAATCTCCTCCTAATCTACTATTAATCTACCCCTAACTACATACTTACATGAGATTGGTAGATGAGAAGGAATTTGATAAACCCTAGCTGAGTTCTCCCACTTCTCCCTTCTCTCCTATGCAGTTTTCCTTAATAAAATCGTGGGACTTCAATGGAAATAAGAAATCAAGTGTCCTATTTATAGTAAATGGAGAACGTGCATAATTTGGCCTGGGTCGTGGAACGGCTCCGTGTCACGGAGTGTATCACGGAGCACTGCCTCCGTGACATGGAGGCATCGCGAAAGCTCACTGGAATTTAACTCAAAATCGCCTCGGCGTAATCCCGCCGCGATGGCAACGTGGCACGCTGCTTGGGCAGCGTCAGTACCTCTGGTCATGGAGCCTCATGCCGTGGCACGTTTCCAACGCACATGGGGGCTGTTTTGGGCAGCTCGTCGCCGTGCACGTTGCCGACGCGTAGGTGGGCTGTTTTGGGCCTCCTCTTGCCGACGTTCGCGTGTTTATTCCGTCTCCAAGCCTCTACTTCACCAACTCATGAATTAGCTCTCAAAAGTCATCAAAAACCTACAAAACAAAGGCTAATCATGTTGGTTAGCACATATCTTCATACTTTTATATAAAATCACATGAAAAATGTATAAAGAACGAGACAATACGACTAATTTAAGTTGCTGCATCACGGACCTATGTTATTTCCCGTGATCACAACCCCACACTTAAAGCCTTGTTCGTCCTCGAACAACCCCTTTACATATCATGCATATGGAGAGTCTAATATGCACCACTTAGTAAGATTTATCAAGCTACGGCTATAATGATTACGCAAGATACAAGTTAAAAATAGAAATACAGAAATACAACTATGTTAAGACTTCTTAACCTCAAGAATCGACTCTCAAACTTAGCAAACTCATGCCAATCAACTGATTAAGAAATCCCACATGAATTTTATCCCTTATTAAACATGTGCCCTCACGGAAAGAGAGAGTTACCCAATCACACGCAAAACAATTTTACATTCAACATGTGTGGGTAATAAAAAGAATTACACTCACTCTCACAAAGAATTCACATGCTTCATGTCATGACCTATAAGCTTGCCCTTAGTGTTTTACTCCACTAATTTAAGGATATATGAATGTAAGATCAAGTAGGACTTTGTAGGTCGTAACGCACTCGTGTACGTAGGTACTATTCGGCCAGCACAGTGACTATCTTTTCCTAAGCGCTTTAATACATCAAGCCTTCATTGCGAACTTCCCTTCCTTATTTCACCTTTTTATCCTTGATGGTTTTCTTTTTTCTCTTTGTTTCCCTTTTATTTAGGCACTTTTGACTTATCAAGAAGGAGCTCTATAAATAACTTTTTCATTACTTTATTTTCTTACTCCTTAACAATAATCAAATCCATTTACACCAAAGGCACCTTGTCCCTTCTCAACTTCTACAACTTGCTACTTTTCATTTCTTTTCATTCTCCTCACTCCTTTATTCTTTCAGATTTTTTTCTTCTTCAAGCGCTTAGGAGCATTGGGTCAAATTCAAGGTTACTGAAAGAAAAGGATTAAGCTTTTATGTTGCAAAATGCACAAAGAATAGGCTCAAGGCTCAACGGGCTAATGAGTAATTTCTCAAGATAGGTAAAACGAGGGATAAAAATTAGGTTAATTCAAAGAAATGCCTAAATCATCTCCTACACTTCACATCCTTCATTCCGCTTCATACACACACCAGGCAAGTTCTAGACAATCCACAGCCAGCATAGAATACTCAAAAACCTTACACTCAATGCACATGCTCAATTCAAGACACATTCGCAGACTTTACCTCAGCCTAATCACAAGAATTCAAATTAAGCTTCAATTATATTGAGTCAAATTCAAGAGCCTAAGTGTCTCAAACAAAGTTATAAACTTGCATGCTTCAACACTGAACATACTTGCATCTTACAACCATGTAAAGCACATAACAAGAACATCAAACATCCATTAGCTATGGTCTCAAAACCCGACATCTATCGACTTAAAACATTATGTATAGACAAATAAAATAAAAATAAAAATTTTATTCTTCGATTCAAAGACCCCGTCGGAAAAGAACCGAAAAGAAAAACCAACGGGTGATGAATTCATGCTTGACTCACAAAGATTTTTCAAATATTTCTCATTTTTCCAAACAAGCATTACATTCACCAACAGTTTGCTAGGCACAAAATTTTGAAATTTCATTGAAATTTCCTCAATTTCACACTTAAATCATGCTATGTCCTCGTAGCATCAAATTAACAATTTAAGAGGGTGAGAAATACTCCTGAGGCCTTTAGGCCTAGCTAGTAGTACATTTTTCTTCACCATTTGCACACGTGGGTGGCTCTAATTCTACACTTTTCTTTTCCTTTTCCATGCTTCCTACCTTCCTCCTCCGAGGGTACCAGACTTCCTCCACCTGTGCCTAACTTTCCACCAAAAACAACAAACAAAAGTGAAACTAACGAAATCAAAATAAAATAAAGATTACAAATTGTACTCCTGAGGTACTGGGTTGCCTCCCTGCGCCGCCTTATTTACGTCGGTGGCATGACGTGGACTCGCCCTTTTAGGACATCTCATACCTGGGTTCTCTTTCGAGAACCATCTCTTTTCTTTTTGCTGTTTAGAGGATACAGCCTCCAAATTTCCACTCTTTCTTCCAACTTCTTTTTCAATTTGAAGCCCTTTTATCGTACTCGGGCCGAACACTTGACATTGCCTTTGGCCGTGCACCTGTGGAATCCTCCACCCCACACTTATCCTCTGCCAACACACTTACCTGACAAAGGTTTCTGTAGTGTGTGGATGGGTTTATTTCTTTTGGTAGACAAGGAAGATTTCTTCTTCCTCCTCGACCCTCATTTTCGTGGTCCCTTCTTTCAAACTTCAACCACCGCTTCCTCCTTAAGTGGCCAAGAATGGCCGCCCCAAGATTAGGGCACTGTCATCAACCTGAAAATCTAAAAACAATAAAATCAGCAGGTATAATAAATTTACCTACTTTGATGAGAAGGTCCTCTATGATTCCATCGGGTGTCGCGACTTGTCGCCCACCGCAACATCAACCTTGTCGGTGTCGGTCTTCCCAACCCTGGTGTTGAATACGGATAGGGGCATTAGGTTAATCGCTGCCCCTAAATCACAAAGCTCGGAGCACTTCAGCTTTACCAATTTGTATGGGGAGGGTAAAACTCCCGCCTGAGCTTGGCATTTTGCTCAATACCCCGTGATCGCACTCCCCGCCTCAAGGCTACGCCTCACGTCCACCGATCTAACTTTGCTCCGCATCACGTCCATCAAGTATTTAGCATACTTGGGCATTCCCTGCAAGACATCAATAAGAGTCAAATTTATGTGAAGTTCTTTGAAAGTCTCAAAGAACGTTTTGAAACATTCCTCCTCCTTGCTCTTCCTTAGTCTCTCGAGGGAAGGGTGTGCGGTCTTTGTGCTGGTTGCAATGATGGTTGCGCATTTTGTTGCCCAGCACTCGATGCTCTCCAATATCGGTGGATGGTCCCGTCTTACCAATTCTACTGCACTTCCTTTCTCAATCCTTAGGCCATGCACGCCCAATCGCCCGCTTTCTAAGACTCGATGGCATTGATCTGGGCGGGGGTTAGGATTCGCACGCTGGTAATCCTTAGGGCCTCATATTTTCTGAAAGGGTACCTGCTATTTGACCCACTTGTTTTTCAAGATTTAGGCTACTATTTATCTATTAAGTTCGTGCCATCTCGCTAAGTCTGCTATCTCGCTTGATTTTCGTTAACCGATTCCTGGGCTCCCATGATTTTCGCAGTTGAGCCAATGCTAGCTGCTACCGTGCCCATCAATCCGCCTATTCTCAGCTGGGATACTGATGTTGTTGAGGTTGCATAAAATTCTGCTTTTTGTTTACACCCCAAGAAGAATTCGGTGGCCCTGCCAATTTCTGTTGAGTTGTTTCCAAAATTCCGATTGTTCCGCCGCACATTCCCAACAAAATTGATCGATTTCGGATTGGCTCCACAAGATTCCGCATTGTGCCCATTATTACCACAAATTTCACACCAACTCGGAGCTTGCTGAACTGCATTAACCTGGCCCTGGTGTTGGTGCATACTCAGTTTATTGAACCGAGTCAACATTTGATGTTGGAACGGCTAACCGTGCTGCCAAGGCATTCAAACCATCTCGCTTCTATCAACCCCCGCTTCTTCCTGCCCTCTTGATGATTCACGTGCTACTCGGGATTTCTTTGTGCAATTGCTCAATAAAGTGTACAACTCATTATATGTCTTCTCCAAGGCTTGCCCACCCGCTGCAGAGTCTAGTAATATTTTTGTATATGGGTCTAGACTTTCCACAAAGGTATGAGCCAACACTTCATTCGATTGCCGATGATGGGGATGGGCCTCAACAATGACTTGAAATCTTCCCAAGCCATGTACAAGTTCAATGTGCTTCTGCTTGAAACCGAGTATCTCACTTTGCAACTTTGCAGTCTTGCCTGAAGGAAAAATTTGATAAGGAACTTTCTGGCCAAGTCATCCCATGAAGTAATTGAGTTCTGGGTGGATCAGCCAAACACTTTTTTCGCCTCTCTCCCCAACAATGAAAATTGGAAGAGGGTCGCATGACATAATCAAGGGGGATATCTGGGGACAAACGTCACTTATTCCCAAGAAAAAGCTCAGAAGTGCTGCTGCGGGTCCTCATGTGCCGTTCCAGTGAACTGACCACTAGAATGTTACAACTGCACCATATTCGTTTAAGCTCAAAGTTTCCAGCTCCTGCAAGGATACTAGAGGTCACATTCGTCGCTAGTGGGATTGCCACTTCGCGAACCGGTCTCGCTGCCATTGCTTCCGATAATAGCTGTGCTTGTCCTGGGCGGGTGGTTGTTGTTCTACCTTTCTTGAAGTCTCTTCAGCTTTGCTCTAGAGCTACTCTCCTTCGCAAATGGATTTGACATTCAGGCCGCTAACGGTTCCACAAGCTCTCTATTTCTAGCCGCCTCTGCTAGACAACCTCGTCACCGCAAATAGACAACCAAGACTCAAAGTTTCTCAACACTTAAGGAAAAATTTAAAAATTCACACAAAAATAAATAAATTATCAAAACTTGCTGAGTCCTCTGCAACGCGCCAAAACTTGATGTGCTCGCAAGTGCACTGTCGCGTAAGTAATATAGTGGCCCTTTAAGAACCGAAATTGTCGAACTCATTGTGGACTGGACCCATTCCTCTAACTATCCATTTCTAGTATAATCTTAAATACCTAAAGTGTTGGTGATAGACATTTTTGTTGGAGAATAATTAAGTCTAAGTTTGGGTCAACGAAGTATTCTGAAAGTGCTTTAGGAGCAACATAGAGTTAAAACCGATTAATCATGCGATACTACGATTTGCAAATGGAATAAGTATGGTACTATCAATTGTTATTTCACATAACTGGAATTGCATGTTCGTGTTCTTTCGAGCCTCCAAACACGGCAATCTAGCCTCACTGCATCATTGTGAGCGAGGAGTTTCATTTTCTAGTCATGGGCAATCAATTATGTCGTGGTTTACGGAAATCCATTAGGACTTTCGTACGTCTAACCATTTAACTCAACCTAGCCGCCCAACTACTTCTTCGAGTGGTGATGTGACATCCTATGTTGGTCTTTCATAACCCCGTGTGTCAACTGGGCTGTAAGGTGTTATTAGGTATATTTCTATCCAAACACCTGAATCCTTCCCAGATTACTTCATGCTCCCCACATTCTCATGTCCCGACCTAGGTAATGCCTTTCTCAAGCTATTACCTTGCTAACAAATATGCTTTATGGTGATCAATCATAAAAACAACCAATAATCAGAATGCAGAGACGAAAACAACAATCAATAACTCAATTCCAAAACAATATCATAGAATTTCAATCATAATCCATGGCTTCAACCCTAGAGGAAGGGTTCTTGCCATTCATGCTAGTAAAACTAACTAATCTACCTCTAATCTACTATTAATCTACCCCTAACTACATACTTACATGAGATTGGTAGATGAGAAGAGAATTTGATAAACCCTAGATGAGTTCTCCCACTTCTCCCTTCACTCCTATGCGCTTCAATAAAATCGTGACCTCCCAAATGGAAATAAGAGCAAGGGTCCTATTTATAGTAAATGGAGAACCTGCATAATTTGGCCTATCGTGACGGCTCCGTGTCACGGAGTGTATCGTGGGAGCAGTGCCTCCTCGTGACACGAGGCGATCGCTAAAGCTCACTGAATTTAACCCAAAATCGCCTCCTGCTGGGTAACCTGCCGCTGACATAACGTGCACGCTGCTTTTGGGCAGCGCGTCAGACCCTCTTGGTCGCGGAGCCCTCATGCCGTGGCACGTTGCCAATGCACATGGGGCTGTTTTGGCAGCCTGCCCAAGCCGTGGCACGCTGCCGACGCCAGGTAATGCTTTGGGCCTCCTCCTTGCCGATGTTCGTGTTTATTCCATCTCCAAGCCTCCTACTTCAAACTCATGAATTAGCTCCTCAAAAGTCATCAAAAACCTACAAAACAAAGGCTAATCATGTTGGTTAGCACATATCTTCACTTTTATATAAAATCACATGAAAATGTATAAAAGAACGTAGACAACACGACTACAATTTAAGCTATAAAGCGTAACACGGACCTATTATTTCCGTGATCAAAACCAAGAATTTTCAAGGTCCTCACAACTGCCTGTAACCCACGTTCTTGCTCCACCAAGTCAGAATATTAAAAAACCTAAGTGTGCTATTTATAATAGTAGGGATTTGTCTCAAGAATAATAGCACGTGTCACTTCTGAGTGCAACGCGAGCATTGCCTATGACACGCGCTCAAACGCGGAGGCTTACTGGAAATCACCCCGAAAATCGGCCTCGGCAGCACCCTGCCGTGTTGGCAGCGTGGCACGCTGCTTGGGCAGCGCGTTGCACACCCTTGGTCATGTGAGCCACCGCCGTGGCACGTTGCCAATGCGCAGTGGGTTGTCTTGGGCAGCCTCGCCTGCCGTGGCACGCTGTCGATACGCAGGTGGGCTGTTTTGGGCCTCTTGCCGCCGTTAGCGTGTTTATTCCGTCTCCAAGCATCTACTACCAACTCATGGATTAGCTCAAAATCATCAAAACCTACAAAATAACAAAATGCACTCATGTTGGTTAGTATAAAATCACACTTCCTACTACTTGGCTAAGGAGAATGTACACATATTGTTGGATAAACAAGGCAAAAGCGATGCATTTGAGTACTAATTGGGCATATAAATATTCCCCTGATCACTAAGCCCACACTTAAAATCTTGTTCATCCTCAACAACCTTACATCTCATAATTTGAAAACCTACATAACTAATCTAAAAGATAAATCAAATTACGGCTATGATGATTATTTAAGATAACAAGCTAAAAATAAAGCATGCACGATTTGATCAATGAAATGAAATACAACTATGTTAGGATCTCTTAACTTCAAGAGTTGACTCTCAATCGAAGCAAACTCATGCAAATCAACCTATTAAGAGATCCCACATGAACTATGTCCTTCATTAAACATGTGCCTCACGTAAAAGAGAGTTACCCGATTTCACGCAAAATAATTTTTTATATCACAACATGTGTGGGTACATAAATAGAATTTCACTCGCTCTCACAAAGAATTCATGCACCATGTAATGGTCTATAAGCTTGCCTCAGTGTTTTACTACTTCACTAATTTGAGGATGTACGAATGTAAGATCAAGTAGGACTCTTTAGGTTGTAATGTACTCAGGTGTAGGTAGGTACTATTGTGATCAGTAATATGACTATCTTCCCTAAGCGCTTTCGACATCACGCCCATTGTGAACTTCCCTTCCCTTACTTCCCTTTTAACCTTGCAGTTTTTCCTCTTGTTCCCCCCATTTATTTTAGGCAATTTTAGCTTATTAGTAAGGAGTTGTATAAATAATTTTTCCTTCATTTGTTTTCTTACTTCTTACTAATAATCAACCATTTTTACAAAAGTGCACCTTTGACCTTTCTCAACTTTTACAACTTCCACTTTCTTTTCTTTTCATTCTTCTCACTCCTTTACTCTTTCTGCATTTTTCTTCTTCAAGCGCCAGGAGCTTTCTTGGATCGAATTCAAGGCTAATGAAATAAAAAGGATTAAGCTTATGTTTCAGCTATCAAAGAATAGGCTAAGGCTCAATGGGGCTGACTAGGATTAATATTTCAAGGTAGGTAAAATGAGGGATAAAGATTAGGTTCATTCAAAGAAATGCCTAAATCATCTCCTACAATTTATATCCTTCATTTCATTTTATAAACACACCAGGCAAGTTCTATTACTTCCACAATAGCACAGAATACTCAAAACCTTACACTCATGGCATGCTCAATTCAAGACACATTCAGCGTAATTCTTACTCACCTAATCACAAGAATTTAAAATTAAGCTTCAATCATTCAAGCAAATTCCCGTGAGCCTAGTGTCTCAAACAAAGTTATACATTTACATGCTTTAACACTAAACATACTTGCATCTTACAATCATGTATAGCACATAACAAGAATATCAAGCAATTAATTGCCATGAGTTCAAAACCAAAACTCTATGGACTAATTTTTCCTCAAGACGGCTGCCATCCATCCTCGCCGGTCAGCCCCTTCCAACTATGACTAAAATATTATATACGTGAAACTAAAAAAATAAAAAAAAATTTATTCTTCGGTTCAAAGACCCCGGCCGGAAAAGAACCCTAAAGAAAACCAATGTGGGTGATGAATTCATGCTTGACTCACAAAAATTTTTTTTCAACTTTCTCCAATCTTTTTACACAAGCATTACATTCACCTACAATTTGTTAAGCACAGAAAATTTTTTGAAATTCTTTGAAATTTCCCTTTGAAATTTTCTTCCTCACCCCATTACTTCTGGAATCATGCTTATGTCCTCATAGCATCAAGTTAACATTTAAAGAGGGTGAGAAATATTCCTGAGGCCTTTAGGCCTACAGCTTAACAAATTATGGGTTTTCTTCCACTTTACGCTGTGTGGGTGTTCGACCCCACACTTTTTCTCTCTCTTCCATGCTTGCTAGCTTCCTCCTCCAAGGGTACTCAGACTTTCCCTCCATCTCAGGCTTAAATCCTTCACCAAAACAAAACATGAAAATAAATAAAATCAGTAAAAATGCAAGAAATTAAAATGGATACCCGTGGTACCCTTGGGTTGCCTCCCAAGCAACGCCAATTCTACGTCATGCACTTATCGATACATTTCACCACTTTTTCCTCCACCTTGAGGATATGAATTTCACCCCCTAATTTCTTATCTAATTTTTTATGCTCCCGGTGGTGGTGAAAATTGTAAGGACCAAGCAATAGATGTCGCCTTTGATGTTTATTGGTCCTCCCGTAAGTGAAGTCATTTTTTCTATTAGAATCAACAAATTTCGTGAATATATGGGGCTTGGTCCTTCTCTCGACTCTTCCCTATCGCCTTGGAAGACTCTATTTCTATGTCTTCAACCAAATTTAAGGTAGAATGCGTCGAGGAGGTCCAATGCACCTTGATTCTGAAACTGCGATGTAACTGACCCTTTATTTGTATACCTCTTTCCTCATCATGTCTCTTACCTAACTAATTTTCTAAAATTATGAGCTCATCACGGGGATACTCAAGAGGTTCTATATGTCGGGCTTCATCTGAAAATTCACCCTTGACTTCCTCTTGTAATTCCTCTTGACTATCGCCTGCAACTGCCACCTGCAATTGATCACAAGCTTCAGCCTCGAAGAATCATCTTCGTGAATTTAACGCTCATCATTTTTAGAGCCTTCGTATTCTCCTCTTCCCGACTTATCAATGTTGCCATTGCCTCATTCATTGCTTCTGTTTGCTCAAGGAGTTGTTTTAGCATGTCTTCAATCGGTCTTGGCGTCCCAAGTCCTCATATTTTCAGCATGCCTATATTCATCAAAAACAACAAGGATAATAGTAGGGTCTGGAAGGGGAGTATACATTCGGACAGCCATCCCAATGGCCATCTTGACCACCACATATATTGCATATGTTACAATGTGGCCACCAGTGGTGTCTTCTGAAATTCAGAAAAGGTTCGTCAAAATATGAGTATTCACCATTTAAACCATTTGTGTTCCACGATGTCATGTCAAGAAGGGTATCCGAAAACAATCAAAAATATTGGAAGAAAATAAAATTAAGAACACATTGTCAACGCCATATAGAATTCGTTAACTAACACTTAAGAAATTTTTTTACCAATTGCCAGTCCCCGGCAACGGCGCGCAAAGCTTGATGAGCCCGCAAGTGTACGGGGTTTAAGGGGCAATATAGTGGCTCTTTAAGAACGGAATGTCGAACTCCATTGTGGATCGGACTACAGTGGTAAAACCTTTTCGAGTGTTAATTTACTATAACTTAATAATGAAGACAACAGTGTAAAGAAAAGTTTTATATTTTAGAAACTATTTTTATACTAAAGTAGAATAAGTATACAAGTATTCAACTATAATGTGAGTATTAAATAGGTTAAACGAACATGTAAAGAAATTAATTATTGACATACATGGTTTATCTTTTCTCCGGTTTCTTGTCTGGAACTTATGCCTATGGATAAAACTCTCGTATTTAACCCAACTTAAGAATCACGAACATTCCAATCTGGCTATTTGTATAAGAAGAAAATTCATACCAGCCATACAAAACCATTCCACACTTGATCACGACTTTCGGTGTATATTTCATCCCGGGCTGTAACCAATTCTCAATTTTCCCAAACCAAGAAAAGATCATATCCTTATTAATTCACAACTTTCCAGTTTCTTTCCTCTCGGGTGAAACCGACTTTTTGGATTTACATTAACATTGGCCAGATATTAACGTAGTAAGAACAAGAATAAAATAGAACAACCATAGAAGAAAAGATGAAACAACCAGATAATCAACAATTACATTTCAATACAATAGTTCATAACCCTCAAGAAGAAAGGGAATTAGCCATCATTTGTGGATCAACATCGTTAAATGAGTGTAAATCATGCAAACAATTGAAAGAAAGAAGAAAGGGATAGAGAAACCCTAAGAATTTTCGGGCCCTCACAACTGCTCCTCGTAACCCACGTTTGCTCCAAGTCAGAATATCTGGAAATTAAACTCTGGTGCTATTTATAATAGTAGGATTTGTCCTGCATCAATGCAACGTGTCACGGAGTGCAACGTGGAGCATTACTCTTCGTGACACGGCCCAAACGCGGAGGCTTACTGAAATCACCCCGAAAATCGCCCGGTAGCACCCTGCCGCGTTGGCAGTGTGGCACGCTGCCGGGGCAAAGCGTGTTGCACACCTCGTCGCGTGAGCCACTGCCAGTGGCACGCTTTCCACGCGCAGTGGGTCAGTTTTGGGCAGCCTCGGCTTGCCGTGGGCACGTTGCTGACGCGCAGGGCTATTTTTGGGCCTCCTCTTTGCCGCCGTTTGCGCGTTATTCCGTCTTCCAAGCCTCTACTTCACCAACTCATGGATTAGCTCAAAATCATCAAAACCTACAAACAACAAATATAATCATGTCAAGTTAGCATAAAATCACACTTCCACACAATTTACATGAGAATGTACAAAAATTGTTGATAAACAAGGCAAAAGCGATGCATTTGAGTACTAATTGGGCATATAAATATTCCCCGATCACTCATATAGTGATTTGAGCTCCTTTTCGATAGTCTTGGCAATGAGTGCCAGGAGACTTTTGGCCAAGCGTTGATGCTGGCTCTCATGCGAGTTTGTCATCTCCACAAGGCGATGGAGACCACTTGACTGGAGAAGAATGAGGAGGTGCAGAAACTCTTTGTGGGGGCATGTCACCTGGATGCTTGTCCCGACATGTCAGGTTGGGGCCCATTGAATTCTGGGGCGGTGGATTGGGCCGACTGTGGAGAGGGTGGCTTTCTTGCACGTCGAAGGCTTGTAGGCGCATCCATTTTCACTATCGGTGCCTCGGCGTCTCTTTTCATCAATAGTGACTACTTCTAAAGCAGAGGAAGGAGTCTCTGTCTGAAAGAGGCACTGCTATCGCACAAAGTTGCAAAAATCAAAACATATGGGCATGGAAGGCTGGACTCGAGCCTTCTTTCTTCATCTGTTGAGCTATAATTTTGCCAAATTTCGATGGGGACCTCGACATAATGCAAGAAATCAAGATGGATGATTCCATGGTGACCCGCTGCACATTTTTGGATGGGAAGATACGAGAACAAATAAAGTCCAATCACACTTGTCCTCAAACTTCAAATCGTGGCGAGAGATTTTCGCGTACTCCATGAAGGCCCATGGGGAGTATCAGCAGCAATAATGCGAGCCAATCACTCATACTGGTCCTTCATAATGGCCACCAGTGCCATGTACTACATAGTAGAGTCTATTTCATCTTCCCAAAAAGATAATTGATGGCAATGGGTGATATGAACTTCCACCTACTTAATCATCACCGAAGGCAAGCAAGGAAACTCATCCACTTTACCCCCGATGTTGCATGCTATCTTGGCGGCCTGATAGGAGGCATAGAACTCTCTGACAAGTCTCGGGGTAAATGCTGGAAATGGATTGGAAAATGCATTCCATTGCCGTGGTGGATCTGCTTACCGATATTAGGAAATCACCCTTCATCCCAGCCAAGTCGAACTTCTTCTCCACCGTGATATAGAGTCCCTAGCAGATGACATAGTTCTCCTTCACATTTGGAACACAGAGAATGATAGCTTCCTCGGTTGGCTCATGGGGAGCAGCCTTTGCTTTGCCTTTTCTCAGCAGAAAAGTAGGGGCCTCTTCCTTTGTCGGTGTTCCTGGAGGATGACATGATTTGTTTTTTTTGCAAAAAGTATGTTAGTGACAAGACATTGAAATAGAAATTAAAGGAAAAGAAACTAATATAAAGAAAAATCGAGAAGCAAGTGATGATCAAACAATCATTGAAAGAGTAGGTGGTACCGTAGATAACCGGCGTTCGCCAAGACACCCATGAGCCGACCGGGATGCCGATACTTAACAGAACTAGGAATTGACCATTTCTGGGCTGTTCAAGCGGCATTTTATCAAGGTCACGTTTCGCAAATCGCCGGAGTAGCACCGATTCACTCGGGGTGAGCTCCTGACCAATTTTAGAGGAATCGGTGCCCCAAGCGGCGTTTTGCCGAATATGGGACTGCGACTGCCGCTCCCGTTGTCCCAAATTATGACTCATGACACACAAACACCCATTAACACATATTTACCACAAACACAAGACCATCAATTATACTCCATTCTCACACATATTTATGACGTTTAGCCCTTAAGATTGGCATCACCCAGTCTATCATCGAGCAAAACGTTATGCTTTATGTTAATGGGTTACTGCATTTCAATTCTCTTCATAATTTCTTACTTCATAGTTTATATCCACTCTATTTACAAGAATACCACATTCAAAATTTCAGCAAGGGTATGGAAGTGAAATACTCCTACATCATGTACCCATACTAAAATTAAAACAGGGGCAAGAGAAATGTTACCGAAGTGGAAGACTATTTACACACTCTTTTAGCCTCACAAAGGAAAATAGCTTAAGATTGTAGGAGCACCTTCAAGTAAGTATAGAGTAGATAGTAAGAGTGAAGTGATTTTAATGGTGAAATATTGATTGGTATTTATAGGTGGAAAGTGGGAATGTGATAGGTTGAGGGGAAGGTGGGGAGTTTAATGTGGGTGAGTTGGTGGGGAGTTGGAAGGTGAAAAGGTGGAAAATGGAGAGGGTGAAAATGAAAAATTGTAGGGAATAGGGAATGTTGGGTGATGGAGAGACAAGAATGGAAAGAAAATGGTGAAAAAGGGAAGCAGGGAATATTTGCAGAATTAGGTGGATAGGAAAGTATTTGGGATTTTTTGTAATGGGCCTTAAATTAATATTTTTACTCGCATGAGCTCGACCGATGCTATACGGGTGATTCGCCTGGCCCAAGTCGTACGTTCACCATCAAGGCTCATTTCAATCTTGTATTGTGCCCAGTGATTGGTTCTATTCAGCGATGCACCGGCGGTTCAATATCTGAAACCTGCAATCCCGCCGGTTATCTGCCAAATCTGTGGCCTAGCTTCAGGTACTCGCTTTCAGAGCAGCCGATACACCAAATGGCCCACGAGTCCGCTTCGTGGTTCGATGGTTCTCACCGTTTTCTTCTTGAGTTGCTTCTTACTTCACCTCTCATTTCTTAGTTCCAACACAAACAAAACAACAAAAACAAAATAATTTAATAAACACTTGGGTTGCCTCCCACAGTTGTTTGTTTATCGTCACATCATTTGAATTCTTTTTTCAATTTTTCATTTCGGACGGGTCATCATCCGCTTCGGTCTCCTCAACTTCAATTCCTTATCCTAATCATAATTTTGCAATACTCCAATCACCTTGCATTCGGGTGGAGTTCCAACTGACAGACATACCTTGCAGGTGACTTCCTCACCACCAACCCAAAATTTTAACTGTCCAAGCTCAACATCTACCACTGCTCTCTAGGTAGCCAACAAAGGTCTTCCCAAAAATATGGGAACTTCCACATCCATGCCACAATCCAGAATAACAAAATCAGACAGAGAATGAACTTGCTCACTCCACCAATACATCTTCTAGCACCTCCACAGTTCTTTTGATTGACCCATCTACCATTAGTAGTCACATCGATGTTTGTTTCGTGATCGAGGCCTAATTTTTAAAATGAGCAGGGGAATCAAATTTATACTTCGTACCAAGATCATATAGAGCCTTATTAAACACACAAATCCCAATCGCATGGAATTTGTGTAAAGCCGGGGGTCTTCCCTTTCTGGGGAAAGGTTGCTCATAATTACCGCACTACAATGGTGTGTTTTCTCTTCATTTCCAGTATCAACCACCTTTTTATTTTTCAACAAGTCTTTCATAAACTTAGCATAACCGGGCATTTGGGTCAAAGCATCCACTAATGGTATGTTTATGGACAACTTGATAACCATGTCAACAAACTTCTTAAATTGATCCTTATTTTTCTTGGTAAGCCATTGTGGATACGGTGAGGGATTCTCTTGATTCAACTATATCATCAACCGGAGCATTCATGCCTGCCACTTCATCATTAACTTGAATATGGATTTCATCATCCTTTTCCCCTCTATTTATTCTCATCATTTTCTTCATTCTCCAAAATCATTGGCATTTTATCAACCTCATCTTCAACTACCTTCAGTTCTCCACCCACAAGGCTTCCCGGCTCTCTCGATGCTGTGGATTTACAGCACTTTCGACGCCACAAAACTATGAAAATAGCATGAACTTAGGTGTATTTATGCGGATATAAGGAGCTTTTCCTTTGATTGCAGGATAAATACGTGTTGAATCTAAAATTGCAAAAAAGAAAGCCTCAAAAGATACAAAAATATGCCTGCATTGCGTAATTACAACATTTGAACCGTAGGAAGGACCTATGAGTTGTAACATGCTCAAGTAAAAGTTGAAGAAGGCTAAGTTGAGGAGATGCAATGTACGAAAGTTCAATACAGTCGTACTAAGATGGTACTAGTCGTGGTGATAAAATCATGACAAGATCCATAAAATTTTCATAAGGTATTGGCCTCGCTACGGAAAGACAAGCATTTTACCCATGGAAGAAGGTACGGTCGCATCATGATGGCCGTGATGAATTTAAGAAGAATTCCAAAGTTTCAGAATCAAACCACGGGAGCTCAAGACATCGCATGATGGAGGCACGAATCGCACTGATCAGCTACGCTAGCAAAAACTCGCCTAACAATGCAAGGTACGACAGAGTTACGAGTCATAGGATGATGCTACGGTCAGAATTGGCTCGTGTCAACTGGTGACACTAGATATGGAAATTCATCCGCTTAGCCTAGGAAAAGGATTCTTGTGTCTGTATAAATACGTTTTAGGTTTCCATTTTTTCTATAGACAACCGTAGACAAGTAGAAAAGACACTAAAAGACAAGGAAAGAAGAGAATTGTGAAACCAAATCTGAGTTGAATAAACTTGTGATCAACCTTTTTCTGAATTTTCTTGTTTTTATACTTGTTCTTCATTATTTTGTTTGAGTAATTAAAGGAAGTGTTTTCCTCATCCATACTTGTAAGTATTGATTTATGTTCTTAATCATGAATACCGGCTCATTGCTCCTGATGACTACACGCAAGTAACGGGTCAACAAGTAGTAAGTGGCTCAAGTAAGCCAAGTATCGATCCCACAGGATCGGACTACGGGCAAAATTACCTCAAGTGTCAATTTACCGCAACTCTAAAAATGCAGACAACAAGGTGAAGAAAAGTTTTTATATTTTGTGAACTAATTTTGTACTAAGCCAAAATAAATATATAATAGTCTCGAACTATGAATGAGCATGCTGAAAGCAAATAAACATGTAAAGAAATTAATTAATTTACATACATGGCTTATCTTTCTCCGGCTGCTAGTCGGAACTTATGCCTATGGATTAAAACTCTCGTATTTAACCCAACTTAAGAATCATGAACCTTCCGCCTACATGTCTCATTGATAAGAAGAAATTCATGTTCTAGCCTACAAGGAACCGATTCCAATATTCTGACTAATACGACTTTCGTGCATTTCTATCCCCAAGGTAAATCAAATTCTCAATTTTCCCAAATCAAGAAAAGATCATATCCTATTAATTGAGACAACTTTCCGCCAGGTTTCCTCGAGGAATCGACTTTTGGATTTACATTAACATTGGCCAGATATCAATGCAGTAAGAACAAGAATTAATAGAACAACCATGAAAGAAAAGATGGAAACCAAATAATCAACAATTACATTTCAATACAACGGTTCCTAACCTCAAAGAAGAAGTGGAATTAGCCACTCATTTGTGGATTAAACATCGTTAAATGAGTGTAAATCATACAAATAATTGAAAAAGAAGAAAGGGATAGAGAAACCTAAGAATTTTCGTCCTCTCAACTGCCTCGTAACTCCACGCTCTTGCCCTTTCCAGCCTGCACAATTAAAATAAACCTAAGTGTTCATTTATACTAGGGATAATTTTTCCGACACAAGCAACGTGTCACGGAGTGCACGCGGGAGCACCGCTCGTGACACGGTGCAAACGCGGAGGCCTTCTGAAATCAAAACTCGACCCTTAGGCAGCACTCCCGCGCTGGCAACCCCACGCGCTGTGACTGCCGTGACACGACCCTTGGCGCTAATACTGCTCCTTCTTGTCGCTTATGCGGTATGCCTCTGCAGGCATTGGCGTGGCACGGCGCTTGGCGCGGCACACGCACAGCATGGCACGCTGCCTGGCGCGGCCAGCCTTGCCATGGCCTCTCCTGCCGACTTTTCGCCCGTTGCTTCCGACTCAACTTTCTTTCTCACCAACTTTGATTTTAGTTCTAAAAATTATAAAAACCTACAAACAAGGACTAATCATGTTGGTTAGCACTTATCTTCACATTTATATAAATTACATGAAAATGTATAAAATACTTAGATAAACAAGGTAAAACTAAGCTATAAAGTATCACTTAGACATGCTATTTTTGCCCGCGATCACCTACCCCACACTTAAAACCTTGATCACCCGAACAACCCTTTTACATCTCATGAATATGGATAATCACACATAACTAATTTAGCAAGATAATTCAAGTTACGGCTAAGATGATTATTTAAGATAACAAGCTAAAAATACATGCACATTTGATCAATGAAATGAAATACAACTATGTTAAGACTTCCTAACCTCATGAATCGACTCTCAATCTTAGCAAACTCATGCAAATCAACTGATTAAGAGATCCCGCATGAATTATATCCTTCATTAAACATGTGCCCTCACGGAAAGAGAGTTACCCAATTTCACAACATGTGTGGGTACATAAATAGAATTTCACTCACTCACAAAGAATTCACATGCACCATGTAATGACCCATGTTTGCCCTTAGTGTTTTACCCACTAATTTGAGGATGTAGGAATGTAAGATCAAGTAGGACTTTTTAGGTTGTAATGTACTCAGGTGTAGGTAGCTACTATTATGATCAGTAATAGTGACTATCTTCCCTAAGCGCTTCACACATCACGCCTCATTGCGAACTTTTCCTTCCCCATCTCTACCTTTATCCTTGCAGTTTTCTTTTTCCTCTTTTGTTCCCCATTTCTTTTTAGGTACTTTAGCTCATTAGTAAGGAGTTGTATAAATTATTTTTCATTCATTTGTTTTCTTACTCCTTACTAATAATCAACCATTTTTACACAAGTGCATCTTTGACCTTTCTCAACTTTTACAACTTCCCCTTTTCTTTCTTTTTCATTCTTCTCACTCCGTTACTTTTTCAGATTTTACTCTTTCAAGCGCTCAGAGCTTTGACTCAAATCTAAGGTTAATGAAAGAAAAGGGATTAAGCTTATGTTGCGCTTACTGTGGCTTAGGTCAAGGCTCAACGGCTCAAGTAGGGATTAATTTTCAAGGTAGGTAAATTGAGGGATAAAGATTAGTTCATTCAAAGAAATGCCTAAACTTCTCTCCTACAATTCACATCCTTCATTTACTTTTATATACACACCAGGAAAGTTCTAGACATTCCACACAGCAATTTAATACCCAAAACCTTACACTCATGGCACATGCTCAATTCAAGACACATTCAAGACTTGCTCAGCTAATCACACGAATTCGAACATTAAGCTTCAATCATATTGGAGTCAAATTCAAGAGCCTAAGTTTCTCAAACAAAGTTATAACCTTGCATGATTCATCACTAAATATACTTGCATCTTACAAACCATTTATAGCACATAACAAGAATATCGTGCCATCAATTAGTTACGGGTTCAAACAAAACCTATTGACTACTTTTCCCTCAAGACGTCGTGTCATCCATCTATCAAGTCGGAAACAGTCCCTAACGATGACTAAAACATTATATACAGACAAAGAAAATTTTTATTCTTCTGCTCAAAGACCCCGTCGGAAAAGAACCGAAAAGAAAAACCAACTAGTGATGAATTCATGCTTGACTCACAAATTTTTTTTTTTCAACTTTCTCCAATATTTTCACACAAGCATTACATTCACCAACAATTTGTTAAGCACAAAAATTTTGAAATTTCGAAATTTTCCCTCACCTAATAATTCTGAATCATGCTAGATCCTCATAGCATCAAATTATTTAAAAAGGGTGAGAAATACTCCCCGAGGCCTTTTAGGCCTAGCTAATAGCATGGTTTCCTTCAACTTTGCGTGTGTGGGTGTTCGAATTCCTACACTTTATCTCCTCCATGCTTAGCTTCCTCCCTCCAAGGGTACTAAGACTTCCCTCCATCCGTGCTTAACTTTCCACCAAAAACAACAAAAGATGAAAAATATAAATAAAATCAATAAAAATGCAAGAAATTAAAATGGATACTCCATGGTACCCTTGGGTTGCCTCCCAAGCAGCGCCTAATTTGCATCAAAGGCACGACGTACATTTCTTTTCACCACTTTTTCCTCCACCTTGAGGATATGATCTCACCCCTAATTTCTTCTCTAATTTCCTTGTGCTCCCGGGTGGTGGTGAAAAATTGTCAGGACCAAGCAGTAGATGTCGCCTTTGACGTTTATTGGTCCTTAAGTAAGTGAAGTCATTTTTTCTATTGGAATCAATGAATTTCAGAATTTATGGGACTTGGTCCTCCTCTTGAATTTCTAAGCTCGAAGACTCCATCTCTATGTCACAACCCAAACTCAAAGTAGAAAATACTTCGAGTGGGGTCCCAATGCACCTTGATTCTGAAACTGCACTGTAATTGACCTCTTACTTGTATACCTCTTCTCCGTATCAACATCTATCTCCAAGAGCTGCCAAATGGGGTATACTCTCATCTCTTTCCCCTAAACGAATTTCCTACAAGCAATGAGCTCATCACGGGGACACTCAAGAGGGAGTTCTAAATGTCGGGCTTCATCTGGAAAATTCACCCTCGTCTTCCTCTTGTAATTCCTCTTGCTATCGCCTACAATCAC
Organism: Datura stramonium; assembly: GCA_018107945.1. Classification (NCBI taxonomy): domain Eukaryota; kingdom Viridiplantae; phylum Streptophyta; class Magnoliopsida; order Solanales; family Solanaceae; genus Datura; species Datura stramonium. The sequence continues at coordinate 347,237 of JACEIK010000496.1, read as the reverse complement.
ACTCGTCACTGATCACAAGCCGCCTCCGCAATCATCTCCGTGAATTTAGCCATCCTTTTTAAAGCCTCCCCCAGATTCTCCTCTTTCCCCGACTTATCAATGTTTCCATTGCCTCCTTCATTGCTTTTGATTGCTCAAGGAGTTGTTTCAGCATGTTCCTCTATTCAGTCTTAAGGCCCCAAGTCCTCATTTTCATGATGCCTACATTCATCAAACAATGTATGATCATAGTAGGGGCTTTGGGGAGGGGAGTATGCATTCGACAGCCATCCCAATGGCCATCTGACCACACTACATATGTTGCATGTGTTACCATATTGCCACCAGTGGTGTCCTCCGAAATTCAGAAAAGGTTCATCAAAATATGAGTATTCACCATTTAAACCATTTGTGTTCCACGCATGTCATGTCAAGAAGGGTATCCTAAAAATCAAAAAGATTGAAAAAGAAAATCAAAACCACGTTGTCAGCACTTATATAGAAATAATAACCAACACTTAAGAAAAAATTTTGCCAACTACCAGTCCCCAGCAACGGCGCCAAAACTTGTTCGCCAACCTGGATGACTACACACAAGTGCACGTGGTCGAACAGCAGTGCTGGCTAAGTAAGCTGCATCGATCCCACAGGGACTGACTACGGGGCAAAATCATCTCAAGTGTCAAATTACCTAACTCTAATAAGGAAGACAACAGTGTGAAGAAAAGTTTTTATATTTTGTGAACTAATTTTGTACTAAGCTAAACTAAATATATAAGTGAGTCTGAACTATGAATGTGAGCAGCTGAGCTAAATGAACATGTAAAGAAATTAACTATCGACATACATGATTTATCTTTGTCTAAGTTGCTAGTCGGAACTTTTGCCAATGGATTAAAAATCTCGTTTTTAACCCAACTTAAGAATCACAGAACCTTCCACCTACATGTCTGTGGGAAGAAGAAATTCATGTTCTAGCCATACGAAACCGATTCCACACTTGACTACGACTTTCGTATATTTCTATCCCGAAGGTAAATCAATTCTCAATTTTCCCAAACAAAGAACAGATCATATCCTATTAATTCACAACTTTCCAGCTGTGCTCTTCTCAGTGAAACCGGCTTTTTGGATTTACATTAACATTGGCCAGACATCAATGCAGTAAGAACAAGAATTAATAGAACAACCATGAAAGAAAAGATGGAAAAACCAAATAATCAATTACATTTCAATACAATTGTTCCTAACTCAAGAAGAAGTGAATTAGCTACTCATTTGTGGATTAAACATCTAAATCAAGCAAATCATACAAACAATTGAAAGAAAGAAGAAAGGGATAGAGAAAACCCTAAGAATTTTCGTCCTCTTAACTGCCTGTAACCCACGTTTGCTCCACCAAGTCAGAATTTGTAAAATACATCTAAGTGTGCTATTTATATTAGTAGGAATTTTCCCCGAAATAATAAGCAATGCCTCACGGAGTGCAACGCGGAGCATTGCCTCCGTGACACGGCCCAAACGCGAGGCCTTCTTCGAAACTGCTCAATACTCGACCCTAGCAGCACCTTGCCGCATTGCGCGTGTCACGGTATGCTCGGCGCGCGATGGCAAAACCCTTGTCGCGCTGGGTGGCCCGCGCGTGACATCTGCCTTATGCGTCGTTGCCAGGTTTTCTTGTTGCTTGCGCGCATGCCCTGTATTGGCGTGGTGCATGACACTTGGTGCGGCACACGCACAGCGTGGCACGCTGCCAGGCGCAGCCAGCCTTGCCATGGCCTCTCCTTGCCGACTTTTCGCCCGTTGCTTCCGACTCCAATCCTTTCCTTCACCAACTTCTGATTTAGTTCCTAAAAATCATTAAAACCTACAAAACAAGGATTAATCATGCTTGCTAGCACTTATCTTCACATTTATATAAAATTACATGAAAATTTTATAAAATAAGTAGATAAACAAGGTAACACTAAGTTATAAAGTATCACTTAGATATGTTATTTTTGCCCAAGGACAAATACAATTCATAACCTTACAACTATGAGAGGCTAAAACCGTCATAGCTAGGGTTGTGGGCACTATGGTGGAATAACAATCTAGGGTTAGACAGTGATTTTAAACCAATACAAATACTTATGTTGTATCTTCTTCATGCTTAAACGTGTCTTAACAAGCACAACATTAGGACTTTCCCGAATTCTTTTCTTTTAGTCTAAGAGGTAGAGATTAAGAAAAGAGAATTAAAATAGTGCCTTGATTTTGATAATCATTGTATTAACTTGAGATGTGGTCGCGGGATAGTTAAATCAGGAACTTAGTGATAATTGATAGTTTGAAACCGTTCATGAGACTTGGTCGAAAGTGATTGAGTATAGTCATCCAATAGGGATCGGTCGATCGTTTGAATGAGCCTAAGTTATCAATTCTATAAGTAAGTATTGGTGATAATCACGAGTGTATACCCAAAGCTGTTATGAACCCACGGGAAACAAAAACCCTAGTTATCCTTTAATATTGACTTAACATCAGAATTTTGATACTTGTTTTTATTATTGATTTCTTTTAGAATCCCCTATTTTGAATTAACGACCTTACAAGTTCAATTACCGTCTATAGTCTAGTTCTACCCTATTCCCGGTGGGTTCAACCCTCTAACCTCTAGTTGCTCTCTATTGACAACGTCCGTTTGTCACTTCAAGAAGAGGTGTGGTTGAGCGCACAAAACGCAGCCATGTTTACGGAATACAATCAAAACTAGGTTATTAGCTATATTTTACTTGTTGGTAGTTAGCATTACTTTTTATGTTTTTCCATGTTATTCTTTTGTTTTTATTTAGTGAATCTCAGGCTATATCAAAGGAACAAGCTTTCACTCAAACAGTCAAATAGACCATAATATGCTACCAACCCCGCGGAAGAAATTGTTATTGATGATACATTGAATCTGATAATGAATTATGAAGTAGATGGAAACCCAGAATACATAAATACGGTTAACACTTTAAATGGGATCAGCATATAACTTCAGCCGAATGAAGTTAGACTCTGAGGTAAAGAACCATTCAACACCGCCACAGACATCTCGTTGAGGTACCATCAATCCTTTAATCAGCATTAATTTTTTTATCTCAAGTATGCATTCCTTGGTGAGGAAAGCACCTTGCCAGTCATTATTGAGGCAAACCTATGAGATGAGTAGTGGGAAGACTTAGTTAGCATTTTGAAAAGATACAAAAAGGCAATTGGCTCGACCATAGCTAACATCGCCGAATTCCACTGTGCATATGCACCTATAAGTCCAGCTTGAACCAAACATCTTAATTCCAAGATAGAGCATCAACGTCTGGCTGAACCCTCCAATGGAAGAAGTCAAAAGGAGATTACCGCGGTTGATGCTGAGGTTGATATATCCTATAGCAGACAGTAAATGGCAATCCGTCCAAAGGTATGCCAAAGAAGGAGGAATTACGTTGGTTCCCAATGAAAAGAATGAGCTAATACCGACACGACCAGTCACAGGATGGCGTGTATGCATGAACTATAGGAAACTCAACCGCTGTACCCAGAAAGATCATTGCTCGGTGCAATTTTTGGATCAGATGCTTGATAGAATCCAAGTGTGGAGAGGATGGTGTTGTTTCCATGATGGATATTTAGGGTATAATCAGATCACTATTACTCCAAAAGATAATGAGAAGACAACCTTCACCGTTCATACGGGACCTTTGTCGTAAGAAGAATACCATTTGGATTGTGTAATGCACCAACTACTTTCCAGTGTTGTATGATGTCCATAGCTCTCAGACATGGTGGAGGACACTATCGAAGAATTTATGGATGATTTTTCTTTGGTAGCCGATCCATTTGAATCATGCCTAATCATTTGGGCAAAGTACTCAAAAGATGAGAAGAAACAACTGGGTTCTAAATTGGGAAAATGTCATTTGATGGTAAAAGAGGGATAGTTGGGCCATGTACCTCAGGAAAGGGATCGATATGACAAGTCAAAAAGAGGTTATAGCAGGATTGCCACCCCCTATTTCCATAAAAAGGTCAAAAGCTTTTAGACTGGGCGCAGGATTCAACCGGCGCTTTATCAAGGATTTTTCAAATATTGCACAACCATTGTGCAAATTACTGGAGAAAGAGTGTAAAATTTGTGTTCGATGAGGAATGTCTAAAGGCTTTTGAGTTTCTAAAGGAAAAGCTCACTACCGCTCCTATCATCATAGCCTGCATTGCTTTTTTCCTCGACATAATATGTGACGCTAGCGGTGTTGTTTTGGTGTTGTCTTAGGACAAAGGAGAGAAAAGATGTTTCATCCACCTTATTACAACAGCAGAATACTAACACAAAAATTTCAAAAGTTATACAGTCACGTAATGTAGAACTACTAGCGATGGTCTTTGCATTTGAAAATTTCTGAGCATATTTTCTTGGAACCAGGGTGATTATTGATACATACCATGTTGTTGTTGAGGTACCTGATATCCAAGAAGGATGCCAAGCCCAGATTGATTCGGTGGGTGCTTTTGCTCCAAGAATTTGAGCTTGAGGTGGAGGATTGAAAGGGAACAGAAAACGTGGCAAAGATCTATCTATCCAGGCTTGAGTCTGAAGCAAAGGAGAGGATGGAGTTTCATATCAATGACGCCTTACCATATGAATAGGTACTAGTTGCATCACAGGATTTGATCCTTTGGTTTGCTGACTTCGCAAATTACTTGGTTAGTGATGATACTAGCAAGCCTAAGATCCCCTGCCAGAGAAGTTCTTATTCGACGCCCGCGTATATTATAGGATGAGCCATATTTATTCCCCATTTTGTGCAGATGGTATCATTTGTAGGTATGTCCCTGAAGTAGAGATGCTGAGCATTATGGAGGCATGTCACTTCATCTCCAACTTGGGGGTCATCACAAAGGGTATCAAACAACACATGTAAATTTTACAATGTGATATTTCGCCATCTTTTACCAAGATGCATATGACTTTGCCAAGCGTTGTGATCAATGTCAAAGGCAGGGCAAAATCACCCGTAGACATGAGTTTCCCCTAACCCCATCTGGAGTGTAGTATTGTTTGATGTGTGGGGGATTGACTTCATGGGACCATTCGCGCTCATATGGAATGAAGTATAATCTCGGCCAAGGCGGATTATGTCTCCAAATGGGTGGAGGAAATGTTCTACCAAACAATGAAGGCAAGAGTGTTACAGCATTCCTTAGGAAACATATCTTTGCCAGGTTTAGCACTCCCAGAGCTATTATCAGTGATGGTAGATCTAACTTCTATAATCGCTCTTCGAAAACTTGTTTGAAAAATATGGTGTCAAGCATAAGGTGGCTACATCCTACCACCCTTAGTCTAGTAGACAAAAATGGAAATTTCAACAGGGAAATCAAGACCATCCTGGCCAAGACAGTGAATACTAGCCAGACAGATTGTTCAAGGAAGTCAAGGACGCATCAAGGGCTTATAGAACAGCTATAAGACTTATTGGTTCATCTCTCGTAATCACTGGTCTATGTCAAAGCATGCCACTTACCAGTTGAACTAGAGCATAAGGCATTATAGTCTTTGAAAGGCTGAATATTAACTGGAACGAAGCGCTGCCAAGATCTTTAACTAAATTTTAATGAGTTGATGAATTCACGGCGCTTGCGAGAATGCAACCATCTAGAAATAAAGAATGAAGATCTACCATGACAAAAGATTGCAAGAAAAAGGAGCTCAACCTAGACAGATTTGTCTTACTATTTAACTCAAGACTCTAGTTGCATCCTAGGAAGTTGAAAACTAGATGGATGGGACCTTACAAAGTAGTGCAAGTATCCCCTCGTATGGTTTAGTGAAACTTGAACAAACAAGGAAAAAAATATTTAAAGTACATGGGCAGAGAATAAAAGTGTATCTAGAGATTAGGAAGAATTAACAAGAATAGAGGAAGTATACCTTGATCTTGAGGAGTCACAAAAATTCACATCGTGCTTCAATGTTAGATCAAAAAGTCAGATTGGAGGAAACTCATGGAAGGTGAAGCCTAGTGCTACTGTGCATGTTCTCTACTCCTATGTTCTTCTAGATGATGCTTCGGGGATGAAGCTTACTTTTCAAAAAGGGGCAAGGATGTACTTGTGATTTTGGGATTTTTTGATCGTCTAAGGTTTTTCAGGTGTTTATTTTCCTAGGAATGCTATTCCAAGAGAACCGACATGTGTAGGATTTCTATTATATAATTTAATATATTAATATAAATAAAATATTAAAAAAAACAAAAAACCAACCAAAAAAAAATAATTTACGCGTTAATTTTTTTTTCTAAAAAAATTGACCCTATTTAAATTTTTTTTTGATGCATTAGCTATGTATTTGTGAAAACATGCATGATTGTTATGGATTTTTTTGATGTCATTTAGTTGGCTTTCAACATGAGTAGTTTTGTTAAGCCATGTATAAACTAGACATGTGGTAGAATAGTTCATGTACCATGTGAGTGAGGCATAGTAGTCGCCTGTGAGCTGTGTTGAAGATCTAGAACTTGGCCTGCTGGTCTTTGCATAGGCTAAGGACGCTTGATTAGATAAGGATCATAGGCCATTTTTTGTTTAGCTCACTTTTAGCCTATATTACCCTACCAAAAGTTGCACGAATCCATTGATCCCAAATTGAGCCACAGACCAATGATTTCTTTGATTTACCGATTAACCTACCCATTTTTTTTTGCAATGAACCGGTTTTGACCCTGGTCCTTCCTTGATATTGTGAACCTCAACATAGTCAAAATGCTTAAGTTGAGGGTGGATAGAGTAGAGGTGCGTAAATGGCGGGAACGGAAGAAAGGAAAAGGAAAATGAAAAAAAGAAATGGTGAAGAATGAGGTAAGATGATGAAAAGAAGAGATGAAAAATGCTGAAAATCTTGAAAAAAAAAGCCAAAGGAAATTTGAAAATTGAAAAAGTTGAAAACTCTCCACGCCCATGCAAATATGTATAAAAAGGAGAGAAAGGGAAGAAAAGGGAATGAAAGAATAAAAGGGTGAAATAGGTGATTTGGTAGCTAATATATGTAGTGCCAAGGAAGAAATAATACTATAAAATCTTCCATATTTACCATGTCTAGCCCTGAGCCACATTACAACTATCAAGTCCTATAGTGGACCCAACTCCGACCATCTGATAAACCAAAGTAGAGAAAATAAGGGCAAGCCTATGGTATCCGACACATAATACTTGTAACTTCTTTGTGAGAGGAGTGCTCTACTTGTTTAGTCCCATATTATATTTGACATCTCATATCTGAGTGGGGACTTCATTTGTGTGAGGGTACATGGATTATGTTTTCTTTTACCATTGGTCTTTGTGAAAAATATTGATGATGACTTGATTGTCTATTGACAGTGAATGACATGTTTGATCCCTATTTATGATGTTTAGAGGTTGCTTGTAATACATTAGCTAATGTTGTTCCATGAGAAAGGGTCAATAGAGTTTGTATAGAAAGTGCAAGTTTGTTTGTTTAAGTTGAGGGTGTTGATGTGCCGGAATTACAACACTTTCGACGCTCAAAACTAAGAAAATAGCATGGACTGAAGTGTTTATGTGGATATAAGGCACTTTTCCTTTCTTGCTTTTCAAGATAAATTAGTGTTGAATCTAAATATTGCAAAGAAAGTCAGAAAGATGCTAATATGCTCAGATTGTAGACTACAGTAGAGCGTTGAGCACCTATGTGAGTCGTACTGATGGTCGTGAAAACTGTAGAAGGCTAAGTTAAGGAGATGCAATGCACGGATCTCATTACGGGTCGTACTTTGGCTGGTATGTGTCGTGGTGATGACATCGTGACAAGATCTAGAAAAATTTGCATAAGGTGCTGACTCTCCTATGGAAAGTTAGTACAACCCGTGGGAAGAAGGTACGAGTCGCACTATTACGGTCGGGATGAATTTCTTTAAGAATTCCAAAGTTTCAAAATCAAAACACGTGGACCTCGTGATGTGGTTGTATGATGGAGGTATGAACCGTAAATGGATCCAATAATTAGCAAAAACTCAACATTGCAAGGTAAGACAAGAGGCTATGAGTCGTGGGATGACGCCACGGACGTAACATGGCTCGTGTGACGCACTGCCACACTCGCATATGGAAATTCATCCAGTTAGCTAGAAAAAGGATTCTTGTGTCTGTATAAATATGTTTTAGGATTTATTTTTCTGTAGACAATCATGGACAAGTAGGAAAGACAATCTTAGACAAGTAGAAAAGACACAAAAATACAAGGAGAGAAGAGAATTGTAGGATAATTGAATTGATTCAACTTGTGATCAACCTTTCTTGAATTATCTTATTCTTGCTACTTTGCAAGATTTTGCTGAGTAATTAAAGGAAGTATTTTTCTTATTCATTCTTGTAAGTATTGTATTTGGCGTTCTTAATCATGAATACAATTCACAATCTTAAAACTATGAGAGGTTGAAACCTCCATAGCTAAGGTTGTGGGAAGCATGGCGGATTAACAAGCTAGGTTTACAAAAATTGATTTTAAAAAAAATTAACAAGTGCTGACCATGAGTCATGGGTTTTTATTTATTTTTAAACATTTCTTAACGGTGCAATGTTAGGGATCGCCCGAATTCTTTACTTTCTTTGGTCAAAGAGGTAAAGATTAGAAAAGAGAATTAATACAGAGCTTTGATTTTGATAATTATTTATTTATCAGTTGTGGTCGCAGGATAGTTAAATCTAGAACTTAGTGATGATGGATGGCTTCCAACCACTCATGACACTTGGTCAAGTGATTGAGTATAGTCTTCAATAGGGACTGGTCGGTCGTTTGAATGAGCATAAGTTATCGCTCTATAAGTAAGTATTGGCATGTCGTGCATTCCCAAAGCAGTTATGAACTCATGGGGTACACAAACCCTAGTTATCCTTTAATATTGACTCAACATCAGCATTTTGATACTTGTTTTTATTATTTATTTCTTTTAGAATCCCCCTATTTTGAAGTAACTACCTCAAGTTCAATTACCGGCATAATTCCGTCTCTTCCTATTCTTTGAGGGTTCGACCCCAATCTCTAGTTGGGTTCTTTATTGAAAACGTCCGCTTCTCACTTCAGTAAGAGCTATGGTTTGAGTGTTATCAATCTCCAATCACCTTGCCACTTCTAGTGACAATATCCATACATTGACCTCTTCTTCGATTAGGCATTGTATCACTAGGTAGTGTTCCTTAATTCTCAGTTCATTTGAGTCGGCTGTGTGGTTCATTTGAGCTCCCAAATGCTTGATAGAGGCTGAGTTTGAACTTACTGTTTGTATTGAGGTTAGACCCCTCCCCTCTTAATTCTTTCACCCCACTTTCTGCTGACTCCACCTTCAAATCTCTTAAGAGCATTTCTTCGATTTTTGGAGCTGCCCGCATCACTTACCTGTCACGCCCCGCCTTGGGGGTAAGGATTGGCACTGGTGCCCTAGTAGGACCTGGACTGCTAACTGGTGAGCCTGGTACATCTGGTGCCTCGCCTAGCTCTATCTCGTATTTCGGAAACAACTGGAAGTTTTATAACGGCCAGAACATAAATGCTCGACTGGGCTTATAGCCACCGTATATAATATCAGTTAACCAGAGACATACTTATAAGGGAACCTATGGCTGACAAGGCCAGCATGCTGTCTAGTTATCTGTAACTCAACATAAAGAATATTACATAACTAATGACGCAAGAAGGTCACCACTACACCGACATGGCCCCACACGGCCAACACAATCCGAAATGCTAAACAACTAAAAACGCAATGACCTCACATGACCGGCAATAACTGACCACAGGGAGATGTATATATACAATCCGCAAGCCTCTATGAGTACCGATAAATGGTCGCACAGTCCCCGACCTACCCATAATGTGACGGACAACAAAAGAAAATGAAATACATCTCTAAATATCAGGCTCCGGATGACAGGAGCTGATGACTCTATAAGCTGGCTGGAATCATGAGGATCGCCTCCTCGTTCATGAGTACCTGCAGGCAATACAAGCTGCCTAAATCTGCCGCACATCAAATGAGTATGCAAAGCAAATCAAACACATTAAATATAAACAACATAACTAGCAACTTTGAACAGCGTGAAATATCTAAATCTGTAAGAACTGATATAAGTTGAACTCAACTTTTTTCAGTAAGCTGTAGGGGCAGAGCCAATTGCTGCATGTGTGGCGACCTGCTATCTAATATCTCATCTATATAACATATAAATACATATATATAGCAAGTAACCAAACCAACCCCCATGTCGGATGGTGCCAACCAATCAAACAATCTAATACCCTACCCGGTCAAAACAACCCAAAATAAGTCACTCCACTCATCTACTTCAACTACGAGCACCTCCGCCGCCCCCGGGGTCTCCGGCTCGGGCTATGGCCTCCGATAAATAACTGTGTTCCGAGTCCGGGAGGACTCGTACCGTATCTGTAATCGTGATCAGAACAAATTGCCCTGGGCGGATGCGCACAACAGGGTAAACTGGTATCGTATCGCTTGATCAACCCGACATGGGAAAGCTTCATCCCATTTTCGTCTCTAATGCTGATCGATGCCACCTGGAGTGACGTATACTCACTCCGCCGCGGGTGACACAGTTACCAACCCAGGGGCAGCAAGGACGCTCAAAAGGGTGCCCTCACGATACAATCAAGTCTCAACAATCAATAATCACATATAGGCAGATGTTTAAACCGAAAATACTATATGTATTCTCATTTTTCATTCCGAACTCTTTCTCGTGGTTATACTAATTTCTATACTGCTTTATACTGACTTTGGGATCTTTTGTCTGACCGTATGGATGTACTGTAGCCAAGATACTATCCGATCAGAGAACTGGGTAGCCAAGATATCATTTGACCGTATGGCTATAATCAGAAGCAAGATACTATCTCGTCTGCCTAATTTACTTTACTAACTTTTATTCTCAATATATGTCATATTATTCTAAACATGCTTGCTAAACGATACTGGGTTATACTGAGTCTGAAATGTTAACTCGCCATTTGGTGCCTTTACTAACTTTCGAACGAATACAATATAACAACGCAAAATAGGTTTTCAACTTTTGCACAAAACTCACTATTCAACTCCGGAATTCTATTACAGAGTTTATCGTATTATAATAGGCTAAATTTACTAACTTGCCGAAGAAACCGTTTTCCATACCTTTACTTCGTGTTATCCGAATTAACGACGAAGCTCGGCCGCTGCTCTAGCTATTTCTCCTAACCGCATTCACATATATGTCAATTAGAACTAAATACACCAATATTCTAAAAGAAATTACTTTTGATTTATTTATAACAAAATTTAGCTTATCGAAAGACAATCAAAAATCTGCTATTTCTCGAAAGTCCAGAAGGGAGAAATACCACCTTTAAGGCTAGTAGTATATTGACACTAATTTGGAGCAATTCCACTTACCTTAGCCCGTAGCACGATGACGGTCAGCCGAATTTCGTGAAACTAGATCCGTAGGAATGCTCCCCGCCGCTAAAACCTCGGTACCTGAGGTTAGTTTGAATTTGGATCGCGTTTGAAGGCGTAATGATAATTACCAAAATCCTTCGTGCCCTCTCGTTTCGCGATTTGCTGGAAATTATAAAGTGTTTAATGAATTAAACTGAGGTGGAGGCTTTATATATTTTTGCCTGGACAGGCTTAACGTGTCACGGAGCCAATGCGGAGGCTCCCCTCGCACACGTTGCCATCGGTGGGCTCGCCCGGCCTTCCGCAATGGTTCGACAGTTCCTCTTGTCCGGTATTTTCCCAGGCATTTTTCTAGCATGTGTGGCTTTCAAATACTTTAACCAACATGCGAATAGGCCATCTATGTGTCGGGAATTTTACGGTAACATTTTCCCCTTTAAGAACATTCGTCCGAATGTAAACTTCTATCTAGAGGACTTCCCGCCATCTAACTTGTTTCTAGAAAATTTCGGTAGAGTTTCCTGTAATATGGATCATCCCAAAACCTGAAATATAGAAAAGTCCAATGCAGGTACTATCAATTCATGACGATTAAAATCGATCATTTCTCACTTATATATATTATAAGGCACTACATAAATGACAATACTAACATACCTCTTGGCTGGCTATGTTTAATAAGTGAGGATATATGGCTTTCATATCTTCCTCCTCCGCCTCCAAGGTCATCTCCTTTCGGTTCCTCAAGTACGCCACGCATTTGACAACATGCAATATTTTAGTTCTCAATCTACGAATCTCGTCTTGCCTGGGAAATAGCTACATGAACTCTTCAGGCCAGCTCTTCCATAACCCGATATCCCGGATCGACTGCTTTGATAGGTCTCCTATGCATTTCTCAAAGATAGATACGTGAAAGACCGGATGAACGATTCTAATTCTTGAGGCAGAGTTCAACCTTATGCCACTCGGCCTATCTTTCGAATCTAATCAAGGCCTAACAAATCACTTGACCGAGCTTACCTTTCTTGCCGAATCTCATCACCCCTTTCATCAGAGATACTTTCAGAAATACCAATGTTTCACATCAAATTCTAGGTCTCTCGCCGCACACAGCATACGATTTCTGCGGCTCGTGCAGCCGCAGGGCGTTCGATAAGCTTTACCTTCTCCTCTCGATCGTTGAATGTCCGGCCCACCGCCGCCGACTCTCCCACTTCAAACCAGCCAACCGGCGATCTGCATTTTCACCCGTATAATGCCTCGAAGGGCGCCATCCGGATAGCCGAGTGGTAGTTATTATTATAAGCAAACTCACTAACAGCAAATGCTCATCCAAATTTACCTAAAATCTAGCACACACGCCCGTAGCATGGCCCTCGAGCGTCTCGAATAGTGCGTCACTCGTCCCATCCGTCTCGAGGTGGAATGTCGTGCCTGCTAACTGCATTCCTGCACTTTCTCCGGGAAAAGACTGCCAAAATCTAGTCAGAATAGCTCCTCTCACGGGATATTGTATTACTGGCACTGCAATCTAACCATTTCGATATATACTTATTACAATCCCTACAGAAAGTAGTTTTGATCAAGGGTGAAGTGGGCTGATTTTTTTCAGCCTGTCAACTATTAACCAAATGGAATCGTGTCTATGTCCGGCACGGTGTAATCTCGGCTACAAAATCCATGTTCATCAGTCTCGATTTTGAGAGAGGCACAATCTAGTTCCGAGTTAACCCGCCCGGGTTTCTCGTGTTCTTCTTTTACCCGTTGGCGCTAGGACACTGAGTTACAAATTCGGCAATTTCTCTTTTCATACCTGCCACCAAGAGTTCCTTGATATCATGGTACATTGGCCATGCCGGTGGAGAGAGAATAGCGGCGTAATGGCCAAAATTTCAATCATAATCAGCCGCGGAGCCCCCCGAAATATTCGGAACACAAAGGCGTCTTTTGCATCGCAAGATCATCCTCAGTTATCTAAAATCTGGCGCTTCCCCGTGAATTATGTCCTTAAGCTGACCAGCCAGATCTACACGGGCGCTTCTTTTACCTCCACAATTAATGACGACACCGGCAAAGGTTCTCACTACCGCTCATTGTCCTCTCGTTTCTTCTACACGAACGTATGGCCGGCTAATCGGGTGTATTTCTCTGGAAAATTCTCATTGTTTGGCCACAAGTACGCCAAACTCCCCATATATTTATGGTTAAGGGCGTTTGTTACTACATTGGCTCTTCTTGATTGATACAATAATATTCACATTTAGAGAATCCTTGGCATATAATTGACGCTCATACCGACTTATTATGCCTAGAGAAATCGCCGCAATCTACCAGCATAGCTAGAGCTATCTGGCCTTCTGATCGCATGCTAAGGCTACTTGTTGCTGGGATAACTCCGAAGGACTATCTACACACCATGTGCTCAGATTCGAATGTAGGATCCCGAGCAATGATCATGATCTCTAATAATCTAACCGAATAACCTTGCATAATCGAATAACTGCTGAATAACCCAAATGCTGAAGTAATCTAACAATGCTCTAAAAGTCCTACTGAGCATCTAGCTCATGCATAACCGTGGAGTTGTGGACATCTAACCGCTTTGTTATTCTACTTGAAAACTATAGAGCTAGGCTTAATCGACTTACTCGTGCGAGATCAATCTCTAGATCTTCATAGGAATCTACCAACCTCCTTGTCTTAGTAAACACTTGTGCTAGTAGAATACTACCAATTCTTACGCCTTGTGCGTGTCGACTTGGATTTATACCTGTTCGGGAAATTCTCTCGTCTTATGAGCCATTCCGTAAAGATCGGTTTCGTTAAGGCTCAGATCTTAATATCTTATGAGTAATGGCTACTAGTCTGTCACTGACTACTGATGTGGACCTCTTTCTTTGGGTGCCCACGGGCTTGTCTGACTGGGATGGTTGGCTGACTTGCGGGGTGTTCCACATACTAACTGCTAGGCTGACTAGGTCACTCTCACCTACAAGGTCAGGGAAAAACAATGTACGACCACTAACATATTGGAAAATAATTGGGTATTGCTAACTTCACGTATGCCTATTCAGTCTCTAATTCTAGTTCTGGCACATGCGATAATGTTACTTGATCTTTAGGGATGCTTCCTCGAAGCAATACAAAGGCCAGCTTGGTCGTTAGACCGTCTAACTGCGTTTTATCTAACCAAGATTCAGTTACTAACTTGTAAGCTTCTAAAGCCTAGATCTGGCAACAACATATAAGTCTATTAACTCAATAAACTGAAAACTGAGAAAGTTTCTATGGCTTCATACGTGAATCACACTTACATACCCTCTTCTTGGCGAGGGTCCCCGCGTACGATCTCGTATATACTTTCTAGCACTAACCGTAATCTAAGTGGGACCGTAACCCTATTGGTAGCCATTCACAAGATATCCGATAGTTTATATATATATATATATATATATATATATATATATATATATATTAACAACTATGTACAATCCATACTGAATTTTGTAGTAATACGTAATCTCTCGGCATGTTTACTTAATTTCGCATCGCACATAATATACGTCACAATCTAATGATATTTCCTATCCTCTCGTATCATTTCGTTGATTTTCATCCCATTCTGGAAGCAACAAACATATGCACTTTAGTTATGGTATGCTGTTTGAAATTCCGCCACTCTTACAACATGGGGTCAACATCCACCCTTGTGGCCTTACTTGGAATTATATTGAGAGCCCACGATCGTCTGCTGGGCCTTATCTCTAGGCCACACTAGATTAGAGTCTCGTGGTCGACGCTTAATCCTCCGTAGGCGAACATACCGCAGCATTCTGAACCTTGCAATCTTACTTCTTAACTGTTAGTCTCGAGGCTTAGTCCTTCATACACGATATTCTGTCAATTTGGGGGGATTCTACTTCCCCACAAAATCTAGTATTCTCGGCTTTCTTCCGCTTATCTTGCTTAAGATGAGCCTGGGTTCAAGGTACTCGCCTTTACATTGTTAATAAAGGTTATTGGTCAAGTCCCAGCTTATACTTCTTCTGGCGTGCAGTCAGACCCATCTGATTCACATGACCTCCCTGTCTTTCGGTACTCAAACTGAAATCATAGCTATTATCTTGTGTATATCCCGGGCCGTTGTTAGCGTTTTTGCGTGGCGGACTTGGCCTTTCTGACCCGAACTTAACTATTACTAGGCATTTATCACTAACAGCTCTCTTACACCTGCTTCGAGTAGACTAGTAGTCTTACTTGTTTCTTTGACTTGTTACTGTGAGGATCTGCACAACTACGAATCATAGGGGCTCTTTTACGCTTTCTAACACTGAATCAACCACCCCTCAATACTATCGCTTACTTTGGGCAACCTCGCCTCAATTCTTATTCCCTTTACCAGACCGGAATCAATATTAAGAGGTAGGAATAGCCTTTTCTTACTGTGCAACAAAATGGAAACATGGAAACTGTACCGCATCTGAAAAGATGGGGAGGTGGGAATCGCATTTCTCTCTTTCCTCACAATTTATCCGATAACTGGGTACTTATTATCTTAATCAGATTCATACCTAACAAATAAATCAACCTGTATACATTATGCTTCTAACTTTCTACTCTGAAGTTATAGAAATATATCGGGAATGGCATTGATAGTTATATCACATTGGGAGGTCCTGATACCTCCTTCTGCCGCTGTAATTACCTTGTAAATGGATGGAGCCCTCTGTTGCTATCTCTTATCTTCCTGAACAGGAGCTATTGTTGTCCGACTTGTATCTGTATTCAAATAATATGGTAAGTTTTAAGAACTGACCCTATACTGTACCGCTTTTATAAGCACGATCAATGAGAAGAAAGAGTAACCATCCCATCATGCCTTGCACTCCGCCTATAGTATGGTGCACAACACATCCATAGATAAGACTTTACTTAGCACGGCTTAAAAGGGTGACCCCTAGACAATGACCTGCTTTGATACCACGTTTGTCACGCCCCGCCTTGGGGGTAGTGGATCGCACCTGGTGCCTTAGTAGGACTCGATCGTTAACTCGGGGTGAGCCTAAAGTACATTTGATGCCTCCGGCTAACTCTATCTCAGATTTCTGGGAACAACGGGCTATATAACGGCTGTAAATTCAGCCTCCGGCCGACTGGGCCTATAGCCACTTGTATATAATATCAGCTAACCAAAGACATACTTATAAAGGGGAACCCATGGGCCGACAAGCCACCATGCCGTCTAGTTATCTCTAACTCAACATAAAGATTATATCAGATAACTACGTGACCGGCACAAATACTACTATCATATTATGGCCCCATACGACCAACACAATCAGAAATGCTAAACAACTAAACAAAACGCACGACCTCACACGCATCGGCAAACCGACCATAGGAGATGTATATATACAATCCGCAAGCCTCTATGAGTAATGATAAAATGGTCGACAAGGCCCCACCTACCCATACTGTACAACAAAGAAAATGAACTACACTCAATATCAGGCCCGATGACAGGAGCTGATGACTCTATAAGCTGGCCGAATCACGATAGCCTATCAGTTTGGCGAGTACCGCAGTAAGTAATGCAAAGACTTAAACGGGCGCGCACTCGGTACCGAGTAATAAAAGCAACTAAACACATCGAATATAAACAAATATAACTTACCTGAACAGCAGGAAATATCTGAATTCTGTAAGAACTGATATAAGTTGAATCAACTTCTTCTCGTATTGTGGTAGGGCAAAGAGCGTACTGGGTGAGACGTGGCGACTGCCTAATAGCTCATATATCTAACATATAAATAATATATATAGCAAGCAAGAACTAATACTAGCCCCCATAAGCCGGATGGTGCCAACCAATCAAATAATCTATATACCTCTACCCGGGCCAAACCAACCAAAATAAGTCACCTCCACTCATCTACTAACTACGAGCACCTCTCGCGCCCGGTCTCCGGGACTCGGGCTATGGCCTCGATATAAATAACCGTGGTCTCAGTCCGGGAGGACTCCCGCATCGTATCTATAATCAGAATCGTATCCGAAATCTCGTTCCCCTAGGCCCATGCGCACAACAGGTAAACTGCACTGTAATGCCGACGCCTTGATATGGGGAAAGCTTCATCCCATCTTCGCCCTACTGCGACGACATGCCACCTTCTTGGAGTGACGTATACCCACCTGCTCAGTGGGCGACACAGTTACCAACCCAGGGCGGCGAGGACGCTCAAAAGGGTTCCCTCACGACACAATCAAGTTTCAACAATCAATAATCACATATATAGCAAGCATGTTTAAACCGAAAATACTATCTGTAATCTAATCCTCATTCTGAACTCCTTCTGTGTTATACTAATTGTCATACTGCTTTATACTGATTCTGGATCTTTGTCTGACTGTATGACTGTACTGTAGCCAAGATACTATCTCGACTTTATGATAAATCAGAAGCAGATATCATCCGATTGTATGGCTATACTGAGCCAAGATACTATTCGTCCGTTCGATTTACTTTACTAACTTATTCTGAAAATATGTCATAATAATTTAAAACATGCTTAAGCAAACGCATACTGGGCTATACTGAGTCTGAAATGCTAACTCGCCATTTGGCGCTGCTTTACTAACTTTCGAACCGAATACAATATAACAACGCAGCAGTTTACCGAACTTGCACAAACTCACTATTCAACTCCGGGAATTCTATTACGGAGTTTACTATATTATAATAGGCTAAAATTACTAACTTGCCGAATAATTTGGCTTTACATACCTTACTGGGTTATCCCGACTAACGGAGAAGCCTCGGTCAAGATCTTCTAGCCTATTTCTCCCAACCGCATTCACATATATGTCAACTTAGCAACCAGCCACACCAATATTCTCAAACAAAACGTCACTTTCGGGATATATTTATAGCCCAAACTTTGGGCTTATCGAAAGACGGCCGAAAAACTTGCTGATCAAAGGTTGGTTTATATGCCAAATTGATACTCAAATGGCTAGCTGTGCCTTGTTTGTTCAACAATGTGTGTACATTCTCATGAAAATTCTATGGAAGTGTGATTTTATACTAACCAACATGATTAGCGTTGTTTTGCAGGAAAAACACACTATTTATGGAGTTAAATGACATGTTGGGAGAAATTGAGATGAATTCGGGAACGAGCAAGGAAGCAGGTGGAGAAGCGAGGACTAGCGTGCTCCGATGGAGCCGTGACACGCCGCTATCGCGGATGCAGCCTTTCCCGAGTTACAATTTAAGAAATTCCGAGGGTCCGCGATCAAGCCGTGGCACGTTGGAATCAATTTCCCGGATCTTGACATTCCAGTGAGTCTCGCGATTGCACCGTGGCACGCCGGGCATGCCTGCGTTGCATGCCGTGCCACGTTGGGAAACACTACTCGGGCAGCCACTTCAGAGCGCTCCAGCAGCAGGACCGTGTCACGAGGCAAGGTTCGCGATGTACTCCGTGACACATTGCTTGTTATTCCGGGAAAAATTATCCCTAGTATAAATAGAACACTTAGGTTCATTTTTAATTATTCTGACTTGGTGGAGCAAGAACGTGGTTACAGGCAGTTGTGAGGACGAAAATTCTTAGGGTTTTCTATCCCTTTCTTCTTTCTTTCAATTGTTTGCATGATTTCCATTCATTTAACGCATGTTCAATCCACAAATGAGTGGCTAAATCCCTTTCTTGCTGAGGTTATGAACTATGGTATTGAAATGTAGTTATTGATTATCTGGTTATTTCATCTTTTCTTCTTATGGTTGTTCTATTTAATTTCTTGTTCTTACTACATGCTAATATCTGGCCAATGTTAATGTAAACTAAAAAGTCCGTTTCACCCAGAGGGCAAGAAACCGGAAAGTTGTGAATTAATAGATTCATCCTTTCTTGTTTGGGAAAAAATTGGGAATTGATTTACCTTCAGGATAGAAATATACCTGAAAGTCGTAATAGTCAAGTGTGGAATCGGTTTTGTATGGCTAGAACATGAATTTCTTCTTATCACGTAAATGTAGGTGGAAGGTTCATGATTCTTAAGTCAAGCAATACGAGAGTTTTAATCTGAAGGCATAAGTTCCGACTAGCAACCGGAGAAAAGATAAACCATGTATACCGATAATTGATTTCTACATGTTCGTTTTAGCTCTCAGCATGCTCACATTCATAGTTCGTGACTCATTGTATAAATATCTTACTTTAGTATAAAAATAGTTTCCAAAATATAAAAACTCTTCTTTACACCGTTGTCTTCATTATTAGAGTTTTAGTAAATTAACACTTGAAAAGGTTTCACCTCGTAGGCCCGCCTCCCTCAGTCTATACATTCCGGTTCTTAAAAAGAGCCACTATATTACTTACACGACCCGTACATTCTGCGGGCTCATCAAGTTTTTGGCGCCGTTGCCGGGGATAGGCAATTGGTGAAATTTTAATTTTTCTTAAACGTGTTAGTTTGCTATTTCGATATTTTCTGTTGACAACTTGGTCTTATCCTGTATTTTGCGTATAATGCATTCTGTTGAACACTGGGCAAGAGACAAAGGGGTTGGTGGATCTCATCCTTAGAGCCGAAAGACAAGCCATCGCCAACTGAGAGAAGCTCTAGAGAGAAATTGCATGCTCGACAAACCATTATGGAGCAACCACAGACCATTCACTCGTAAGGGCGCATCTAGTGCCCGAGAAATGCAGCATGTGCCGGTTCGTGATGCTGCAATCCCATGCTAGTAATGTCACATCTAGCATCCGCAAACTCCGAGCGTAGGGAGGTTCCAATAACAACATGGTGCAATTGCTTGCACACAAGTGGGCAGTTCACAGTCTCCTCACGAGGATCCACAACAACATCTTCAGAATTTTCTGGAGATAAGTGGCACTTACATCCTCGCTGGAGTGTCAACAGACACAGCTTACACTGTTCCCATTTTCACTTTTTTGGGAGTAGCTGCGAGGTGGTCAAAGCCGAGCCACCAAACTCTCTATAACCACATGGGATGACTTGCAAAGAAGTTCTTGATCCGATTCTTTCCTTTTGGTAAAAACAGCAAGGCTTAGAAGTCAAATTTAAGTTTCAAACAAAGAGAAGGAGAGAATCAGACAAGCTTGGGAGAGATTCAAATCACTATGGACTGCCCTCATCACCATCAATCCAATGATGTGTTGGTGCACACTTTTATAGAATGTTTGGAACCCCACACAAAAATTTTGCTGATTCAGCAGCGAGACAAGCATTAGAAAAGACTTACGAGGAGCTTTATACTTTGCTTAATTGTATTTCCTGCAGTGGAAATCCTGAGTGGAATGCTAATTTTCAAGGGGGAGGAGCAAGGGAAAGCAAGCTGGAGTCTTAGAAGGATGGGTTTACAGCTATCGCTGCACAAATAGCTGCCTGGGTGTGGCTCAGTTAAACACCAACTTCGGCAACATGAACTTGAGCGCTCTCAAGCCCCAAATGCAGCAAGTGTTAAATTTGGTGTGAAGTGCGGGAGCAATGAACACTACCGAGTGTTGTGGAGCAAATCCAGACTGGGTGAACTTTGTCAGTAATGCACAAAGGAGCAATCTCCAAGAGTATGGGAACAGCTACAACTCTAACTGGAGGAATCACCCGAATTTCTCTTGGGGTAGCAATAACCATCGTGCGTAGCTCGAGCCGTGGTATGCAGCAGGAATCAAGGAGGGCCACGTAACTAATCAATCACAATATAGAAATAACAATGCCCCTCCTCCACCACCATCACCCAGCGTTGAGGAGATGTTCAAGCAGTTGATAGCTAGCCAAGCTCAATTGCAGGCTGACTATACAAATTGGCAGCCGGGTCAAGAACACCGCCTAGCTACTAAGGCGCTGGAGTATCATTTGGGCTGGAGCTCGGTAACACCGTGCCTAGAGGAGGAATTCTAAATGACACAAGACCCAACCCCAAGCAGGTAAAATGCAGTGACCACGAGGAGTGGTTTGCAGTTGAAGGAGGTGGAACCCGAAAGACCACCTCAATACCGAGCAAAGCAGGCTAGAGGGAGCAATAATGATGAGAGGGGGAACACAAGGATGCCGGGACCGAAAGCCTCCACCCTCGTTCAACGATTAAAGAAGCACAAGGAGAAAAAAGCCAAGAAGTCTATAGAGGTGCTTAAACAGGTACACATTAACTTACTCCTTGTTGATGTTTGCAGGAGTGCCTAAGTACGCCAAGTATATAAAGGACATCACAACAAAAGCTGTGCTTACCGAATATGCCACGGTGGCTCTTGGCAGAGGAGTGCACTTCCCCTGGATATAGGAACCGATTGCCCACGAAGCTCAAAGATCCTGGGAGCTTCACAATTCAAATAATAATCCGGTAAAGTATCCAAGCTCGCGGTTTGTGTGGGATTTGGGAGCCAGCATTAACTTGATGCCAACCTCGATTCAAGAAGTTGTGGCTAGGGAGTCCTAGACCTACAACAAGGATCTTGTAGCTCGCGGATCGTTCCTTGGCAAGACCAGATGGTATTGTAGAGGACGTGCTCAGCAAGTTGGCTCCTAATCTTCCCAGTGGATTTTGTTGTGCTGATTTTGAGCTCACGCAAGTCCCATTTATTTTGGGACGGCCCTCTTGGCAACCGGGAAAGCGCTTATAGATGTAGCTGCAAGCCAGCTAACTATGCGAGCACACGACAAGGTGGAGGTGTTCGATGTGTACAAGGCCACCAAGCTCCCGGCCGTGTATGAAGAACTCTCTATCAATGTGCTTGAGCAACCAAATGCCGCTGTGGCGTTGAGCTCGAGAGTTAATGGGAAAGCTCCCGATAAAGGTAAGCTTGATGGGGTTGAGGACGTGTTGAAAGAAAACGTCCGTCACCCTAGGGGCAGAAATAGCTTAAACACGTCGAGCCGAGACGGTAAACCAGGCGCTTACGGGAGGCAACCCGTGAATTGTAGTTTGTATAATTGTACATTTAAAGAAAAAAAAAGAAGAAAAAGATTTTTTGTTTTTATTTTTATGTATAGGGTTGTAAATACAAAATAAAAATATTTTGTTCTCAAACTTTGGAATTCTAACCATTTCTTGTTGTAAGATATACTACAGGTTGATCGTAGGGAAAATGCATAGGAATGCAAAGGAGAAATATGAGGTAGAAAATTTTTTAAGTGGCAAAACAAGGAGTCGCATGATGGCTCCGTGTCACGGAGTGAGGGCCTCCCGCGCTACCCTCTTCTCGTGACACGTTGAAGGCAAAATCTGGAATTTTATAAAATTCCAGAATGTCTTTGCACGATGGCTCCATGTCACGGAGGCAAAGGTTCGCGATGCACTCGTGACGCGTGGAGGTGCTATTCGCGTCGTGTCACACCGGGTCACCGGGTAACCTGCGCGAAAACCCTTCTTTTAACCCCGAAATCCCCTCATTTTCCCCATTTTTCACTTCCCCGTGACAAACACCAAAAATCCCCCTTCACCAACGTGGCATGGACTTAGGTTCAAAGTTTCTTCAATTTTTCTTCAAGTTCATCTGACAGCAAAGATGCTTGAACTCAACCTCAAGTTGTGCTAATTTTTTCGATTTTGAGCATGATAGGGAAGTAAACCTTGACCTAAGTATAAATTTAGCTTTAATCCAATTAAGTTATGCTGATTGTTGTTCGTAGTATCGTTGGGATTATGAACGCGATAATTACATGCTTAATTGAATTTTTTGTGAAATTGTAGCTAGGGTTGGGTTGTGAATAGGAAGAAATTGACTTGAGGTTGAAATGTGTAAAATTGTTGGGTTGTGCATGTTGGGTGAGTTGAATCGTGTTGTGCTTATCGTATTATGCTAATGAAGCGATAAATTTTCTGGGAAAACGAATTGGGTGAAATTGCATGAAATTATCGAAGGTCATAGAAGTTGGGGAAATTGCTTAGGTTGAGTGGTTAGAATATTTTATCCTTTCATTTTTTTTAGCTAATTGCTGTGCGATGAAATGTGATCGATAGTATGTTGGGATTAGTCAGACGAAGTCTCGAGTGGTACATAGATATAATTGTCCAATCCGCTGAATGCACGAGGCATGTTGGTTGTTTTGTTGTTTTTGGGTTTCTTGTTTTTTGTTTTTTTGTAAATAATGCAATAAGTATGATCTTGCCAAATTGCTATAATGAGGGCTGAAGACTAAGTGTGGGGTGGCCGAGTCAAACCCAACCTAGTCGAAGCTAAGTTTAACTTGGATCGACATTTGACCGTCTCAAGCTCTTTGACAGGAACAATGGGAACCAGGCAGGACAAGGGTAAGGGCGCATCCACATCAGGCGCCAAAGGAAACGATTGAGACTGGGAGCAGCAGTCCCAGCAGCACCAGCAGCCCACGCGCGCCGCCTAATATGGAACGAGATGGGTGACCGAGGAAAGGAAGAAGTGGTACACTAAACACAAGGAGAACAAATACTTCCCAGAGGAGCACATTGCACGGGACCCGTTGGCACAGGAGTTCCCGCATGGTACATCGGATTGACGCTGTCAGCTACGCTTCATTTTTGACGAGCCAAAGGAGTGCACCGCACTTACCCGAGTTCTATGCAACCGAACCCGACGCCTGTGGAGTCACACCACAGATATGGGCAAGGATTAAGCACACTATACTCTTTATCAATCAAGGTTAGTTGCAAAAACACAAGCCACTGAATCGCATAATGTCATCACTCCACCCTATGCGGATATTTCACGCACATTGTGTGGAGCCCGGCTCACGGCACGCCGGAACAGGCACAAGGAGTAGGGGCTTATCAGACACTGCCCTATTCACAGATGAACAGGGAAGCCAGGATCTGGCTAAAAATTGTTTGCTCCTGTTTGATTGTGGGGGTGCACATGACGGATGTGGACCCGGGATTGTGTATGCCTAGTGTATGCCCATGAAAGGGCCGGAGATTAATGTCGGGCGATGATCATATCCGCCATGAAGAGGGCCCGATTACATCAAGGGCACAGGTACGGGTTCGGCGGGCTGCTGACTATGTTCCTGAGGGGCCTTGAGGTCGAGGAAGAGGCCCTAGACTACATCCCGCAGATGGAGTGGCGTGCCATAGATGTTACAAAGATTAAGGCACCCGACACCACTCACGGGCCAGTTCTCACATTAGCCGAGCGACATGCTCGGGATGACCAATATATGTCCCACATGTTCGGGATGTAGATCGACTTACTACCTTTTGGCAAAAACGCCGGCAATTATATCGGGTGGGCCCACTTTTGTGGAGCCTATGGATGATGATGTCCCCACTCGACGAGTAGACACGCCGCGAGGATTCCGACCTTGAGTCGGAGGAGGACGATGGGTGGAGATTCAGACATGGGGACGAGGCGGCAGCACTCTGACGAAAGAAGTGGAGTACTTTGACTGATCAGGGAGTTTCACAACCCACCTTTCGGTTTGTAATTATATGAAACCGGGGACAGTTGTTCGATTTTAAGTGGGGGTGGAGTAGTTAGGTGGTGCTGAATTTTGTTCTGTTGTTCTGTTGTTGTGGGTGAATTAATGTGACCTTTGTTCTTATGTGTGTGTTCGTTTTGTAAATAATTTTTGTTGTGAAGCCGTGGGTGTGTGCTATGAATGTCAAGTGGGTCAGTTGGTGTATATAGTTGTATCTAAATTATCGATATTTTTAAATTTTCGTAACTATTTACTTTTGATTTCAGAGTTTGTTTTCGGTTCTTTTGCTGAGAAAAGTCCCATTGAACCGAAGTCGTAAATAGTGACCGTTCCCTATGATGGATGGATGACGCACCTGGCCCTAAGGGAATGAAGTCGATAGGAGTAGTTATTTTAAATTTTTGGTGTGTTGGCTGTATCACATGCATGTTGCTACACTATGGCTACGACATCTTGGTTGTGTGTTGTACATAACATTTATATGGCAAAGATGATTCATAGAAAGCATGCAAATTTCTGCACATATGTGAGACACTTATACCATAGAATTCGATTCGGTGTGATTGAGGCTTAATTTTGAATTCTTGTAATTAGCCGATTAAAGAGTATGTGAAGTCGTCTTGAGTTGAATATGTGTGCACGAGTGTACAGTGAGGTTTGGTTATTCCATGCTATTGTGAAGTGTCTAGAACTTGCCTGTTGTATGTATGAAACTAAATGAAGAATGGAAGTGTAGTGTAGGAAAGGATGTAGGCGTTTCTTTGTTTAACCAAAAGTTTTTCTTGTTTTTCTTTGCATATCCACCTTGAAGATTAAACTTCTAGTTAGCCCGTAGAGCCTTTAGCCTTTATAATTTTTTCTTTCTTTGTCGAAAAGGGTGTGAACCAAGTTAACCCCTTCTTCATGGTCCGTAAACCAAATCCGCAGCTCTTAAGCGCTCATGAAAATACATAACTTTCCCACAAGGTAAAAGGAGTGAAATGATGAAAAGAAAAGTAAGGGAGGAAAAAGAAAAGTGATGAAAAAGAAAAGAAAGAAAGAAAAAGAGTCAAGGGTGTAGATGAGCTCAAGATTTGAAGGAAATAAAGTTGTAAAACTTATCTTTTCTTTTGTTAGTCCTGTGTGTTAAAGAAATGGGTGACAAAAATAAAGATAGACTTAAGAAAAGGAGGAGGAAGGAAGATAATATTTAATCTCGATGGGATGTGTTGAAAAAGCGCTTAAGGATGCTAGTTGCTATTGGTTAGCCCAGTATATACTAGTTCCATAGCTGGGACATTACAACTCCGTTAAGTCCTACGTGGATCTTTACATCACACGGTCCTTATATTAGTGGAGTAATACAATTTCTCGTAGGCAAGCCTATGGGTCATGCCGATGCATGTGAATTCTTTTGGAGAGAGAGGAAATTGTGTGCATGCCCTGCATGAAATGATTTAGAGTTCATGTGATCTAAAAAGAGGGGAAATTCGCTTGTGATGAGGGCGCATGCTTGATGAAAGAATGAAATTGCGGCCTGATATCTTGGTCGTCTAATTTGCATGAGTTTGCCGATATCGAGAATCGATTCTTGAGCGAGTGTCTTGATTTATTAAGTGTCATTGTAATGCTAAACATCTAAACAAAACGCACGACTCGACGACTGCAAAACTGACCACAGGAGATAAATACATACAATCCGCACTCTATGAGTACCGAGAAATGGTCGTGATAGGGCCCCGACTTCCACCCATACTAAAAGAACAAAAGAAAATGAACTACACCTCTGAATATCAGGCTCCGGATGACAGGAGCGATGACTCTATAAGCTGGCTGGAATCACGAGGGATCGCTCCTCGCCATGAGTACTGCAAGTACGCAAAGACTTGGGTAATGCGTCGCATTCTCGGGTACCAGTATCAAAGCATCAAACACATCTGAATATAAACAATATAACTAGCAACTTTGAACAGCAGGAAATATCTTAATCTGTAAGAACTGATATAAGTTGAAATCAACTTTTCTGGTATTGTGGTAGGCAGGAGCGTACCATGACGTGGCGACCTGATCTAATAGCTCATATATCTAACATATAAATAATATATATATAGCAAGCAAGAACTAATACCAACCCCCAAGCCGGATGGTGCCAACCAATCAAATAATCTATATACCTACCCGAGTCAAAACCAACCAAAAATAGTCACTCCACTCATCTACTAACTACGAAAGTACCCCTCTCGCGCCCCGGGTCTCCGCTGTCTGCTGTGGCCTCCATATAACACCGTGTCTCCGAGTCCGGAGAACTCCTGTACTGTATCTATAACTGTAACTGTATCTAAAATCTGTTCCCTAGGCGCATGCACAACAGGGTAAACTGTACTGTAATGCCGATCACCCCGATATGGGGAAGAGTCATCCCATCTTCGTCCTATCATGGATGACATGCCACTCCTGGGAGGACGTGATAACACCCTGCTCAGTGGGCGACACGCTTACCAACCCAGGGGCAGCGTCGATGCTCAAAAGGTGCCCTCACGACACAATCAAGTCTCAACAATCAATAATCACATATATAGCAAGCATGTTTAAACCGAAAAATACTATCTGAATCTAATTTATCTAACTCTTCGTGTTATACTAATTCTCATACTCGTTTATACCGATTCTGGGATCTTTGTCTGACTGTATGGCTATACTGTAGCCAAGATACTATCTGACTGTATGGATAAACTTTAGCTAAGATATCATCTCGATCGTATGGCTATACTCAGAGCCAAGATACTATCTCATGCTCCTGTCTCTGATTTACTTACTAATCTCTTATTCTGAATATATGTCATATTATTCTAAAAACATGTTATAACGCATACCGCGCTTATACTGAAATCAAATGCTAAACTCGCTATTTGGCGCTCGTTTACTATCTTTCGAACCGAATACAATATAACAACGCAAAACAGGTTTACTGAAATTGCACAAAACTCACTATTCAATTGGAATTACGGAAAGGCTATATTATAATAGGCTAAAATTACTAACTTGTCGAAGAAGTCGGCTTTACATACCTTTACTTCGGGTTATCCGACTAAATGGATGAAGCTCGGTCAGTACTCCAGCTATTTCAACCGCTCACATATATGTCAATTAGAACTAAATACACCAATATTCGCAAAGAAAACGTTACTTCCGATATATTTATAGCCCAAACTTTGGCTTATCGAATGACGGTCAAAAACTTACATCGGGGGCATATTTATATGCCAAATTGATACTCAAATGTATAGCTTTTGCCTTGTTTGTTCAACAATGTGTGTACATTCTCATGTAAATTGTATGGAAGTGTGATTTTATACTAACCAACATGATTAGCGTTGTTTTGCGGTGAAAACACACTTTTTACTTGAAAGTTAAATGCATGTTGGGAGAACGGAGATGAACTCTGGAACGAGCAAGGAAGCAGGTGGAGAAGCAGTAGTACCAAGGTGCTCCGCAATGGAGCCGTGACACGCTGCCATCGCGGTTGCAGCCTTCCTAGGAGTTACAAATTCAAGAAATTCAAAGGAGTGTCCAAGCGATCAAGCCGTGGCATCGTTGGAATCAATTTCCCAGACCTTGACATTCCAGTGAGGGTCTGCGATTGCACCATGGCACACTGGACATGCTCCGCGTTGAATGCCGTGCCACGTTGGGAGCAATTACCTGGGCGGCCACCCAGAGAGCCTCCGCTGGGCTTGGGACCGTGTCACGGAGGCAAGAGCCCGCGATGCACTCCGTGACACGTTTCTTGTTATTCCGGGAAAATTATCCCTAGTATAAATAGAACACTTAGGTTCATTTCTTTAATTATTCTGACTTGGTGGAGCAAGAAACGTGGGTTACGTGCGCTGTGAGGACGAAAATTCTTAGGTTTTCTCTATCCCTTTCTTCTTTCTTTCAATTGTTTGCATGATTTCCATTCATTTAACGATGTTCAATCCACAAATGAGTGGCTAAATCCCTTTCTGCTGAGGTTATGAACTATTGTATTGAAATGTAATTATTGATTATCTGGTTATTTCATCTTTCTTCTATGGTTGTTCTATTTAATTCTTGTTCTTACTACGCACATCTCACAATGTTAATGTAAATCCAAAAAGTCCTATTTCACCCGAGAGGGCAAGAAACTGGAAAGTTGTGAATTAATAGGATATGATCTTTTCTTGGTTTGGGAAAATTGAATTGATTTACCTTCGTGGATAGAAATATACCTGAAAGTCGTATTAGTCAAGTGTGGAATCGGTTTCGTATGGCTAGAACTTGAATTTCTTCTTATCACGTAAATGTAGGTGGAAGGTTCATGATTCTTAAGTTGGGTTAAATACTTAATCCATAGGCATAAGTCTGTACTAGCAACCGGAGAAAAGATAAACTATTAGTTGATTTCTTTACATGTTCGTTTTTGTTTCAAGATGCTCACATTCACTAGTTCAGATCAATTGTATAAATATCTTACTTTAGTATAAAAATAGTTTCAAAATATCAAAACTCTTTCTTTACACTCGTTGTCTTCATTATTAGAGTTTTAGTACCAACACTTGAAAAGGTTTCCTCACTTCGTGAGTCCAGCCCCCGTGGGTTCGACATTCTATTCCTTAAAAGAGCCACTATATTACTTGCACACCCGCATTAATTCTGCGGGCTCATCACTTGCCATTTCTCAACGTCTCGAAGGAGAATACTCACTTTAAGGCCAGGGAGCAGGCTGGACACTAATTTGGAGCATTTCCGCTACCTTAGCCCGGTATCACGATGATTTGTCGTCCGAATTTCAAACTAAATCCGTAGGAATGCTCCCTGCTGCTAAATACCTCGGTATCTGAGGTTAATTTGAATTTGGACCGCGTTTGAAGGCGTAATCGAACGATAATTACCAAAATCCTTCGTGCCCCTGTTTCTCGCGATTTTCTGGAAATTATAAAGTGTTTAATGAATTAAACCGAGATAGAGAAGACTTGGCGCGTTAAGCTCCATGACATGGAGCTTGGATTTCCAGACATGCCAAGTTCCAGTGAAGTTCCATGGAGAAAGGAATTTCAGCCTCGTCCCATTTCCAGTGGACTTCTGCGATAGCTCAGTGTCACGAAGCTATTTCACAGCGATGGCATGGAGCTAGTTTATCACCGTGAAATTTTACACCTATATAAATAGAACACTTAGACTTTTATTTTGCATTGTCTGACATTTTGACAAGAACGTGGGAAACAACAGTTGAGCTGAAGAAAATTCAAGGGTTCTTTCTCTTATTTTTTCTTCTAAATTTCAATTGTTCTCATGATAAAAACTTGTTCGAGATGTTTAATCAACAAATGAGTGGATAAATTATCTCATTATGAGGTTGAGGCTAATTTCATGTTTGTATAATTTCATATTATTTTCAGCTGAATTTTCTTCTCTTATGAATGGTTCTTCTATTCTTGATTTTCGTTGTTTTAATGTTTGGACAACATTAAGATAAATTTATAATCCTAATTTGACTCTGAAAGGAAAATTATTAGGGTAGAACTTGGAATAGGGAATATGTTCTTATCTTTGCTGTAAATCGAAGGTAAGATTCGCGTGCAAGATAGAAATATACCTGCAACGTCATATTTGGTTAACAAGGGGAAGAAATTTTGACTAGCCCTAGGATGAGTTATTGCATCACAGAAATGTGTAGCTGCAAGGTTCATAATTGGGTAATTGGATAGAGGTTCAAGAGACCATAGTCAGACTCTAATCTTTCCTAACAATCAACTTGAAAGAGAAGGTAGCTGAAGAATAAGACAAGTTATACATGCTTGCGTTTCATGCCTTAACCTTAGATTGTTCTTCCTATTATTTTAATCAACATTCTTAGATTCACTTAGTATTACTTTATATCTTGCTATTTATCAAACTCTTAATTCATTGTGTTATTTACACACTTGCATAGAGTAATTGTGAATACTAAAATAGGAAAAATCACAAAACTATAGTCCCTGCGGGTTCGATATCCGGCTTGAAAGAGCCACTATATTACTTGTATGACCACGTGCACTTGTGTGCGATTGGGAGATAACAAGTTTTTGGCGCCGTTGTTGGGGACTAGCGAAATTAGTGAAATTTTTGAGTTTTAGTTTTTGCAAGTTTTGTGAAAGTGTTGACAACTTGATCTTAGCTTCTACCCGTGCAGGTACAGAGAAATTTCTAAACACTGGAAAGGAATAAGGAATTGGTGGACCCATTTTTGGAGCCAGAAAGAAAGTTTCATTTACAAAGGAGAGAAGCTTTAGAAAGGAAGTTGCAGTTGTTGCAGAGGGAAATTCTGGAACAACAATAGCATCCACCAATTGGGCAGGCGGAGTTAGTGCCTGAAGTGATGGCAACAAGACTAGTATGCGAGGTGGCAATCCCATACGCGAATAATGTAACCTCTAGAATCCGCAGGTCCGATCCAGGAGGTAGATTTTAGCTAAAACAGAACATGGTGCATCTACTGCATACTAGCGGACAATTCACATGTCTCCCTCATGAAGACTCGCAGCAGCACCTACAAAATTTTTTGGAGATCAGTGACACATATATACCACAGGGGTATCATCAGATTATGTGAGGCTTACTTTGTTCCATTATCATTGCTGGGGGAAGCGAAGAGGTGACTAAAGGCGGAACTACCTAACTCTATTACCACATGGATTGATCAGGAAAAGAAATTCTTGATTAGGTTCTTTCCTTCGGGGAAGACAACAACGATTACAAGTCAGATTCTAAGTTTCAAACATAGATGGTGAGAACCTGTACCAAACATGGGAGAGGTTCAAGTCAATGTTGAGAGATTGTCCTAACCACCACCAGTCAAATGATGTGTTAGTGCATACTTTTATAGAAGGCTTGGAACTGCATACCAAAATCCTATTACACTCTGCAACTGGTGGGAAATCTTTGGAAAAGACGTATGAGGAGCTGTATACACTATTGAATCATTTTCACAAGGAAACCCATAATGGAATGCGGACAAAACCCGAGGTGTGGTGAAGAAAGCGGCAGGTGTCTTGGAGGTAGATTGACTCACAGCTATTTCTGCACAGATAGCTGCATTACAAAATCATATTAACACTCATTTTAGTAACATTAGCTTGGGGTAGCCACAAGCTCCAGTCAATGCAGTCTAGCAAGTGTAGTGTGAAGTTTGTGGTAGAAGTGAGCACTCAGCTGATACATGTGGTGCTAATCTAGACTCAGTTTACTTTGTTGGGAATGTGCAAAGGGGCAACAATCAGTAGTATGGAAACAATTACAACCCCAACTGGAGGAACCATCTAAATTTTTCATGGGGTGGTAATAGGCACCAAGGGCAAAGGTCAAATCAGGGTTTGCACAGAAACAAAGGAGCACATCAGAATTTCCAGCCTCAATTTAGAGGGAATAATGCACCTACTCAGTCCAGTAACATTGAGGATATGTTGAAGACCGTTATAGCCAACCAAGCTCAGATGCAAGCTGACCAAGTAAAATTTACAGCTGACATGAAAAATCAACAGTTGGCTACAAAGGCTTTGGAGATTCAGCTGGGACAGTTAGTTGGAGGAATGAATACCAGACTGCGGGGCGGGTTGCCAAGTGATACAGACACCAACTCCAAGCAGGTAAATGCTGTCACCACCAGGAATGGAAAACAACTGAATGAATTGGTGCCCGAAAAGCCAGCACACCAAGCTAAAACAACAGAGAAGTCTGAAGAGAATTATAAGGAAGTGGGGAGTGGAAAGCCAACAGAAACAGAGAAGTCACCACCTCCACCCCCATTCCCGCAGAGATTGAGGAAGCATAAGGAAGAAGCATGCTTTAACAAATTTATGGAAGTATTGAAGCAGGTACACATTAATGTTCTTTTGGTAGATGTTTTGCAGGGAATTCCTAAGTATGCCAAGTACATAAAGGATATTGTGGAAAACAAGAGCAGACTGGAGGAATATGCCACAGTTTCACTTATTGAGGAGTGCACCTCTCGGATACATAATAGATTGCCTACAAAGATCAATGATCTGGGAAGTTTTACTATCCAGATCACTATTGGGCAGTCCATTAGAGCTCGTGGTTTATGTGATCTAGGAGACAACATTAAGTTGATGCCCACCTTTGTGTTCAATAAGTTGGGTTTGGGTAGTCCAAGATCCACCACGGTAATTTTGCATCTAGCTAATCGTTCATTGGTGAGGCCAGATGGAATTATGGAGGATGTGCTAGTACAAGTGGGCTCCCTTATTTTTCCGGTAGATTCATAATCCTTGATTTTGAGCCAGACTCAGAAGTCCCATTTATTTTAGGACGTCCTTTTTTGGAAACTGAACGATCTCTAATAGATGTAGCTACGGGGAAGCTAACCATGAGAGCCCATGATAAGGTGGAAGTATTTGATGTCTACAAAGCCATGAAGCTACCTGATATTTATGAAGAGATGTTCGCCATCACTATTTTTTACCAAGAGTCCGCACTTCAGCTTATTGGCCCAAATGATCCCTTGAAAAGGGCATTGGTAGGACATGATCAGTTCGGGGATGTTGCAACTTATGAAATGGTGAAAGCTTTGAATGAGGCCAAAATGTTCTTTCGAAAGCAGTAGTTCGAGCCCTTGCAGTAGTCCTTAGAGCCTCCACCCAAGCCATCAATCGAGGAGGCCCCCAAATTGGAGCTGAAAGCATTGCCTCCACACCTTTAGTATGTATTTTTGGGAGAAGCTGACACATTGTGGGTCATTATTTCATCAGAACTAATAGATTCACAGATTCAAGAAGCATTAATGGTTCTAAAAAGGAGAGAGAATGCAATAGGATGCCAAATGTCAGACATCTATGGAATCAACCCGGCTTTCTGCATGCACAAGATATTAATGGAGGAAGGATCCAAGCCAATTGAACAACATCAAAGGAGGTTGAACCCGATAATGAAATATGTAGTGAGAAAGGAGGTGATTAAGTGGCTAGATACCAGAGTGGTATATCCGATCTCTGATAGTGAGTGGGTCATCCCGGTTCAATGTGTCCCAAAGAAAGAGGGCATGACAACTGTCACTAATGAGAAGAATGAGTTGATTCCCACTCGCACAGTCACAGGTTGGAGGATTTTCATGGATTATAGAAAACTAAATGAAGCCATTGGAAGGATCACTATCCCATACCATTCATCGACCAAATGTTGGACAGACTCGCAGGCCAGGAGTATTATTGCTTTCTGGACGGCTATTCTGACTATAATCAAATAGCTATAGCCCTAGAAGATCAAGAGAATACCACATTTACCTGTCCCTATGTGACACACGCCTTCAATTGTATGCCCTTTAGGTTATGCAATGCATCATCCACCTTCCAATGATGCATAATGGCTATATTTCATGACATGGTGGAAGAGTATGTTGAGGTATTTATGGATGATTTCTATGTGTTTGGTAACTCATTTGCTGTATGTTTGTAGAATTTGGACAAGGTCTTGGCTAGGTGTAAAGATACAATCTTTGTGCTAAATTGGGAGAAGTGTCACTTTTTAGTCAAGGAAGGCATTGTTCTTGGCCATAAAGTGTCACAAAGTGGCTTGGAGGTTGATCGTTCAAAGGTTAAGGTGATTGAGAAGTTTCCACCACTAGTTTTTGTTAAGGGTGTCCGCAGTTTCTTGGGACATGCTGGGTTTTATAGACGGTTCATTCGGGATTTCTCAAAGATCTCTAGATCGATGTGCCGACTACTAGAAAAAGATGTGAAGTTTGAGTTTGGGGTAGAATTTGTAAAAGCTTTTGAGGATATGAAGAAGAAGCTGGTAGAAGCTCCTATTCTAATTGCTCCCGATTGGGAACGCCCATTTGAGCTTATATGCGACGCCAGTGATGTGGTTGTGGATGCAGTATTGGGGCAGAGGAGGGAAAATATCTTTCACTCCATATACTATGCAATTAAAATGCTAGATGTTGCTCAGGAGAATTATACAGTCACAAAGAAGGAGATGTTGGCACTTGTTTATGCATTTGACAAGTTTAGGTCCTATCTGGTTGGGACGAAGGTGGTGGTACACACGGATCATGCTACAATCTTGTACTTATTCAGCAAGAAAGATGCAAAAACCAGGTTAATTAAGTGGATATTATTGAAGAAAGAGTTTGACTTGGAAATCCG
Organism: Datura stramonium; assembly: GCA_018107945.1. Lineage (NCBI taxonomy): Eukaryota > Viridiplantae > Streptophyta > Magnoliopsida > Solanales > Solanaceae > Datura > Datura stramonium. The sequence goes on along the minus strand of JACEIK010000496.1, from coordinate 312,205 downwards.
AGACAGGAAGAGCAGTGAGAATCAGGTAGCAGATCATCTATCAAGACTAGAGGACAGGTCACATATGAATGAGGTTGGGCGCATCCGAGAAGATTTCCCTGATGAACAACTCTTGGCATTGAGTGAGGCAGAACTTCCTTGGTATGCAGATAGAGTAAACCTGATAGTATGTGGAGTGTACCCACCAGAGGCAACCACTCAACAAAGAAAGAAGCTGAAGCATGAGTCCCGGTACTATATGTGGGGATGAGCCATATGTATTCAAGCAAGGGCTAGATCAAGTGATGAGATGGTGCATTCAAGATAGTCAGGTAGTTGAAGTGTTGAGACGCTGTCATTCCTCGTAGTATGGCGGTCATCATGGAGGAGAGCACACTTCTTATAAAGTGCTCCAATCCAGTTTTTTTGGGCCAACTTTATTCAAGGATGCAGCAGCATATGCCAAGTCTTGTGATCAATTCCAGAGAATGGGGACAATCAGCATGAAACATGAGATGTCATTGCATAACATCTTGGAAGTCTAGGTGATCGACGTGTTGGGGACAGATTTCATAGGGCCCTTTCCACCGTCGTTTGGTAATCAATATATTATGGTAGTAGTAGATTATGTTTCCAAATGGGTTGAGGCCACAACTTTTCCAACTAATGATGCCAAGGTAGTGGCCAAGTTTGTGAAGAAGAAAATTTTTACCAGGTTTTGAACCCCATGAGCTATTATTAGCGATAGAGGTTCACACTTTGTTAAAACCTGGTTCCGTAATTTGTTGGCTAAATATGGAGTTCGGCATAAGGTGTCTACAGTATATCACCCTCAAACTAGCGGGCAGGTAGAAGTATCAAATAGGGAAGTTAAGAAAATTCTACAGAAAACTGTGAATGCTCAACTAAAGGATTGGGCAAGAAAATTAGATGATGCTTTGTGGGCGTATAGGACTGCTTATAAGACGCCAATTGGGAATTCACCTTATCAGTTAGTTTATGGAAGGCCTTTCACTTGCCTGTGGAGCTTGAAAATCAGGCATATTGGGCCGTGCAGAAGCTGAACATGGATCCTGAGTTAGCTGGGAAAAAGCGGTTGTTGTAATTCTGTGAGTTGGATGAGTTTCGTTGTCATTCATATGAGAGTGCTAATTTGTACAAATAAAAAACTAAGAGGTGGCATGACAACCATATAGTGTCTCGAATCTTCGAGCCTGGAAAGATGGTGTTGATATTCAACTCCAGGTTGAAGTTATTCCTATTGAAGTTGAGGTCTAAGTGATCTGGACCATTTGAGGTAGCAAGGATGACCCTGTACGGGGCGGTTGAATTGTGGCTGGAAGATAAAAGTGCCACATTCTTGGTTAATGGTCAGAGGTGTAAGCACTACTGGGGTGAGGTAGTAAACTGAGAGAAGACGTCTATCACCTTATCTGATGAATGAAGGTGAGTTGGGTCATGCCGCAACGATAAATTAGGCACTGCACGGGAGGCAACCCATGAATGTAATGTAATAGTGAGGAATTAATTTGAAAAAATAAAAAGTCATGTCACGACTAAAACTCCGACGCTGGGTGGGAGGCAACCCGCTATTTTCTAACTCATTGGTGTTTTTGGATGATTTTCAGGAGTTATATACCTCAAACAAAATTTAATGATGGACGTGCAAAGGTAAGTGTTGGGGAAAATAAGGACTAAGAAATAGTTGGCCTGCGTGATTTCCCCATGGAACAGAGCTGAAGCTCCACATTAGACTCCGTGCCACGGAGAGGTTTTACAATTCTAGCAATCGAAAACAGTAGGGATATGTGTTTGCTCCGTGGCACAGTGAAGCTCCACATTAGCCTCCGTGCCACTTTGAGGCATAAGTCGCAACGGGTTCAGTAAATTTTCGGGTCGACCTGCCCCAAAATTTTCTTTTTAATCCCAAATTCTAGCAATTTCAGCCCATTTTGCACTCCTCTCCGTGACCAAACCCCCGTTCCCCCTTCCCTTTTGAACGTGACACAGAATAGGAGTTCAAGAATCACCCCTCATCTATAAAAACATCAAACTTCATAGTTATGTCTTGCTTTTCCTCTCCTTTCTCATGTAATTTCTTGACAATAACATGTGGGTAAGTAAACGTAAACCCTAAGTCATGTGCAATAGGTGAAAATAAGTTTGTGTTGAGAAATTATGATATTACATGATGATATTTGATTTTTTGCACTTGGTAATAGCATGGTTTCTCGACTTTGGAAAATAAATTAAGTGTGGGGTGCTTGAAGGGTTGAGTGAAGATGAAAAAGGGGAAGTCAAAAACAAAAAGAGGGAATTCATGCCTAAATTCTGCAGTTAGTTGTGCAAGATGCCACATATCCCATTTTGCCTAACCTCCATTGTTAAAAATTCTATCCTCTATAACTGTGGGCATGTAAAAAATAAAGGGTAAGTGTTCTTAAGTGCAAGTTTCCAACTGCTTGAAGTCTGAGTAAAACAGTATTAACTTCATGTAATTGCTAGAGTCATGGATATGAGTTATTTGATTGTATGAAGTCTGAGTAGTAAAAGATAATTACCAAGTCTAATGTTTCAAATAAAATATGCCTCTAGTGAAAATTCTATATAATGTTGTGTTTTCTTTATCTTTTCAAAGTGGTGATCATGATTAATTGTGGGAGTAACTAGTCATTGAAGTGTAAAGAAGGGGAAGTATGAGTACCCGAATGACTATGACTAGTGAAACCATGCTAGCAACTATGTGTGGGGTAATTAACCGAAGCTCTTCCTTAGTGTTGGATACACATGTTAATTACTAACGAATTTGGTCTATGGTTTTGGCTGAATAGGAACAATGTCGGCTAGACAGGACAAGGGAAAAGGTGTCTTGGCCTCCGTCACAAGCTAAAAAAGGCACCGACTCAGCATAGCTGTGCCAGCAGCCCCACCAGTTCGCAGGGGCCATAAAAGGCAGTTCGGTACTAGATGAGTGGTAGGTGAAGGTAAAAAGTGGTATGGAAAGCATAAGGAGTCAAAATACTTCCCGGAGGAGAAAATTGACCGGGATAGTTTGGCACAAAGTTCCCCCTATACTGCAAAGGATACACACCTTGGGCATGGACTTCATATTTAATGCGCCCAACGAGTGTAATTTACACATGTTGTGGGAATTCTACGTGAATTGGGACTCCACTCTTTGAGGCACATCACTTAAATGCCATCTTGGGGACAGTTGACACACACCCACATCCACTCCGCCAGCTGAACATCAACCCACCATATGCTGATATCCGAAACACATTATGCGGCAACCATTCAACAACCAGGTGGAGGCACCACAAAGAGAAAGGGTACCACCAAACATTGCCCTTTTCACAGATGAACAAGGAGGCTCGAGTTTGGTTGAAGATTGTCTACACTTGCCTCATTCCCAGGGTGCATATGATTGATGTCACCCGAGATAGGGTCTGCTTGGTATACTCCTTGATGATAAACATGGAGATTAATATTGGGGCAGTAATCATATCAGCCATGAAAAAGGAAAGGCTGCATCAGGGGCACAGGTATGGGTTTGGCGGTCTACTCACCACCTATCTCAAAAGCCATGACATTAAAGAGGAGGCTCTAGACTACACACCGAGGGTAGAATACTGCCCTGTGGATGTGACCAAGACTAAGGTGTCGGACACCACATACGGGCCAGTTCTCACATTAGTCGAGCGACACGCTAGAGATGACAGCTATGCAGCACAGATGTTTGGATTACAAAAGCTATAGCTGCGCATTAGGGGATGGCCCGCAACAGAGGATGAGCTGTGGATAGTGGACAGGGATTACCTGATGAACGAGCATGCTAGACCCATTTGCAGGATTGGCCCAACATTTGTAGATCCGGTGGATGATGATGTACCCACCGATGAGGAGAGGCGCTGGGAGGACTCAGACATTGAGTCAGATGAAGATGAGGGAGATGACTCGGACCTCTGTGATGAGGCCTTTGCACCGGATGAGGAAATTGAACCAATTACTTGATCAGGGAGTCTTTGCCACCCTAACTCTATTTTTACATTGATTTGTTTCAAGCACCAAGGACAATGCTCGATTTAAGTGTGGGGTGGTTATTTTGTTTCTGTTTATTTATGTGGTTCTATGACTATGACATGTATAAACTGGTAACAATTAGACTCTATGGCATGTAATTTGTGGCTAGGAACAAAATGTGGTACTCGGTCTGTAATAGCTAGTAAGCTTTGTTCCTAGGGTGTACTGTTTCTTGTGATTATTTTTCATGTTAATTTTTTGTGATTATTTTTCATGCTTTGGGTTTCTCGGCTTTTGTTTTTGGTTCTTTTCCCCAGGATATTACCTTTGAATCGAATAGAAATTTTCTTTATTCATAGGTAGAGACTATTCCCTATGATAGATGGATGACGACCGTCCTAAGGGAATTTAGTCACGTTTAGGAAATAGGAAATAAAACCATCACAATTAGGATAAAGCATTTCACTTGGTTAGATGATAGACTTCATGGAATATACATTTGGACAAGAAAATGGTGAGGAGAAAATGGTAGGATCACATAGGTTGTGGTGTATAACTCTAAATTGCAAAATTGTTGGCTTAATTGTGCTTGTCACTCAATATGGATGAAATCATGAAAGGAGTCTAAGCTAACCAAAGGTGAGCCTCTATGCCATATGTGGTGAGAACTAGTTGTATTTCTTGCAAACTAACATCTAGAATTTGCGTTGCATGTATGAAAAGCTGAAAGTGGCATTAAGCTTAGCGGATATGATTAAGGCACTTCTTTGTGAACCGAGTTAGTTGACCCATCTCATTCATTGTACCTGACCTTGATGATTGTCCCTAGTGAGCCCCATTTGAGCCTTTAAGCTTTATTTTATTGGAACAAAAGCCTTACCCCATTTTTTCAAATGTCCTCAATGTCACTTTGATTCAAATAGATCCTATTGCCCTTTATAGAGACAATATTTTAAAGGAGATTATCAAAAGAACATGGGAAGAGTAAAGGGGGGAAGAAGGGGTGTGTGTACTTCAAGCTATATATATACATGAAAAGAAATATTTATATGATGTATATAGTTATACACATGTGTATATATATAGTATATTGATGAGTTTAAGCCAAGGGTACACACTCCGTACATCTATGAGTTTAAGCCAAGGGTAGACTGGAAGACAAAATAAGTAAGGTGCTAAAAAGCAAAATGTGTAATTATATTAAAGTGCATAGGGATAAGAGTCACTACAACCTACATAATCCTACCAGTGTCTTAGACGACATTACAACCCGGAAAAATCCCTTTTGATCCTACAAGTGATGTTATGCTCGGTTGAGTAGTACACTATAGGAAAATTCATGATGCATTTGATTTTCTTGAAATAGTCCTTGGAGTGTGAAAGATTCAGTTATATAAGTGCTTCATTGTGATTATCTTGATTTCATGGAAGTAGGAACATTATACATAAGTGAGGGTACATAATGGTGGACTTTTGGTTAAGCTAATACCTCACCATTATGATTCAGACATATTGGCCGGATTTTCAGTTGAAAAGTTATTCATTGGGGCTTTTGTGATTTTGCTCATGAAAATGGTTAGTGAAGACCATGCTTGATGAAGTGAATTTTTCTCCATGATTAAAGTGTTTAGCACAACTAGGTGTGAGTTACCTTAGTCCTCTAATGATGGTAATGTTGTTGAAATCATGTCGAGGATACTAAAATCTTGTCCGAGGACGAACATGGTTATAAGTGTGGGGTGGTGATCTTGGGAGTATTTATACGACCAAACTCCGCATTTTCAACCCTTCAAGAGTCTAATCAAGGATAATAATGATGTATTTATGCATGTTTTCATTTAATTATGTATGTTTTTCTTTTTTTGAATTAATAATTGTGTTGTGACTATTTGCAGGTGGATAAGACAAAGATGTCAAAAGGAAGAGCAAGTGAAACTCCGAGAGAGAGTATGGAAATGTTTGGAGAGCGTTAACATTGAGTTGAAAGTTCAAGGAAGAAAATTATGGAACTTGGAAGGCGCAAAACAGTGAGGCTACGCGACAAGTCCGTGTCACCGAGAAGGCTTGGCGTGTTAAGCTCCGGACATAGAGCTTGGATATCTAGATATGCCAAGTTCTATTGAAGGTCCACGACAGCTTTGTGGCATGGAGCTGAAGCTCTGCATTAGCCTCCGTGCCACGGAGAAAGGAATTCAAGCTTCATCCCATTTTCGATGCACCTCCGCGATAGCTCCGTGTCACGGAGCTATTTCACCGCGATGAGCTCCATACCACAGAGCTAGTTTATCACTGTGAAATTTTACACCTGTATAAATAGAACACTTATACTTTTATTTTATATAATCTGATATTTTGGCAAGAACGTGGGAAACAACAGTTGAGCTGAAGAAAAATTCTAGGGTTCTTTCTCTTATCTTTTCTTTTAAATTTCAATTGTTCTCATGATAAAAACTTGTCTGTAGATGTTTAATCAACAAATGAGTGGATAAATTACCTCATTATGAGGTTGAGTCTAATTGCATGATTGTATAATTTCATATTATTTTTAGCTGAATTTTCTTCTCTTATGAATGGTTGTTCTTCTATTCTTGATTTTCGTTGTTTTAATGTTTGGCCAGCATTAAGATAAATTTATAATCCTAATTTGACTTTGAAAGGAAAATTATTATTGTAGAACTTGGAAATAGTGGAATATGTTCTTATCTTTGCTGTAAATCGAAGGTAAGATTCGTGTGCAGGATAGAAATATACCTGCAAAGTCATATTATTCGGTTAACAAGGAGAAAATTTTTTGACTAGCCCTAGGATGAGTTATTGCATCACAGAAATGTGTAGCTGGAAGGTTCATAATTGGATAATAAGCTAGAGGTTTGAAAGACCATAGTCAGACTCTAATCTTTCCTAACCATCAACCTGAAAGAGAAGGTAGCTGAAGAATAAGACAAGTTTACATGATTGCATTTCATGCCTTAACCTTAGACTGTTCTTTCTATTGTTTTAATCAACATTCTTAGATTCACTTAGTATTGCTTTATATCTTGCTATTTATCAAACTCTTAATTCATTTTGTTATTTACATACCTGCATAGAGTAATTGTGAATACTAAAATAGGAAAAATCACTAAAGTATACTCCCTGTGGGTTCGATATCCGGTTTCAAAGAGCCACTATATTACTTGTACAACCATGTGCACTTGCGTGCGGTTGGGCGACAACAGGATCTAAGGTCTATCTTTGAGAAACACTCGGTACCCTGAAGTTGGTCAAACAAGTCATTAATCTTGGGGAGAGGATACCTATTCTTGATGGTAACTTTGTTCAATTGCTGATAATTAATGCGTATCCGAAGGGAACCATCCTTCTTTCGGATAAAGAGAACTGGTGCACCCCATGGGGATTTGCCAGGTGTGATGAAACCCTCGTCTAAGAGGTCTTTCAACTGCTCCTTCAACTCCTTTACCTCAGTTGGAGCCATTTTGTAAGGAAGGATAGATACAGGATGTGAATTTGGAAGAAGATCAATACCAAAGTCGATCCCCCGCTCGCGAGGAATCCCCAGTAAATCATCTGGGAACACTTCTGGGTACTCACATACTACTGGAACTGACTGGATAGTCGTAGATTCAGATGTAGCATCCTTAACTATGACTAGATGGTACACGCAACCCTTGGAAATCATCTTTCTGGCCTTAAGGTAGGAAACGAAGAGACCTATAGGCATAGCTGAACTACCCTTCCACTCTATGACTGGCTCACCCGAAAATGTGAAATCTAGTGCACGTGTTCTACAATTGATTGAGGCATAACATGCATCTAGCCAATCCATGCTGAAGATAACATCAAAATTGGACATGGCTAACTCTACTAAATCTGCTGAGGTGACTTTCTGAAGGACTATGACAGGGAAATTTCTATATACCCATCGAGCTATAACTGAATCACCGACTGGAGTAGAGACTGAGAAGGGTTCTGATAGGATTTCGGGACTGACTCCAAAACTACTAACAACATAGAGCGTCACAAAAGCTAGAGTAGCTCATGGATCTAATATGCATATACATCAAGGTGGAATACTCGTAACATACTAGTGACTACATCTGGTGAGACCTCCTGCACCTGACGAGATGCTAAGGGATAGTGTCACGACCCAAACATAGGCCCGGATGGAGACACGAAATAAGGAGCCCAGAGAGACTCGAAGTCGACCCATGGAATGAACATATATCTAACTCAATCAATAAAAATGGAAGACTTAATGTAATGATCATAACATAAGTCTAATAATAACGTAACATCAAAACTGGAATTTTACATTATACCTGACAAGCTGATTACTACGTACATTCTGAAAGCCTCTAACATATCTGATGGGTTGATGGGACAATACCCCAAACTAACTCGACAAGTATGAAAACTGAAAATACCAAGATAGCTAATAATGAATGGTCCTCGGGTGATGAGGACTCACCATAGAAGCTGGATGCTAACTCTGAAAACTAGCTAGTGACGGGGCGAAGTCTGAAGATCGGAGCCTATATCATAAAATGATACAGCATAAAGTATGCGGTCAGTACATAGAATGTACCGAGAATGCAAGGTAAGTAAAACCACTTAATTAAGTAAAATAATTAAAAACATGCATAATATAAAACATAATCAATATAAGAATTTGAGAGTAGGGCTTGCATGCTAATTTCTGAAATCATGATCTGAACATAATTGTATATCATAACCTGCTTTAGAACATATATATATATATATCATGAATGATATCATGCATAACTGAAATCATGAGAAACAATGGGAGACTCTTCATATAACAGACATTACCACGATAGAGCTTATGTGGTCCCGACTATTACACTCAAGTGGGCAGAGCCATCCAAAGACTCTCCAGGGATAAGGACGATATCATGATATCGATATCAAGCTCGAGGCCCTTCTGGGCAGGGGAAAGCTCTAAAGGAGGTCCCAAAGTATATAAGTAAACCTATGTTGGTGCGTAGTTCTGAGGCATCGGGTTGACTAACCCTTAGCCTAATCGGTGCTAGACACTACTCCCAAAAACATTCATATGCTCTCCATCATTTTCAACGACACTGACCATCGTCTAGGGATGAAGATGAATAATAACTTACATGCATAATCGAAAATCATAACATAAGGAGCCTCGGCTCAAATCACACCACAAGATGAATAAAATTGGGAGTCTAGAATCCGAAATCATGTGGTAAGATAATTGACATGAAATCATAAATCATATTTGAATATATGAGCTCGCCCAATACTTAAAAATGCTTGAAAATATTTGATTTTCTTGAATACATGATCATGGACATGGATAACTTGAAAACATGCGTTTCATCACCAATATCTCATCACACTCGAACATACATCATAGATCTCAATTTTTCATAAACTTCCATGGATAGGCATTATAATTTTTAAAACTTCAAAACATGAGTTATAATAGAAAACATCGTAAAACTTGCTTATGAATCATAATTCTATAATAGAAGCATTTTTAGGTCATACCCATGGTAGAAACTTAGGAAATTCATGATTGGGTTAAAACCCCATAGGATCAACATATAGATTTTTCATTATATGGAGAGGGATTGCGCATGGATGTGAACAAATCCACCCATTCATAACCCTACATACCTGAGAGAATCTGATTATACAACTCCTCTTATTGCCCAAGTAATAATTGAGAAGAATTTGGAAAGGTATTAAGCTTGATCACCTCTACAGCTCTCTAAGTTTGCATGCATGAATAGGAATAGCTGAGAATGAACTTACCCCTCTTAAAACTCACTGTTCATATCTTAAAATGACATAGTTTAGGCCTTAGGATCATAGGAATTACGGATAAACCCTTACTAAATTTGTAGTGAAAAACTGACTGCCAGTCTCAATGAGGGACTAGAAAAGTCGTTACCATGGGCACGAGTCGTCATCTGCTATTGTTAAGTGCACTGTCACTTTTCCTCAAAGGGTCCCCGCGAGGGACCTAACGGCTCGTCATTGGTGACCACGACTCGTGGTCACCTTTCATTACCTCCACTACCGAAAACCTCAAGTCATTAACCCACTGCTGACCATGACTCACCTAACGAATCGTGGCATCTGAACACGGCTTGTGGTGTCCATTCGTGGGGTACACCGCCAGTTCATCCTCCATCCTTCAACTGCCCTTGACCACGGGTGACCCAATGACTCGTGGGGTTGACCACCACTTGTGGTCACACCCATGGTCACCCCACTATTAAATTTCTAGGCAAGTCAACACTCCTCACCATGAGTCACTTAACGACTCATGGTCAATCTGACGGGTCACATGATGACTCGTTCTGTGACCTAATGTAGAAAATCAAATTTTCTCCATTTCAACTCTCGAGTATGATCTTAGGGATTTTGGGGTATAACAATATCTCCCACTTGGGAACATGCATCCAAGAATATTGAAAATCATAGAAAAAAGCTGAGAAACACACTCGTCATATTCGAATACTGATCATATAAGCTGAAAATTGACGAAATGACTACCTCCGAACTGAGCTCGTTGGCTGAATTGAATTCATGAATCATACATGCATTTGTAGACATGAAAGAAACTGGGGCACATGAACTGAACATGAAACAGGATAGAGTTTTAGGGAAAAAATTGATACCTCAAGCTGGAACTGAGCCGATAGGTAAAAGATGTGGGTATCTAGCCATCATATCTGACTTGGCTTCCCACGTATCTCCCTCAAAATGTTGATTCCTCCATAAAACCTTGCCTGAAGCAACTTCCTTGTTTCTTAACCTTCGAACCTAACGATCTAGTATTTCCACTAGAACCTCTTCATAACTAAGGTTGTCTTTCATGCCTACACTCTCCACCAGAATAACTAGAGCTGGATCCCCTAAACACTTCTTTAAGAAGGATACATAAAAAACAGGATGAACAGAAGCTAATTCTGAGGGAAACACCAATTCATATGCCAACTCGCTTCACAATTCGGTACAGGCCAACATAACGGGGACTGAGTTTTCCTTTCTTTCCGAACGTCATTACTTCAATCATGGGAGACACCTTTAGAAACACGCAGGCATCGACTTCGAACTCAAGTTCTCTCCTCCTCACGTCAGCATAAGACTTTTGGCGACTTTGAGCTATTTTCAACCTGTCTCATATGAGCTGAACTTTCTCCATGGCCTCATGGACGAAATCTGGTCCTATCATCGCATCTTTACCGACTACAAACCAACCAATAGGCGATTTACACCTCCGCCCATAGAGAACCTCAAACGGAGCCATCTGAATGCTGGAATAGTAGTTGTTATTGTGTGCAAACTCAATGAGAGGAAAATGGTCATACCAACTATCCTTGAAGTCAATACACATGCTCTCAACATGTCCTCGAGAGTATGAATTTTCCACTCCGCTTGACCATGCATTTTCGGGTGCAATGCTATACTGAGCTTAACCTGAGTACCAAGTCCCTTTTGAAACAATCTCCAAAACTAAGAGGTAAACTAAGTACCTCTGTCTGATATGATGGATAAGGGAAATCCATGCAACCGAACTAGCTCTTGAATGTATATTTTGGCATAATCCTCCGTGGAATCAGTGGTTTTAACCGGTAGAAAAGAAGCGGCTTTGGTTAACCTATCCACAAACACCCAAATTGAGTCATACTGTCAATGAATGCGAGGCAACCTTGTGATGAAGTCCATATTGATCTCCTCCCACTTCCAAGTAGGGATACTGATGTCCTTAAGCACACTCACCGGCCTCTGATGCTCAACCTTCATTTGCTGACAATTTGAACACATAGCCACAAATTCTGCGATGCTCTTCTTCATGCCATTCCACTAATAGATTTCCCGTAGGTCATGGTACATCTTGGTGGCACCTGGATGTATCGAATATCTGGAACTGTGAGCATCATGCAATATTCGATCTCTCAAATCATCAACATCCGAAACACACAAGTGACCCTGGTACCGAAGCACACGATCTCCCCCTTTGGAGAAGACCTCTACCTTCTGATTCTGAACTACTTCCTTCAACTTTACTAAAATGGGATCCTCATCTTGTCTAGCTTTTACATCAATCACCAAGGATGATTCTAATCCATTCTGAATAATAATACCGCCATTGGTTGAGTCGACCAAAAAAACTCCCAACCTCGCAAGTCGATGCACATCCTTCACCAGGTCCTTCTTTCCCTCATCTACATGAGATTCCATAGAAAGTCTAGTAAGAGCATCTGCTAATATATTAACCTTGCCCGGATGGTAAATGACACTCACATCATAATCCTTAAGTAGTTCCAACAACCTCCTTTTCTGTAGATTTAGATCCTTCTGTGTAAACACATATTGTAGACTCTTGTGGTCCTTAACACATCTAGATGGAGCCCATACATATAGTGTCTCTAAATCTTCAATGCAAATACCACTGCCGCCAATTCAAGATCATGGGTCGGGTAATTCTTCTTATGAACCTTTAGCTGCCTGGAAGCGTATGCTATCACTTTACCATGCTGCATCAATAAAAAACAAAGGCCGATTTTAGAAGCATCGAAAAACACCATAAACCCATCGGTACCTTCAGGTAAGGTTAACACTGGTGCTGAGGTGAGTCGGGTCTTCAACTCCTAGAAGCTCCTCTCACAAGAATCCATCTATTAGAACTTCACCTTTTGTTGGCTCAACTTGGTCAATGCCACTGCAATGGATGAAAACCCTCAATAAATCTCCGGTAGTACCCAGCTAAACCCAAGAAACTCCTAACGTCTGAAGGATTCACCGATCTAGTCCAATTCTTTACCGCTTCTATCTTATGAGAATCCACCAATATACCATCACTTGACACCACATGGACCAAAAATGCCACCAAGTTCAACTAAAACTCACACATGTTGAATTTGACATATACTTGGCGATCCTTGAGAGTCTATAGTACCACCCTCAAATGAGCGGCATGCTCCTCCTCGCTCTGAGAGTATATCAGGATGTCATCAATAAACATGATCACGAACATATCCAAGTATGGCTTGAACACCCTGTTCATCAAATCCATAAAATATGCAGGAGTATTCGTTAGCCCAAAAGTCATAACTACAAACTCATAATGACCATACCGCATCCTGAAGGCTTTCTTCGGGATGTCACTTCCCAAACCCTGAGCTAATGGTATCCGGACCGGAGATCTATCTTCAAAAAGAACTTGGCACCCTGAAGCAAGTCAAACAAATCATTAATCTTGGGAAGAGGATACCTGCTCTTCATGGAGACCTTGTTCAATTGCCGATAATCAATACACATACGAACAAAACCATCTTTCTTTCAAACAGAGATAACTGGTGCACCCCATGCGGATTTTCTCGGTCTGATGAACCCCTTATCTAAAAGGTCTTTCAACTGCTCTTTCAACTCTGTTAACTCGGTTGGAGCCATTCTGTAAGGAGGAATAGATATAGGTTGTATATCAGGAAGAAGGTCAATACCAAAATCAATCTCCCACTCGGGAGGGATTCCTGGTTAATCATCTAGGAAGACTTTTGGATATTCACATACTACTGGGACCGACTAGATAGTCGGGGTCTCAGACGTAGCATTCTTAACCCTAACAAGATGGTATACACAACCTTTAGAAATCATATTTCTAGCCTTAAGGTAGGAAATGAAGCGACCTATAGGCACAACTAAACTACCCTTCCATTCTAGGACTGGCTCATACGAAAATCTGAACTCTACTGCCAGGATTCTACAATTAACAAAGGCATGACATGAAAATAGCCAATCCATGCCGAGGATAACAACAAAATCGGTCATGGCTAACTCTACTAGATCTACTGAGGTGACTTTCTAAAGGACTATGACCGGGCAACTTTTATACACTCTTCTAGCTTCAACTAAATCACCCACTAGAGTAGAGACTGAGAAGGATTCCGACAAGATTTGTGGACTGACCGAAACTACTAGCCACATAGGGCGTCACAAAAGACAAAGTAGCCCTTGTATCTAATAAAGCATATACATCAAGATGGAAAACTCACAACATACCAGTGACTACATCCAGGGAGACCTCCTGCTCCTAGAGGGATAGTAAGGAATAGAATTTGTTTTGGCATTGACCGCCACTTGTGCTAGTAATTACCTCCTGCTGGGTTGGGCGTGCTGGTGGAGCTGCTGAACTAGATGTTGGGCCTTGACCCCTATTATGGCCCTGTCTAGCTGCTGGGAAATCTTTGAGCATATGTACGGGCTTCCCACACCCAAAGAAAGCACCTGTATCCTCCAAACGCTGACTCGTGTCTCTCTGGCTACATCTGCGGCACTCTGGCATACTGGAATCTGTGGGCCTGCTTCTCTGACCTCTAGAGCTTGACGCTCTTCCTCTCTGGTCGTGCCTAGATATGGATGGAACACTCATAGCACATGATGCCGGGGCTGACAATCTCTGGTAGGCCTGCTAATGATACCCACTAGGCCTCGACTGGGGGAACCCGTAACTATTTGTCCTGGCCCTCTTGGCCTCTCTCTCCCTCACATGTACCGCCTCCATTTGCTGGGCATACAAGACTATCTGAGGAAAATCCATATCCTGATGAAGCATCGCTATCAGGCAATCCTTGTCTAGATAGTCTGCCATTCCGGGAACAAACTTGCTCACTCGAGCTCTTTGATCAACCACTAACTCTGGGGCGTACTTGGATAGACGAGTGAACTATAAGGAATACTATTGGATCATCATCTTTCCCTGCTTTAGATTCACAAACTCGGCTACCTTCAGCTCCCTCATCTCAAGAGGGAAAAACTGATCTAGGAAAGCGACATGAAACTTGTCCCAACTAATAGGGCCTGCTTCGGCTGCCCTACTATCCTTTCACTATTTAAATTAAATGTGTGCGACCGTTATTACACCCCGTAAAATGCTATTGGTTAGTAGGCGTACACGTAGATTTGTGATGAATAAAGAGAGCTTGACACGTGCAGGAAAAACCTCGGAAGCGGGGTCAGACGGGACCAGTGCGCACAGGGCCAGTGACGCGCCAGGCCTGCTGGCGCCTTGAGAGGCACAACGTGACATAGTGGCTGGCGCTATGGGCAGCGCGGCGTGCCCCCGACCTACCACTGCCCTTAGTATATATAAGTCCCTCGTTTCACTTTAAATCAATTGCAAACATATTCCCATGGCTAAGTAGAGAGGGAACGCAAATTTCCAACATATTTTCATCTGATTACGCTACCAAATGTCGTCCAAACATAAATTAACGTATGGTAACGAGTTCTAGGAGTACTGGAAGTATTAATAAGGAGTTATTTCTGAAACATTCACTCGGCAAACTGAAGCTTCACTGGGTAAAAGTTATTATAATTGTTTCAAATTGATTCCTAATCGGCCACAGGCATTAGGTAAGCACTTCTCCCTTTTGAACTCTCGAGAAATTGTAGGTTTTTCCCGAGTTATTTAAATTTGAACTATAGTAAATATTAGTATCGAAATTTATCATTATTTGTCGAATTTAGTATTGAAATTAGCTTTATTCTCTCATTATCAGGTCCGCAGTGGGATAGAACCACCGAATATAGGTCGAAACTCGTCAGTCCAACGAAAGTCGGCACTCGAGGTATGTAAGGCTATCCTTTCAGCAAGTTACGTTCACTGTAAAGTAAGTACGACTTATGTGTCTATAGTATTTTAGAGTAAACCTATTGGGGTTAGCTTTTATGAATTGAGTTGAGATAAGAACGACGATATAGAAACCCTCGTCAGAGTGAACCCTAGCCAGTTTGATTGTTGTATATAATATTCGGGGTTTGAATGTTGTTGCCTATCAAATTATGTTTACAAGAGCAATATAATGTCCGAAGGGACCAGAGTGAGGCCGTGAGGGCCATGTACTGTTTTCAGATCTTCTATTATGACCATAGTTGAGCCAACGCTCGAGGTCCAGCTACACCAGTTATATTATAGCCCATAGTCGAGCCAAGGCTTGGGGCTCAGCTACAGCAGCTACAGTATGATCTATAGTCGAGCTAAGGCTTAGGATCCAATTACAATAGTCTCATTATGACCCACAGTCGGACCAAGGCTTGGGGTCCAGTTATCAGAGATTACATTATGGCCCATAGTCAAGCCAGGGCTCGAGGCCCAGTTACACAGCCCATATAGCTCCGACACAGATACAACTATAGGAGCCTATTTTTTATACCTCGGAGACACACGGATCAGACCTGGTAGTCAAGAGGGTGAAAAACTAAAATTTCGCACCAGGTCACAAAACGAATCGTGAGAAGGCTCGTGAGGAGTGACCACGATTCATGAAGTTACTCGTGGTCTAGAAGGGTTGGCAGGGTGTGTTGAGAAGACAACATGCATGACCACGAGTCAGGTCAGTCCTCACGACTCGTGAGGTCTCCCGTGGCCTAGACTGGTTGTTTGGCAAGGAGGCATTGGGCAGTAGAAGCCACGGATGGTAACCACGAGTCGTGTCACACACCATGAGTCATGGTGTCTCCCATGAGGTCCCCTAGTTGTTTTGAGCAATGAACCAGATGACTCATAGCCACGAGTAATAGCCTTGAAGCACGAGTTGTCCAGTCCCTCGTGGGGACTAGCAATTAGCCAATTCTGCAATTTTAGTAAGGGCTTTTCCGTAATTCCTAAGTCCTAGGGGCCTATGCTACATCATTTAAGGCTCATTTTAGAGGGTTTAAGGAGGGGAAAAGCCTATTCTAAGTCATTCATTTACATTCATGCAAGCTTGAGAGGTTGAAGAGGTGATTCAAAGTTAGTATTCAAGGTTTCCATCTAAATTTCCTCTTGGGTAATCAAAGATTTGGTGGAATCAATCCCTTCCAGGTATGTAGGGTTATGAGTGGGTGTTTCCTTTCTCACCCATGCCAAAATCTCTATCTAAGTATGAGAAATTCCTATAATCAAGTTATGGGGTTTCTACCCAATTGCATAGTTCTTCAATTTCTATACATAGGTATGGTCAGATTATGTTCCTATTGATGAATCATGAAGCTTGGGAATATTTTCAATTGTTTTCAATCAAAATTATGTTTTCTAATTATGAAATTTAAATGTCATGTTACACCCCGTAAATTCTTGACATGTAGATGGCCTATTCGCATGTTGGTTAAGAGTTTTAGAATGCCATACATGCTAGAAAAAGGCCCGGGGAAAG
>JACEIK010000496.1:233019-250211 GCA_018107945.1 Datura stramonium | reverse complement strand
TGATGTATTTAGTACTAATTGACGTATATGTGAATGCAGTTGGGAGAAATAGCTGGAGTACTGACCGAGCTTCGTCAGATAGTCGGATAACTCGAAGTTAAGGTATGTAAAGCCAGTTCCTTCGGCAAGTTAGTAGCTTTAGCCTTGTATGTCATAGTAAACTCCGTAATTGAGTTCCCGGAGTTGAATGTTGAGTATTGAGTAAGTTCAGTAAATCTAGTTTGCGTTGTTGTATCGTGCTCAGTCCGAAAGTTAGAAAAGCATACGCCAAATGGCGAATTAGCATTCCAAATTCAGTATAGCCTATTATATGATTAGCAAGCATGTTGTTAGAATAATGTGATACAGATATTCAGAATAAAAGCTAGTAAAGTAAAATAAGATAGACCGATAGTATCTTGGCTATAGATTAGCATTGCAGTTATATAAAGATCAAAGATTCAGTATAAAACAGTAAAGAATCATTATAATATAGAAAGAGATCAGAATAAGAAATCAGATTCAGATAGTATCTTTTCAGTTGAACATGCTTGTTATTTATGTGCCTATTGCTTGTTGAGACATGGTTGGTGTTGTGAGGGCACCTTCTGAGCGTCCTCGCCGCCCCTGGGTTGGTAATCGTGTCGCCCACTGAGCGGGTGGGTTTACTTCACCCCAAGGAGTGGCATGTCGTCCCCAGTTTAGATGAAGATGGGATGAAGCTTTCCCCATATCAGGCTGGCCAGCATTATATACAGAAAGCCCTGTTGTGTGTCTAGCGCCCAGGGAAGCAGGTACAAATGCAGTTTCAGATACAAATACAGTACAGGAGTCCTCCGGACTCAGACACAATTATTTATATCGGAGGCTATGGCCCGAGCTGGAGACCCAGGGGGCCGACAGAGGTGCTCCTAGTTAGCAGATAAGTCGAGTGACTTATTTTTTGTTGGTTTTGACCTGGGTAGGGGTATAAAGATTGTTTGCTTGCTTGGCGCCATCCGGCTTATGGGGGTTGGTATTGGCTCTTGCTTGCTATATATGTGTATTATGTGCTATATAGTAGTTAATAGACAGCAGGCTGCCGCGTCTACAGGTACGCTCCTGCCCTACCAGCACAGAAAGGTTTGATTCAGTTTATATCAGTTCTTCAGATTCAGTTATCTCCTGCTATACAGAACTGCTAGTTATGTTATCTATAATCAGGTGTATTCAGTTGTTTTCAGTTGCTTTGCATACTCAGTACCAGCTGTACTGATGCCCATTGGGGCACTGCATTACTTGCCTGCAGGTACTCATAGACGAGGAGGTGATCCCTCGTGATTCCAGCCAGCTATAAAGTCATCAGCTCCTATCATCCGGAGCCTGATATCCAGAGGTGTAGCTCTTTTCCTTTTGTTGTACAACATGGATAGGTCGGGGCCCTGTCCCGATCAGTTCTATCATTACTCATAGAGGCTTGCAGATTGTACGTACTTATCTCCTTGTGGTCAGTTGAGCCGGTCGTGTGAGGCCGTGCAGTTTGTTATAGCTGTTTAGCATTTCTGTTTATGTTGGCCGTGTGGGGCCCTAGCTTGACAGTAGTGGTGACCTTGCCGGTCACGTAGTTATTCAGTAGTCTCTATGTTGAGTTTCAGAAGACTAGACAGCATGGTGGCCTTGTCGGCCCGCATAGGTTCCTTGTTGTGAGTATGTTTCTGGTTAGCTATTATTACAGGCACAGGTGGCTATAGGCCCAGTCGGCCGGAGGCTGTGTTTACAGCCGTTATATAGCCCTTTGTTTCCAGAAATTAGAAATAGAGCTAGCCAGGCACCAGATGTGCTTAGGCTCGCCAGTTAGCAGTCCAGGTCCTACTAGGGCACCAGGTGCCAGTCATACCCCCCAGGGCGGGGCGTGACACTTAGCCCCACTCGTAATTAGTTTTCAAATTTAGTACCTATTGAGTTGGTTCTTCCTCTCCCTTCGAGGGCTATACTTTCAGTTTCCTTGTTTATTTTCAGTTCCAGTACTATAGAGTTAGTTGGGGTCTTGTCCCATCAACTCGTCTAGATTAGAGGCTTTTCAAAATCTTGTATCTGTTTAGCTTTTGATGCTTATTCTGATGATATGTTGAGTTAGACTTCCGTTGAGTTTATATCGTTGATCCTTCAGTATATATAAATTGAGTTAGATGTATGCTTATGCCTTGGGTAGACTTGGGGTCTCTTAGAGTCCCTTGTCCCATTTCTACAATTAGAGCCTATTCAGGTCATGACACTATCTGGCTCAAACACAGATTTAGAGAACAAATATTCCGGAGTTGCAATATGTTTACGAACTTTCAGTAGCCAGACAGTAGAGTGTACATTATTTTTACTTGCCGGGGCCTATAGGGGCCCAGATAGGTTATTCTACGTTGTTTGTATCTCCCAGGCTTATGGGGACCCAGTTAGGTTCTTTTTATGTGTGTATACTTGTTAGTTTGATGTTTCAGATGGTGAGATCGTTCAGGTTAAACTCTTACCCTTCTTCATGATTACTTTAGTTTCATCAGCTTTCATTCAGTTATATTTTACTGCCTTACATATTCGGTACATATTGTACTGACGCCCATCCTTGGGGCGCTGCATTACTTGCCTACAGGTGCGAATAGACGCGGTTTGGACCCTCTTAGTCATCAATTGGAGTTAACAGTTTTTTCAGCTCCCTTCCTCTGAAGTTGGTAGTTAGAAGATGTTTGTTCTTCTGTTGTACAGTTTATGGGTAGGTCAGGGCCCTGTCTCGACCATTATTCTACTCTTAGAGGCTTGAAGACTACAGATTTCTAGTGGTTAACTTTTGTTTTTGGACGTGTGGGGCCTATGTATTTTTATTTCGTGTGATGGTCGTGGCGGGCCTTGTTTAACTATCAGTTAGCGGCCTTGTCGGCTATAGCGTAGTTTAGTTGCCTGATTTAATTTCAGTTATAACTAGACAACATGGTGGTCTTGTCGGACCACATAGGATCCTTGTTATTTTGTTGTTGATGATTAGCTATCTTATTTTATAGGTGGCCTTGTCGGCTAGAGGCAGTATTTACAGCCAAGATATAGATCGTCGATTCTTGATTTAAGTTATAGGCGTGCACCGAAGTGCACCAGGCCAACCAGGCTAGTCCATATCCTAGTGTGGCACTAGATGTCATTCATGTCTCCAAAGGTGGGGCAAGACAAACTTGGTGTCAGAGCAGGTCGTATCCCAGGGAGTCTGCAAGCCGTGTCAAGTTGAGTCTTGTCTATGGATGTATTGTGCACCACATTCTATAGACAGGAGGCTACGAGGTATGATAGTGTGGTTACTCTTCTTTCTCCTCCAACCATGCTATAGAGCTGTAATGTATACAATAACTCCCTAAGCTTATGTTATTGTTTTACCCCGGGAACCCAAGGACCAGACCCGAGACTCAAATGGGGAAAAATTTGGACAATGTTGCAGCAGTGCAGGAAAAGTCGTCAGGCAGCTTATGGGGAGGTTGGACTGAGTTGAGGAGTTGCGATCCCCATGGGGGTGGGAACGACTCATGGTCAGCTACCACGAGTCGTTAGGTCCACCGTGGGGTAAGGTTGAGGATTTAATAGGAGGTCTGGCAGTGTACCTAATAAATGGCACCCCACAAGTCGTGGTTAATCCCAACGACTCATAAGGTGGGTCGTAAGCAAGCCATGGAATTTTAATTAAGGCTGGGGCAGTGTCCTTGACGGGCGACACGACGAGTCATTGCCCGTACTGACGAGATGTCAGGTCACCTGTTAGGGTCGCCTAGTAGTTATTTCCTGTGAATTAGTAAGGGCCTTATCGCAATTTCCTACACTCCTAAGGCACAAACTATGTCGTTTTGAGGTCGGGATAGGGTCTTTTAAGGAGAAATAATTCATGTTAAGTCTCATTTGATGCTTGCAAGAGTTAGAGAAGGGAGTAGGAGGTGATCCTAGGGTTCTTCTTCAAATTCTCCAAAGTTTCATCTTGGGCTTTTCAAGGGAGTTAAGAATCAAGTAATTCTAGGTATGTGGGGTTTTGAATGGGTGGTTTAGTCCCTACCCAATTCCAATTCTTCCAAAACTCTATGTTTAAAGTTACTAAATCATTTTGGGTCTTAACCTGAATGCATGATTTCTCGAAAATTGATATGAGCTTGTTGTAGTATGTCTAAGTCATGGGTTTCAAATTGTAAGGGCTGTTTTCACTTATTTTAATCAATGATTGATGATCTAATCCCAAAAAGCACAGGTTCCCAAATCATGAGGATTTTTTTTGGTAAAGTTCATGGTTATGGTGATTCCTCATACATGAAATGAATTTATGAATATTAAGAATGTCTTCAATCTCTGATGATTATTATGACCATGTTTTCAATAAAAGTTAAGCATTTCAAGGATGTTGAAATATATGGGTAATGCCCTCATGTAGCGTATGGTTTATGAACTATGATTTTGGCCGATCCACGGGCCCGATTTTATGGCTATTATTACTAATTATCAAGCATGTTATGATTATCACGATTTAACTAGTTGTGCATATAATGTATGAATTTCTATGAGCATGTTGCATGTTTTGGGAGTAGAACTTAACACCGAGTAGGTTTGGGGCCCAGGTTATGCTCCGAATCTCAGAACTATGTGACACCGTAGGATATGTTTGGGACCTCCTCAGTTACTGTCCCTTATGCCCTACGGGGTTTTCATGAGTGATATCATGCCTTTTGTGGTTCTACCCTTGGAAAGGTATGAATAGCCTCCCGACTATGCTTACAGGTCGGGCTCCATGTGTGCTCATATAGGGTATGTGGGTTATAGAAATATCCCACTGTTCCTTATTGTTTTAATGCATGCATGATTATGTTCTTTGTCTCAAGTCATGTTTTATGAAATGTTTTTCTCTTATGTTGTGACTATGACAGGTTACAAATGCTTTTGGGAAACCTTGAGCCTTAAGATATAGTTATGATTACAGTCTTTATGATCATGATTCCCACTCCTATTATTCTGATGTTTTTAAGTATTTTTTTACTCACCTTGCCTACTCGGTACATTCTAAGTATTGACCCACATATTTTCTTTGCTGTATCATTTCATGATACAGGATACGGATCTCAGGTTCAGCATCGCTCCTAGCTTGCTCTCAATTCTGCTCTCAGTTCTCCTTGGTGAGTCCTCATGATTCTAGGGCTTTATGTTCATATCTTGGCTATCTTTTGTTTCGGAATGTTGGGGTTAGTTGGGGTCTTGTCCCTTCAACCCGTCTATTATGATTAGAGGCTTCTAGACCTATTTGTAGTATTCAGCTGTTTATGTTTGGATCATGTATTGTTGTTCCTTATATTTCATGCCTCGGCTTTCTTTCAATTCATGATCATTAAGCTAATTCTTCCGCCTTATATGAATGGTTTAGTTACATTCTCATGCATGGGTTGACTTGGGGTCCCTCAGGGCTCCTTGTCCCATGTTTACGATTTGGGTGTACTCTTGGGTCGTGACAAACTTGGTATCAAAGCCATAGGTTTATGTGTGTCCTAGGGAGTCTGAAAGCCGCATTAAGTAGAGTCTTTTTCATGGGTATGAAGCGCGCCGCGCTTATGAAGAAGAACTTACTAAATGTTTTAGAAAATGTTCCCTTCATTCATGATCCATGTCATGCGATGAGAAGTCTCTCCATCCTTCTAATTCGTGCTATTAGCGATTGCAGAAAATTATGGCTCCCAGAAGAATAAACGAAAGGAGGAACAAAAATGATGAAGGCCACGGAGGTGGCAATGATGATGGGCATCAGCAAGCCCCACCTGCTTAGGAGCCCTAAGCACCAGAGCTAGCTGCCTACGCTTAGTTTTGGGCAGCTATCCGGATGTAGGTGCAAGCCTTGACCGTTCAGGTCAACCAGCAGGCCGTTGCGCATGTCCTGCAGAATGGCAACGCAGCGGCGACACAAATTAGAGACTTTTTGAGGATGAAGCCTCCCGAGTTCACGGGATCAAAGGTGGATGAGGATCCACACGAGTTCATTAAAGGAATCTTGAAGGTCACTCAGGTCATGGGGGTGACAAATGAGGAGTGTGTTGATTTGACCTCTTATCAGCCAAAGGAGCTCGCTTATATTTGGTACAAGCAATGGAAGGACGTCAGGGCAGCGGGAGCGAGTCCTATCAGCTGGGATGAGTTCCACATGGCCTTTCTCGATAGGTTCTTCCCTCGGGAGATGAGGGAATTGAAAGAAGTTGAGTTTTTTATCCTCAAGAAGGGAAAGATGACAGTGTTAGAATATTCACTTGAGTTCACTCACCTGTCAAAGTATGCCCCGGAGTCAGTGATGGACCAGAGGGCGCGGGTGAGGAGATTTGTGCAGGGAGTAGCCGAGTATCTAGATAAGGACTGCAAAATAGCCATTCTTAATCAGGATATGGACTACCCACGGATAGTCCTTTATGTCCAGTAGATGGAGGCAGCTCATATGAGGTAGAGAGAGGCCAAGAAGGCCAAAACTGATAGCTATAGGTTCTCCCAGCCGAGGCCAGGAGGTGGGCCTCACCAATAGTCCAAGCACAGGTCTATTACACCAGCACCATCTTCAGCCAGTACCCCATCTAGGCCTCGTGACGATCAGAGAGGCAGGGCCTCAGTTTTGAGGGGTCAGAGTAGCACGCGCACAGAGTGCACATTCCCATCTTATGCTAGTTGTGGTAAGAACCACCCAAGGAGGTGTTTGGTAGGCTCAGATGCTTGTTTCATGTGCGGCAAACTCAAACATAGGCTCAGGAATTGTCCCATAGCTAGGTAAGGGGGTGGTGGAGCCCACACTCCAGTATCTAGTTCAGCAGCTCCAGTGGCATGTCCTACTCAGCAAGGTGCTTCGACTGGTCCAGCTGGCGGCCAGTGCCAGAATCGGTTTTATGCACTTGGCTCTCGACAAGAGAAGGAGACTTCTCCCGATGTGGTTACGGGTATGTTGTGAGTCTTTCATATTGATGCTTATGATTTGTTAGACCCGGGAGCTACATTGTCTTTTGTGACACCTTACATTGCTAGTAACATTGGGGTTAGTCCTAAAATTTTGTCAGAACCTTTTTCTATATCTACTCTGGTTGGTGATTCAGTCGTAGCAAGATAGGTATATAGAGGTTGCCCGATTACAGTATTGCATAAGGTTACCTCCGCAGACTTAGTAGAATTGTCTCTTACGGATTTTGACATTATTTTGGGCATGGATTGGTTGTTTCATGTTATTCTTTTATTAACTGTAGAACCCAAGCGGTGGAGTTCCGGTTTCCATGTGAACCAATTTTAGAATGGAGGGGTAGTTCAGCGGTACCTGTAGGCCTCTTTATCTCCTATCTCTAGGCTAGGAAAATGATTTCTAAGGGTTGTATTTACCATTTGGTTAGGGTTAAGGATGCCACTTCTAAGACCCAGACCATTCAGTTAGTCCCCGTGGTATGTGAGTATCCCGAGGTATTTCCATATGGCCTAGCAGGTGCTCCTCCCGAGAGGGAGATTGATTTTGAGATTGATCTTTTACCTAACACATATCCCATATCGATTCCTCCTTACTGAATGGCCCTAGTCGAGCTAAAAGAGTTAAAGGAGCAGTTGAAGGATTTGCTGGATAAGGGTTTCATTAGACCGAGTAAGTCTCCTTGGGGTGCTCAAGTGTTGTTCGTCCGGAAAAAAGATGGTTCTCTTCGGATGTGTTTTGACTATAGGTAGTTGAACAAGGTCACCGTCACGAATAGATACCCTTTACCCAGGATTTATGACCTATTTGATCAGCTTCAGCATGCAAAATGTTTCTCCAAGATAGATCTTAGGTCCGGGTATCACTAGCTTAGGGTTCGGGAGAGCGACATATCGAAGACTGCTTTTAGGACTCAGTATGGCCATTATGAATTCATTTTTATGTCTTAGACTAACCAGTGCCCCTGCTGCTTTTATGGATCTGATGAATAGGATATTCAAGGCATATCTGGACATGTTCGTGATTGTGTTCATTGACAATATATTGATATACTCCAGGAGCAAGGAGGAGCATGTCGCACACCTGAGGGTAGTACTCCAGACCCTCAGGGATAGCCAACTATAAGCCAAATTTAGCAAATACGAGTTTTGGCTGAATTCAATTGCATTCTTGGGAAATGTAGTGTCAGGCGAAGGTATAAGGGTGGATTCCCGGAAAATAGAGGCGGTAAAGAACTGGCCCAGACCTATAAACCCTTCAGAGATCAAGAGCTTTTTGGGCTTAGAGGGTTATTATAGGAGGTTCGTGGAAGGTTTCTCATCCATTGTAGCCCCATTGACTAGATTGACTTAGAAAAAGGTGAAGTTCCAATGGTCAGAGGCTTGTGAGAAGAGCTTCCAAGAATTGAAGGCCCGACTCACTTCAACACCGGTGTTGACATTACCAGAGGGCACTGATGGCTTTGTTGTATATTGTGATGCTTCAAGAGTCAGACTGGGATGTGTATTGATCTAGCACGGGAAAGTCATAGGATATGCTTCCAGACAGCTAAAAATTCACGAAAAGAACTACCCGATCCATGATCTTGAGTTGGCCGTAGTGGTGTTGGCTTTGAAGATATGGTGACACTACTTGTATGGGGTTCATGTAGATGTATTCACTGACCACAAGAGCTTACAATATTTGTTCACGCTGAAGGATGTCAATCTTCGGCAATGGAGGTGGTTGGAACTACTTAAGGACTACGACATGAGTGTCCTTTACCACCGGGTAAGGCCAACATGGTAGCGGATGACATTAGTAGACTCTCTATGGAGAGTGTGTCGCATGTGAGTGAAAACAAGAAGGAGCTAGTGAAGGAGGTACATCAACTTGCACGGTTGGGAGTTTGATTAGTTGGCTCGACCGATGGTGGTATAGTTGGTCGGAATATATCATAGTCATCCTTGGTAATGAAGGTGAAGGCCAAACAAGATGAAGATCCAATATTGGTAAAGTTGAAAGAAGTTGTTCACAGTCAGAAGGTAGAGGTCTTCTCCAAAGCAGGAGATGGTGTACTTTGGTACCAGGGTCGCTTATGTGTTCCAAACGTGGGTGATTTGAGGAGCCGGATGTTGCATGAGGCTCACGGATCCAGATATTCTATCTATCCAGGTGCCACGAAGATGTATCATGCCTTGCGGGAAATCTACTGGTAGAATGGCATGAAGAGAAATATTGCAAAATTTGTAGCCAAGTGTCCGAATTTCCAACAAGTGAAAGTTGAGTATCAGAGACTGGGAGGTGTACTTCAGGATATCAATATTCCTACTTGGAAGTGGAAGAAATCAACATGGATTTCATAATAGGTTTACCCGCACTCATAGGCAGTACAATTCCATTTGGGTTGTGGTGGAAATGTTAACCAAGGTTGCTTATTTTCTACCAGTCAAAACCACTGATTCAGCAAAAAATTATGCCAAATTATACATTCGAGAGTTGGTTAGGTTGCATGGAGTTCCCTTTTCCATCATATCGGATAGAGGTACTCAGTTCACCTCTCACTTTTGGAGATCTTTTCAAAAGGGACTTGGTACCCAGGTCAAGCTTAGCACGGCATTTTATCTGCAAACAGATGGTCAGGTGGAGCAGACTATCTAGACTCTTGAGGACATGTTGAGAGCTTGCGTTATTGACTTCAAGGGTAGTTGAGATGAGCATTTTCCTATTATTGAGTTTGCCTACAACAACAACTATCACTCTAGCACCCAAATGGCACGGTTCGAGGCTCTTTACGGGCAAAGGTGTAGATCTCCCATTGGGTGGTTTGATGTCAGTGAGGCTTCGTTGGTGGGTCTAGATTCAGTCCATGAGGCTATGGAGAAATTTTAACTGATAAGAGAAAGGCTGAAAATTGCTCAAAGTCAACAAAAGTCTTATGCGGATGTGAGGAGAAGAGAGCTTGAGTTCAAGATCGATGATTGGGTGTTTTTTAAGGTATCTCCCATGAAGGGAGTAATGGGATTCAGAAAGAAAGGGAAACTCAACCCTCGCTATATTGGCCCATACCGAATTGTGAGATGAGTGGGTAAAGTAGCTTATGAGTTAGAGTTACCTTAAGAGTTAGCTTCAGTTCATCCTGTATTTTATGTATCGCTCTTGAAAAAGTGCTTGGGAAATCCAGCCTTAATGGTCCCGATGGAAAGTGTGGGTGTGAAGGATAGCCTCAGTTATGAGGAAATTCCTATTGCAATGTTGGATCATCAGGTTCAAAGGCTTAGGAAGAAGGAAGTGTCTTCAGTAAAGGTGTTATGGAGAAATTAGCACGTGGAGGGAACTACGAGGGAAGCCAAAGCGGATATGATGGCTAAATACCCCCATTTGTTCTCTACCGGCACAGTCCCGGTTTGAGGTATTAGTTTTTTCCCTAAACCTATAATCAATTTTTCATGTTCCATTCATGCGTGCAAGTTTGTTTTATGATATGATATATGTATGTGATGTCTAAATTCAGTCCAGCCATGTAGTTCTTTTCGGGGGTAGTCGTTTCATCCGATTTTGGCTTAAATGATCAGTATTTGCATATGGTGATTTTTTGTTGCTGAGTTTCTACAGGTTTCTAACATTCGAGGATGAATGTTCCCAAGGGGGAGATATTGTTACACCTCGGGAACCCAAGGATCAGACCCGGGAGTCAAACGGGAAAAAATTTGGAACATGCTGCAGCAGTGCAGGATGAGTCATTAGACGACTCTTGAGGAGACCCCATGAGTCATCAGGTGGCTCGTGGGGAGGTTGGACTAAGCTGAAGTGTTAAGGTCCCCACGGGCATGGGAACGATTTGTGGTTAGCTACGACGAGTCGTTAGGTCCACCGTGGGGTAAGGTTGAGGATTTAATAGGAGGTCTGGCAGTGTACCTAACGGATGGAACCCCACGAGTCGTGGTCAATCCCAATGACTCATGAGGTGGGTCGTGATCAAGCCAAGGAATTTTAACTGAGGCTGGGGCAGTATACTTGACGGGCGACACGACGAGTCATTTCCCATCCTAACGAGTAGTCAGGTCACCCGTTAGGGTTTCCTGGCAGTTATTTCTTGCGAATTAGTAAGGGCCTTCTCGTAATTTCCTGCACTCCTAAGGCCCAAACTATGTCATTTTGAGGTCGGGATAGGGTATTTTAAGGAGAAATAATTCATGTTAAGTCTCATTTGATGCTTGCAAGAGTTAGAGAAGGGAGTAGGAGGTGATCCTAGGGTTCTTCTTCAAATTCTCCAAAGTTTCATCTTGGGCTTTTCAAGGGAGTTAAGAATCAAGTAATTCTAGGTATGTGGGGTTTTGAATGGGTGGTTTAGTCCCTACCCAATTCCAATTCTTCCCAAACTCTATGTTTAAAGTTAATAAATCATTATGGGTCTTAACCTAAATGCATGATTTCTCGAAAATTGATATGAGCTTGTTGTAGTATGTCTAAATCATGGGTTTCAAATTATTGGGCTGGTTTCACTTGTTTTAATCAATGATTGATGATCTAATCCCAAAAAGCATAGGTGCCCAAATCATGAGGGTTTTATTTTGGTAAAGTTCATGGTTATGATGATTCCTCAAGCATGATATGCATTTATGAATTTTAAGCATGTCTTCAATCTCTCATGATTATTATGATCATGTTTTCAATAAAAGTTAAGCACTTCAAGGATGTTGAAAGTATGGGTACTGCCCACATGTAGCTTATGGTTCATGAAACTATAATTTTGGCAGATCCATGGGCCAGATTTTTTGGCCTGTATTACGAATTCTCAAGCATGTTATGATTATCATGATTTAACTAGCCGTGCATGTCATTTATGAATTTCTATGAGCATGTTGCAGTTTTTTGGATTAGTACTTAACACCGAGTAGATTTGGGGACCAGGTTACGACCCGAATCTCATAAATATGTGCCACCGTAGGATATGTTTGGGACCTCCTCAATGAATGTCCCCTATGCCCTACGGGATTTTCATGAGCTATATCACGACTTTCATGGTTCTACCCTTAGCAAGGTATGAACGGCCTCCCGACTAGGCTTATAGGTCGGGATCCATGTGTGCTCATATGAGGTATGTCGGTTATAGAAATCTCCCACTCATCCTCATTGTTTTAATGTATGCATGATTATGTTCTTTGGCTCAAGTCATGTTTTATGAAATGTTTTTCTCTTATGTTGTGACTATGATAGGTTACGAATGCTTTAGGGAAACCTTGAGCCTTACGATAGATTTATGATTTCAGTCTTTATGATCATGATGTCCCACTACTATAACTCTTATGTTTTTAAGTTTTGTTTTACTCACCTTGCATACTCGGTATATTCTATGTACTGACCCGCATATCTTCTATGTTGTATCATTTCATGATACAGGATCCGGATCTCAGGTTTAGCATCGGTCCTAGCTTGCCATCAGTTCTCCTTGGTTAGTCCTCATGATTCGAGGGCTTCATGTTCAGATCTTGGCTATATTTTGTTTCAGAATGTTGGGGTTAGTTGGGGCCTTGTCCCTTAAACCCATCTATTATGATTAGATGCTTCTACACCTATTTGTAGTATTCAGCTGTTTATGCTTGGATCATGTATTGTTGTTCCTTAAATTTCATGCCTCGGTTTTTTTTCAGTTCATGATGATTAAGCTAATTCTTCCGCCTCATGTGAATGGTTTAGTTACATGCTCATGCCATGGGTTGACTTGGGGTCCCTCGGGGCTCCTTGTCCCGTGTTTATGATTAGAGTGTACTCTTGGGTCGTGATAGTTATTCTACTTATTTATAGAGAAATGTCTGAGGCACGATGGACTGCGACTGGTTGAGATCTAGATGTGGCAGCAGGAGAGGGCACTAGTAGGGGGCCCTAATCAAAGTCAACCCGATCTGAGGGCGACAGGGATACGTCACCTCGATCTCCCCAACACTCACCACCGCACTAGGAGCCCGCTAGAGCAACAGATATACTAGTACCACCCCCATCTATTCATGTACCATTAGATCAGGAACTCAGGGGTCCATTCTATATGTTGGTTCAGATGATGGTTGCCCAACGAAAACCTTAGCTAGTAGAACAAGTTGGCGTAGAGCCCACTAAGGGGCCCGGTAGTTCGAGGGTCTGTGAGTTCCTTGCCTTGAGTCCCCCATAGTTTACAGGGACAGATCGTTGAGAGGACTCTCATAAATTCACAGATCAGTTGCAGAGAATATTTAAGGTTATGCATGCTTCGTCTACATAATCAGTTGAGTTAGCAGTATTCGGATTGCGAGATGTGGCAGTCTTGTGCTACGAGAGTTGGGAGAGATCCCGAGACATAGATGCACCTCCACCTACATGGCCTAGCTTCTCTGAGGCTTTCATAGACCATTATTTGCCTCAAGAGGTTCGGAAGGCAAAAATAGAGAAGTTTTTGCATCTGGAGCAGGGAAAAATGAGTGTCAGAGAATATGCATTGAGATTTGATTTCATAGCCAGATATGCACCCTCATTTGTTGACACTATCCCAGCCAAGGTGCATCGGTTTATTATGGGACTTGCGCCGGAATATGTGGAGTCCTGTATTACAGCTACACTACGAGAGGATATGTATATTTCACGAATCTAGTCCTTTGCTTCAAATATAGAGGAGCTCAGACAGTGTCAGTCGCCATAGAATGGATAGGTCAGGAGCATCTTCGTAGGGCTAGGCCCGTAGATTTTCAGGCCGGACCAAGGCCTCGCCTGTCAGGTAGGCCACCTAGGCCCCCATTCCAACAGCAACAGGATAGAAGATTAGATCGTCGGAGGAAGTTGGGTCCTAGTGAAAGTTCATGAGCACCAGGCTCGTAGCAGCAGAGGGGGCCTAATCAGATTGGATTAGAAGTACCATGATGTCGTACTTGTCATACGCTACATTCGGGGAGATGCAAGTATGGTTCCACCGTCTCTTATTCTCGTGGACAGGAGGGGCAGATAATGAGAGATTTCCCTACTAGACGCTAGGGTGGTCAGGGCCAACAGGATAGATCCTCAACACGTTCATATGCCCCAACACATTCTGTAGGGTTTAGACCCGTAGCTCTAGCCGGCAGAGGCCGAGGAAGATCAAGGGAATCTAGTTCAGGCAGTGGTCAGGATCGCAGATATGCACTACCAAGGTGACGGGAATCAGAATCATCGCTGGATGTGGTGACAGGTACATTAGATGTTTGCTCTCACTCAGTTTATGCCTTGATAGACCCGGGATCCACTTTATCGTATGTTACTCCGTTAGTAGCCTGATAGTTTGATACAATGCTAGAATTGCTTCAGCGACCCTTTTCAGTGTCTACACCAGTCGATGACTCTATTATTTGCAAAAAGAATTTACCAGGGTTGTACAATAGAGATTGTTGGTTTCCAGACCTTAGTAGATGTAGTAGAACTAGAAATGATCGATTTTGATGTGATTATGGGTATGGATTGGTTGGCACCATGCTATGCCACTGTAGAGTGTTGCGCCAGAATTTTCCAATTTTACTTTCTATGGGAAGTAGTATGCGAGTGTAGGGGTAATACAGCTATGCCAAAAGGTAAGTTTATATCCTATCTCCGGGTAAAAAAGTTGATAGCAAAGGGTTGTATCTACCATATTATTAGGGTTGGGGATATGCAAGAGGAATCCCCGACTCTCCAGTCTATTCTAGTGGTTATTGAGTTCCCAGATGTCTTCCCAAACAAACTTCTCGGTATTCCCCCAGAAAGGGAGATAGATTTTTCTATAGACTTGCTACCAGGAACTTAGCCTATATTCATCCCTTCATACTAAACGGCTCCTGCTGAATTAAGGAAATTGAAAGAACAGCCGAAAGATCTGCTGGATAAAGGCATTATCAAGCCGAGTACATTGTCGTGGGGTGCGCCAGTTTTGTTTGTAAGAAAGAATGATGGGTCCCTCAACATGCGTATAGATTATCGGTAGCTGAATAAAGTTACTAATAGGAATAAATACCCACTTCCCAGGATAGATGACTTGTTTGATCAGCTGCAAGGAGTAAAATATTTTTCTAAAATTGACTTGAGATCAGGGTACCATCAGGTTCTTGTTGGGGAGAGAGATATCCCGAAGACAGCTTTCAGGACCAGGTATGGTCATTTTGAATTCCTAGTCATGTCCTTCGGATTGGCAAATGCCCCAACAGTGTTCATGGATCTGATAAACAGTATCTTTAGGCAATACTTAGATCTATTTGTGATGGTGTTTATTGACAATATTCTAGTATACTCCCGCTCAAAAGTAGAACACAGAGATCATTTTCGAACAGTACTTCAGATCCGCAGAGACCACCAACTATATGCAAAGTTTTCTAAATGTGAGTTCTGGTTAAATTCTGTAGCTTTCGTGGGCCACATTGTATCAGAGGCTGATGTTCAGGTTGACTCGCAAAAAATAGAGGCAGTAAAGACATGGCCTAGACCTACAACTCCAATGGAGGTTCGAAGTTTCTTGGGATTAGTTGGGTATTATAGAAGGTTTGTGGAAGGATTTTTTTCCCTGTCAGTGCCTTTGACTAAATTGACTCAGAAAGAAGCTAAGTTTCAGTGGACTGAGGCCTGTGAGCAGAGTTTCCATGAATTGAAAAATAGATTGATGTCGACGCTAGTGTTAGCTTTTCCAAAAGGCTCAGAGGGTTATTCTATGTATTATAATGCTTCAGGCATTAGGTTAGGGTGTGTTTTCATGCAACATGGGAAGGTAATTGCGTATAAATCAAGGCAACTGAGGAAACATGAAAAGAATTATCCCACTCATGACCTGGAATTAACTGTGGTATTCACGCCTTAAAGATATGGAGTTGAATTACTTGTATGGTGTACATGTGGTCATTTTTACCGATCATAAAAGCCTCCGGTAAATTTTCACGCAAAAAGAGTTGAATTTACGACAGCGCTGTTGGCTAGAATTGTTGAAAGATTATGACGTGAATATCTTGTATCACCCAGGGAAGTCCAATATTGTAGCAGATGCCCTCAGTCGCCGATCCATGGGTAGTCTGGCTCATTTGATACCAGAACAACAGGAAAAATCTCGAGAATTGCACCGCCTGGCTAGTTTAGTAGTTTTAATAGTCGATTCAGAGGATAATGGGGATATAATTCAGAATACAGCAGTATCGTCCTTAGTGATAGAGGTAAAAGAGTGGCAGTATGAGGATTCTCATTTAGCACAGCTCAGAGATAAGGTTCAGCAAGGTGAATTATCATCTTTCATGATAAACAAAGACAGGGTTTTGCGGTACAGAGGTCACCTCTGCGTTCTAGATGTAGCAGGGCTCCACCAATAGATTATGGCAGAGGTACATTACTCTCTTCATCCAGGCCCGATGAAGATGTACCATGACATAAAAGAAATATACTGGTGGCCTGGAATGAAGAAAGGTGTAGCAAAATTTGTGGCGCAGTGTCCTAATTGCCAATAGGTGAAAGCCGAACATTAGAAACCTGGCAGCCTAACCCAGGAGATGGCTATACCCACGTGGAAGTGGGAGGAAGTCAATATGGACTTTATGATAGGATTACCCCATACCAGATGCAAATTTGATTCTATTTGGGTGATTGTTGACAGGCTGACAAAATCATCTCACTTTCTGCTAGTTTGGACTACGTTCTCAGCGAATATTATGCTCAATTATATATTAAAGAGATGGTCTGTTTGCACGGTGTCCTAGCATCTATCATCCCAGACAAGGGTCCAAAGTTTACAACTAGATTTTGGCAATCATTTCAGAAAGGTTTGGGGACACAGGTTAATTTGAGTACAGCATTCCATCCTCAGACAGACGGCTAGGCAGAGCGCACCATTCAGAAGCTCGAGGATATGTTACGGGAGTGTGTGCTAGATTTTGGAGGAATCTAGGATGAACATTTACCCCTCATTGAATTTACATATAATAACAGTTATCATTCTGCAATTCATATGGCGCCTTATGAGGCATTATATGGGCAGAAATGTAGACCCCTCTCGAATGGTTAGAGGTAGGAGTGGGAGAGTTAGTCGAAGTAGATATGGTTCACCAATCAGAAGAGAAAGTGAAACTTATCAGAGAGAATATACTGACAGCCCAGAGTCGCTAGAAGTGATACTTGATAAGGGGCATATTTATATGCCAAATCGATACTCAAATGTATAACTTTTGTCTTGTTTGTCTAATAATGTGTGTACATTTTCATGTAAATTGTACGGAAGTGTGATTTTATACTAACCAACATGATTAGCGTTGTTTTGTAGGAAAAACAT
>JACEIK010000496.1:196355-215174 GCA_018107945.1 Datura stramonium | reverse complement strand
GACTTCTAGGTTCCTTCTTCTAGACTTTACTTTGTTTACTATACTGGGATTGCTATCTTGCTGAAGAACTAGCTTTACATACCTTCGTTTCTGATTTCCCAACTAACTGGCGTAACTCGGTCGGTATTTACGCTATTTCTCCTAACTGCATCCATATATATATCAATTAGTACTAAATACACTAATATTCTGAAAGAAAATATCACTTTTAATATATATATAACCCAAACTTTGACTTATCGAAATACGGTCGAAAACTCGCTATTTCTCGAAAGTCAGAAGGGAGAAATACTCACTTTAGGGCTAGGAGTATATTGACACTAATTTGGAGCAATTCTACTTACCTTAGCTCAGTAGCACAACGATTTCCCGGCCGAATTTTGCGAAACTAAACCCGTAGGAATGCTCCTTGATGCTCAATACATTGCTACCCAAAGTTATACCGAGTTTGGACCGCGTATAACGGCTTAATCGGAAGGAATTTGGTAGGTTTTTGTTCATGTTTCCCTCTCTCTGGTTTTGCCCTCTGTTTCTTACTGGAAATTATAAGAAATTTCACTTAAAACTGAAGTTTGGAGGCTTTTATACATGGGGTTGCACCTCACCTCCATGGCACGTTGGCCATCGCGGAGGTGAGCCTCTATGACACGCTGGCCATCGCGGAGGTGAGCCTCCGTGACACTCTGGCCATTGCGGAGGAGGTCTGCCAGCCTCCTCTTGCGATGGTTCGATGTATCGCTTATCCGGTCTTTCCCTGGCCTTTTCCTAGAATGTATGGCATTCTAATACTCTTAACCAACATGCGAATAGGTCATCCACATGTCGAGAACTTACGGAGTGTAACATCGTCGTCTACTGTCATTAAGTGCATTGCCACTTTTCCTCAAAGGGTCCCCATGAGAGACCTAACAGCCCGTCATTGGTGACCACAACTCTTAGTCACCTTCCATTACCTCCACTGCCCTAAACCTTAAGTCTTTAACCCACTGCTAACCACAACTCACCTAACAAATCGTGGCATTTGACCATGACTCGTGGTGTCTAGTCGTGGGGTACACTGCCAGTTCATCCTTCATCCTTCAACTGCCCTTGACCACGGGTGACCCAATGACTCATGGGGTTGACCATGACTCGTGGTCACCCCACGTTGAAATTTCCAGGCAAGTTAACACTCCTAGCCACGAGTCACTTAACGACTCGTGGTCAACCTGACGGGTCACATGATGACTCATTCTATGACCTGGTGTAGAAAATCCTATTTTCTCTATTTAAACTCTCGGGTCTAATCTTAGGACTTCCTGGGTATAATAGATAGAATCTGTTTTGGCGCCGACCACCACCCGTACTAGTAGATGCCCCCTGCTGAGCTGGGTGTAATGGTGGAGCTGCTAAACTGAAGGTTGGGACTTGGCCCCTATCATGGCCCTGTCTGGCTGTTGGGCAATCTCTATGCATATGTCCGGGCTTCTCACACCCGAAACAAGCACCTGAACCTTCTAAGCACTGACCTGTGTGTCTCTGGCCACACCTGCTACACTCTGGAATGTTGGACTCTGCGGGTTTGCTACTCTGACCTCTAGACCCTGATGCTTGTCCCCTCTGATCGCGCCTGGATTTGGAAGGCGCACTCATAGCTGATGGTGCTAGGGTTGAAGATCTCTGGTGGGATAGCTGACGGTGCCCACCAGGTCTTTGCTGGGAGAATCTGAAGCTATCAGTCCTGGCCATCTTGGCCTCTCTCTCCCGCTCACTTACCTGTACCACCTCCATCTGCTGGGTATACTGAACTATCCAGGGAAAGTCAATTTCCTAATATAGCATCACGGTCCAGCAATCTTTGACCAAGTAGTTTCTTATCCCATGCATGAACCGACTCATTCGGGGACTCTGATCTCTCACCATCTCAGGTGCATACTTTGACAAGTGAGTGAACTCAAAGTCACACTCCTAAACTGTCATCTTTCCTTGCTTCAAGTTCAGAAACTCGGCTGCTTTAACCTCCCTCATCTCACAAGGGAAGAACCGATTCAGAAATGCGGCATGAAACTCATCCCAACCAGTAGGGCCTGCTCCAACTGCCCTACTATCCTTCCATTGCTTGAACCAAATATGTGCAACCCTTTTCAACTAATACGAGGCTAGATCAACGCACTCCTCTCCCATTACCCCCATGATCCTGGTGATCTTCAGAACCTCATCAATAAATTCATGTGGGTCCTCGTCCACCTTTGACCCAAGAAACTCTGGAGGCGGTTCATCCTTAGAAAATCTCTGACTCTTGCCTCCGCCACATTCCCATTATGAGGGACATGTGCTACCTCCTGTTGATTGACCTAGGCGGTCAAGGCCTGAGCTAGCATATGTATGGCTGTCCTGAACTCTGCGTGGGCAACCTGCTCGGGTACATGATCCTCATGGGCTGATGGGGCCTGCTGGTACCCATCTCCATTGCTATTCTCATGGACATTTCTATTTTCATTTCCATTTCCATTTCTTCTTCTGTTAACTCGGCGAGGAGGCATGATTTTGCAAACACGTATAGCATGAGTTAGAAGGATAGAGAGACATTTCATCGCACGACTTAGATCATGAAAGGAGGGAATTCCTAAACGTCTTGTAGACTCTTCATTATAAGTGTGGCGTGCTTCACACCCATGAAAAAGACTCTACTTAACATGGCTTTCAGATACCCTAGGACACTTAAAAACCTAAAGCTCTGATACCAAGTGTCATGCCCCAATACTGGGGTAGGGCGCAACTAGCACTCGATTAATGATTGATCGAGAAGCCGGCTATATGACATCTGTAACTGTAACACTTAGGCCATCCAGGCCACTTGTCACAATCAACTAAAGAATAAACTGGACCCATAAGGTCTCAACAATACGGGGTAAACAATCGAAATGCAACCAAGGCAATTAGTGTGCTAAACCAAGCAATAATAAGCCGACGAGGCCACAAACTGAATAACATTGTACACACAAAGTCTACAAAGCCTCTAAAGAGTAAACTGACTGATGGTCGGAACCCTACCCATAACTATATCTCAAAACTAAAGCATAAATAACTAAGCCCTAGCTCTAAGAAGAAAGGACCATACCAACCATCTGTTGATCTCACGAACTGCTACCCAACTAGCCATCCTGACCTCTACCTGCACCTGTGGCACGAACGCAGGTTCCCAAGCAAGGGGACATCAGTACGAAAGAAATGTACTAGTATGTAAGGCTGAAACTGTAACCATGAGATAACAATCCTGTAATAACGAACTTAGCACATAAACATATAAAGGATAAATAAAACCTGGAACTGTGCAACCTGTAATTGATAACAACTTACTATAACATAACTGAACTCAAGATAGCTGAACCACGAATAAGGAATGGTAACAACCTGGAATCCTGGAAACTGAAACCTGATAATAACTCTATAATAAGATGAAAATGCAATTAAAATTACACAAGAAAGAAACTATAATTGTAATGCCAGCGACCAGCCAGATCCCAATCGGTGTACCACGTAGGGGTAAAATAAAAATATCTCCAACCGGTCTACCACACCGGGGTAAAATAAAAATATCTCCAGCTGATGTACCACACCGGGGTAAAATAAAAATATCTCCAGCCGATGTACCACACCGAGATAAAATAAAAAGATCTCCAGCCAGTCTACCAAACCAGGGTAAAATAAAAACAAATCTTAATCACCATCATAAATAGATCTGACTGAGCTCATACAAACTATCTGAAAACTGGAAACCATATAATATGCTGATTAGTAACTACAACATGTGTAGGATCTAACCACGACCCCTAATACTACAATTATGTCATACACATATAGGTCTTTCATTTAGCACTTAAATACATACATATGCTGTGAATGAATTCTAGGGAAGTTCCTAGAACTGGAATATCATAAAGACATGTGTAGACTCATGATGATGATTTTAAACATCTCCTAGAAATTCTAACATGAGGAGCAGAGAGGAATCACTTAACCTAACATTTTCTATTAACAATCTTAGTATTCATTTCGTGCTTATACTCGTTTGACTTTCATACTTTAATATCAAGAATTGTGAGCATACATCATTCATTGCACATCATATCAAATCTCGAGGTAACTTATGAACAGGAAGACATAACTTGTGTCTCTCAAACCTAGAGCTCTTTAATATAAAAATGCTAGGCAACTGTCTAGGGGCTGCCTTAAGATAAATAAAGACTTATAGTCATGCTTCAGACAACGTAGGAAAAGATCATGTGAAACATTGCAATATATGTGGAGCATAGAAAAGCTTAGCAGCATTATAAACAGTTTAGAAACTTCCAAGAAAAATAAAATCCTTTAAAACATGAAAAAGTTAATCCAACTCTTAGAACAACTAATCAAAGATAATTTTTTAAAAGTACAATGAAGAACTTCTCTTTAACTTGATTCACTATCTCAAAATATTCGATTCTAATTATTTCTTAAAGAGTTAACATTTTACTGGCCTTTCATTAGCTTAACAAAACTAAACATAGACAACTCTATTTATAACTCTTTTGCTAAACGTCTTTAGAAAAGGGTAAATCTTNCTAGCTATTTGCCTAATTCATTAACAATCGTAACACTTATCATCAAATTTAACAACCTTTAGCTCTACTTTTTGTATTCATCTTAAATTCTTTCCCAAAGAGGATTCGTCATTCCCTACCTAATTATTTACTCTCGTGTTCACTATTCCAGCAATTCTTGTACGCACTTACCTTCTTACCTAATTTCCAACATTTCTCTTAAACTCGTCTTGCTCATATTTTAACGTCACTCAAAGGTTCTTGAAATCAACTACGGACAGAACGCATATACCTCACATATTACCTTAAAAGGGTCTAACATTTACTCTTATCTCTCCTTTGCTACTAGCGCCTCAACTTTTACACTTAGGTTAATTTCCTTACACATCTACAACTTCAAAAGAACATGCGACGTGTCTACTTAAAGCCTGCAATTCTCAGGAGGTCTAGATAACTCAAGAGCTCTAATAAATATATAGCGACTTTCTAAAGGAAATCCTTGCCGCTTTAGCGCGTAATTTGAATGTAAGCATAAATATATATATNATATATATATATGATTTTCATCTAACATGTTAATATCAACATATTGTGCATAACTTTCCAATAAAGATGGTTCCATAGAAATATCAATAGTTTACCCATTCGGGTTCTATCTTCCAAGATTAACGTATTGGTTAATTAAGAAACATATTAATTAGTCTCTTAGCTTAAGGGATAGGGATTGAGGAAGCTTCTCATAACCCTTGGAACCTTAAAACATGAATATAAGAGGGTAGGGAACTGTTGTAGGGAAATTCCATTTTTCTACCCTCGTTAACCTTTATTGAGTTAAAACCGATTTCAACTATTATGTTTTCCCGCGCGTCGTCGTCTTGCCATGTTTACCAATTTCCTTAGAAACCATAATGTGAAAAAAATTTGAAACCACAAACACATAATGTAATGTAAAGGAACAGCTCACAGTGCCCACGCTGAGGGGACTTCAGAATCAATTTACAACTATGACCATAATCGAATGCAATTGCCCTCTCCGCTTTACATTCATGTGTTCCAACTCTTTAGAAAATACTCAACTTAATACCAAGTAATTCTAACAACTGGTAAGAACCCTAATATGCTACTACAGAAGGTCTAGTACAGGAGGAATGCCAGATTAATCCTCGGCATGAATTCGGGCTTGAAAATCAAGAGACAAAGAGCGCCTTACATACCTTTTTTTCCGGCGAGCTTTCTTATGTCGTTTCTTACTTTCAACAACCAGAACTTTATCCCCTTAAATTACTTGAGTTTATCACCAAGTGACAAGGCTCACTTTTCTCATGAAAAACTCCCACAAATATAGAGTATATTCTCAGCAAAACATAGCTATTCCAACCTTCAAAAATGAGCAGAACTTCAACAACAACAACATACCAGCAACGGCAGCCCAACATAACCTCCAACTTCTAGCTTTAGATAGGATTTTTAGGCAAGTTAAGAAATTAGAAACACTTACCCTTGGCATGAGAATATTGTTGGATATAATAGGAGTATTTTCCTCCAAATCACTTCCCACTAACGCAGCAATCTTGCTGCCCAAAACGCAGAAAAATAACAGCACAAAAACTACAACATGTCAACATAAAAACCATAACTTTCTTCTAGTTTTCCTTCAAAAATTCATACACTTATTACAGATTTCAAAAAAGGGAAGTGACTTACCATTTCTTATGAACAATTACTACTAAGATGGAGTATAATATTAGCTCAAAATAGTCCCAAACACGCAGCAACAACACTGCCTAAACGAAGCTACAAGGCAGCAACAACTTCACCGCAATGTTTCCTTCACTTCCATCAACTTTTGCTTGAGTTTTGATGGTGTTTTCTTGAGGGATTTCCTCTTGGTTTCTAAGGATTTACTACTGGAAAAGAGAGAGGATTTCAGAGGGTAATCAAGCACCTCAAACCTGGAAAATTTGAAAATGATTTTATAACCAAAAACTTAAAATATAAAGGTGTTTGGGCGGTGGCCATGTCGCTACCCGATAGTGCTACTGTAAAATGTCTATAACTTTTTATTCCGAACTCTTATTGATGATCCGTTTGATGTTCTGAAAACTAAACTCAAAGACCTTTAATTTGATAGGTCGTTCGGCTTATAATTCATTATATACTAGGAGATATGATTATTTAAAGTTGACCCTTACTTATGAACTTCACATACTCTTCGATTTTCCATTCGTACACATTTCCCTTGTCATCTATGGAAAATATACAACCCGTACTTCCCTTAACATAGCATACAAATATAAAATAGTTACCAAAAAATTTTCAGCGTGTAACACCAAGTTTTTCATTACTCGAACATAGAGCCGGATCGAGATATGGGACAAAGAACCCCGAGAGGCTCCAAGTTGACCCATGGAATGACCATGACAACTAAAAAGAAATATGATAATTAAGAGAAAGTAAAACATGAACAATAAAGAGGAATTCTGGAAATATCATATCAGCTGATACATAACACAAAGCTGAAACTGAATACATGTATGTCTGAAAAGCCTCTACTACTGATGAGTTGATGGGACAATACCCCAACCAACTCACTATAGTCTGAAATTCAGAGTACTAAATACAACTGAAAAGAAGGGCCCTCGAAAGATGAAGACTCACCAACTCTAGCTAGAAAGTGATAATACTACAGATCTGGCTAATGACGGGACTGAGCCTGAATATCCGAGCCTATATCATGAAATAATACAACATAGATTATGCAGTTTGTATGTGGAATGTACTGAGTATGTAAGATAAGTAAAACCTCTAAGTAAGTAAAATCATAAATCATTCATATCATGAAAACATAATCAAGATAAGATTTTGAGAGTAAGGCTTGCATGCTATTTTCTGAAATCATGATCAGAACATAACTTAATCGAATGACCTAAAGCAGAAAACTGATCGTCATAAGTAAAACTGAACATTGGCTAAAACCTGCTGAAAACATAATATCATGACTGATGAACATGCATAACTGAAATCATGAGGAACAATGGGAGACTCGTCATATAACTAACATTACCATGATAGAGCTTACGTGGTCCTAACTATCACACTCAAATGGGAAGAGCTGTCCAAAGCCTTGCTAGGGCTATGGACGCTACCATGATATCAATATCAAGATGAAGGCCCCATGAGGCAGGGGAAGCTCATAAGGGAGGTTCCAAATAATCTTAACATACCTACGTTGGCACGTAGTTCTGAGGCATAGGGTTGACTGACCCTTAGCCTACTCGGTGCTAGACACTACTGCCAAAAATATGCATATGCTCCATCAT
This sequence comes from Datura stramonium, assembly GCA_018107945.1. NCBI lineage: Eukaryota > Viridiplantae > Streptophyta > Magnoliopsida > Solanales > Solanaceae > Datura > Datura stramonium. The sequence goes on along the minus strand of JACEIK010000496.1, from coordinate 207,292 downwards.
TTTTCAACGAAGCTGGACCATTTCTAGTGAAGAAGCTGACTCATAACATATGTGCATAAATCTAAAATAACAACATGAGGAGCCTTGGGCTCAAACCATACCACAAGCTGAAAATAGTGCAGTCTAGACTCCAAAATCCATATGGTAAGCTAATAACATGAAATTTAGATAAATCTTAAAACATACTTTATCAGATGGGCTTGCCCAATACTTAAACATGATTTACATAGACTTGATCATTCGAAAACATGAACATAGACATGGGTAATTCAAAATCATACTTTCTTCATATACATCTAATCATGCTTGAATATATATATCATAGATTTCAACTTTCATGAACTTTCATGGATGGGCATCATAGTTTGTAAAACTTGAAAACATAATTTATGATTTAAAACATTGTAAAATTTTCCCATGAATCATAATTCAACATTAGAAACATGCTTAGATCATACCCATGATTGATACTTAGATATTTCACGTGTTGGGTTAAAATTCCATAGATTCATCAACTAGAACTTCATGAATTGAAGAGAAATCGGTCATGGGTGTGGATTAATGAACCGATTCATAACCCTACATACTTGGAAGAATCTTATTTCACCAACCCTGCTGAAAGCCCAATGGATTTTGGGGAAGAACTTGATGAATCCTAAGCTTGATCACCCTTAGAACCCTCTAGGTTGCATGCATGAAGGTGAATAAGCTTAGAATGAAGTTACCCCTCTTAAAACACATTAGTCTAAGCTTAAAAAATATAGTATAGGCCTTAGGAACTTAGGATTTACATAAAAGACCTTAATATATTCGCAGGAAAAATACTCACTACCAGTCCCCACGAGGGACCGGACGACTCGTGCCCCCCACTGCGACTCATGGTCTTCTTCTCATTTCTTGCACTGGAACTTGTAAACATTGGTCACCATGAGGGACACCATGACTTATGGCATGCCCGACGACTCATGGTGACTAATCGTTAGATGCACTGCCCAAATTTTTCATCCTTTAATTCACCCTTGACCATGGACCACCTGACCGCTCGTGGTGGTGACCACGACTCGTGGTCTCACCCATGGTCAATCTCAATCTCAAAAACTCATCCAAGTCCAATCTCCTCCCCATGATTCAATGACTCGTGGTGCACCCAAGGGTCACTGGACTGCTCGTCCTGTGACCTAGTGCAGAAAATTATGTTTCTCCATTTCAACTCCTGGGTCTGATCTTAGGGTTTTAGGGGTATTGCAATATCGCCTCCTTAATACGAACTATATGATACATACAACCTTTTGAAATCATCTTTCTAGCCTTGAGATAGGAAAAAATGAAATCTATAAGCATAATTGAACTACCCTTCCACTCTAGGACTGCTCACCCGGCGGAACTATACTGTACGGGTTCTACAATTGACTAAGGCATAACATGTATGTAACCAAGACATACCGAATATGACATCAAAATCAATCATTTCTAACTCTACAAGGTCGCCTGAGGTGACTTTTTGAAGGACTATGATAGTGAAATTTCTGTATGCACGTAGAGCTATAACTGAGTCATAGACTGGAGTAGAGACTGAGAAGGGTGCTGACAGATTTGGGGATTGACTCTGAAACTAATGGAAACATAAGGAGTCACTAAATATAAGGTAGCCCCTAGATCTAACAATCCATACACATTAAGATGGAATACTTGTAACATACAAGTGACCACATCGAGAGAGACCTCCTATTCTTGACCAGAAGATAGTGCATAAAATCTATTCTGGCAATCATTGCCACCTACTCTAGAAGAGGCTCCCTACTGAGGTAGATGAGATACTGGAGCTACTGGTCTTATAGCTGGGGCACAGGCTCCACCGTCACCTGGTCTAGCTTAAACACAATCCCTGAGTCTTTGTCCAGGTTTACCACACCCAAAACAAGCATCCCTGCCAATCAAACACTTCTGCGGGTGTTTCCTACCACAATTTAGGCAAGCTGGCCAACTAAATGGGGTTGTTTAAGGGGTGGCCGGGCAACGGCGCCAACAGGTAATATTTGAGTTTATGACCGGGATGGCCATACCAAAAACAAGCATCTTAACCCGCCAAGCACTTTCCTAGGTGGCTCTTCTCACATCCCTTGCAAACTGGATGTCATCTACCTTAGCCTGGACTTGGTCCCTGAGCTGGAGCCAATGATCCCTACTAGAGATTAGAGTTCTTTCCACCACCTGATCCTTGCTGGGAAAACTCCAAGTTTCCTGTCTTGGCTCTCTTGTTCCCTTTTTATTTTTCCTTGAACTTTCCATCTGCTTTCGGATTGTGAAACTCATATGTACTCCTTTTTGTGAAGTTTCGACCCTAGTGGCTATGGTCTCTCCAGTAGGGTTCACAAGTGCGATCTCTTGCTGGTGAAGCTGAGTAGTCATGGCATGCACCAACACTCTAAATGCAGCCTCGAGCTCTACAACCATCACGTTTCCACTAAGGGGGCCCACTGGAGTTGGTAGGGCTGGCTGACATATGTTTTCTCTTTGGGGAGGCATACTTTTGCAAATGCGTATAACACATGTTAGGAGAATGGAAGAAGTGAACTTTATAACACGAGATGGAATCATGAAAGAAGGGAAGTTTTCTAAAATTTCTTGTAGTCTCTTCCTCATAAGTGTGACATGTTTCACACCCATGAAAAAGACTCTTCTTAATGCGGCTCTCAGAGACCGTAGGATATTCTAAACAAAATTCTCTAATACCAAGTTTATCACGATTGGAGCTAGGACCCTAAACTGAGAGACGGGACCTAGAACCATGAATGGCTACAAGTAGACCCATGGCATGAACATAGCGACTAATAATCATACATCAAAGAAAAAACTAAAAAATTAAACATGAAGAAGCAGAAGTCTTAATAACATAATGTATAATAACAATCATAAATGAAGTTAAAACTCGATAAATTAAAAGTTTACATAATATTTGATAAGCCATTAAACTGTATGATCAGTTGATGGGACAGCATCCCCAACTAGCTCGCTAAAGTCTGAAACTAAAATAACATAATGAAACACTAAACTGAGTGTCCTCAAAAGATGAGGACTTATCAACCATGGGAACTGAGTTGGATTGGGGGGAAAGCTGGACTAACGGCAAAACTGATTCTAATCACTCGAACCTGTATCATGAAATGATGCAGAATAGAGTATGCAGTTAGTACTTGAAATCATGCATATAAACATAAATCATTAAATCATGAGAATAAGGACTGTAGGCTGAAATCTAGATTTGAGAAATATATAGTCATGAGCTGAGTATCATATCTGAGTAGAATGAGCCAAGGTTAATAATAGAAATCATATGACTTGTCATAGCTGAAATCATAAATAAGAGCTCATAAACTAGTCACTGGGTCAAACCTGCTGTAAAACATAATATCATAAGTCATGAGCATGAATAAATAAAATCATGAGGAACAATGGGAGACTCTTCATAAAAGACACCATCATGATAGAGCTTACATGATGCCCCAACTATCACATTAAAGTAGGCAGAGCCATCCAAAACCTTGTTAGGGCTAAGGATGATACTATGACATCAATATCAAGTTAAGGCCTCTTAGGGGAAGGGGAAACTCTCAAGACAGGTCTCAATGTAAATATATAATCCTACATTGGCACGTAGTTCTGAGACCGGAAAACCTTCTAATCCCAAGTCTGCTCAATGCTAGACACTACTCCCAAAAACATGCATAGTGCCCCCATCATTTTGTAATGAAGCTGAAATCATATTTACATGCATAGTTTGACATCTGAACATGGGGAGTCCTGGCTCCAAGCATACCATAAGCAGAATTAGGAGTATTGACTCCAAACCATATGGTAAGATGATCGTATAAAACTGAGTTGAATCATGAAAATATACTTAACTTGTGTGGGGTTGCCCAAATCTTAAAATCATCATACTTGAAGTGGACTTCATAAGTCAAAATCATGGATTCATATATGGATAATTTATAAACATTCATTCATGCTAGATATCTCATCATACTTGAAATCATGAATCATAAACTTGACTTTTTATAAAACTTGGATAATAGGGTATAATTTCTAATAACTTGAAATCATGAATTTATAATCAATCTGTGTATAAAATCTGCCCATAAATCTTAAAATATGCTTTGGAACATGAGGGGAATGGACCCATAGACTTATCATTGAGAATTTCATAAAATTGGGTTAAAAACCTACATGATCATATACTTGAATTAGAACTTGAATTCATGAATTTATCCTTGAAAGCCCAAGAGAATTAAGGGAAGAATAGAGAGAATTCTAGATTGATCTTCCAAGAGAATTCAAAGCTTTGCATGCATGGAGAGCCTAATAACTTGATATAGGCTAAACACTCTTAAAACACTCTTTTTAGGCTTAAAATGACATTATTTAGGACTAAGGAGCTTAGGATTTACGAAAATACCCTTAGTGAATCATTTGGAAAAATGACTCTGCCAATCACCACAAGTGACCTAATAAGTCGTTAGGTTACTTGACGACTCGTGGTCTGGACTCGTTGCCACCACTAGAATTTCCTCCTAAAATCTAAACTTCCCAACCAATGAAGGACTCGACGGGTCATTAGGTGGTATAAAGACTCGTCGCATACACTCATAGTCACCACTGGAAAATCGACCCTTTCATCAACTTTACACACTTGACGAATGATAACACCACTCGTGGGGCGACATGATGACTCGTCAACCCATCCGTCAAGCCTATCTAAAAAGTCCTCCTAATTCCAACTCTGTACCACCCAACGAGCAACTCAACGACTTATTGGGTACTACAATAAGTCGTTCCTTCACCCATTACCATTGCACCACCTTTCCTTATTCCTCTAATGCTGCAAACATCACTGAACGATCCATCAAGTGACTTAATGGGTCGCCTAATGAGTTGTTCTGTGACCTGGTGCAGAGTTTCCTATTTTCTTTGCTTCAAACCTTGGGTATGATCTTAGGGACTTTTGGGGTGTTATATAAGCTGATCAATGGGTCAAATATGTTATAAAACATAATATCATAAGACATGAACATGAGTAACTGAAAACATGAGAAATAATGGGAGACTCATCATAACTAACACCATCATGTGAGACTTACATGATGCCCAACTATCTCACTCAAGTTGGCAAAGCCGCCCCAAGCTTTCCAAGCCAAGGAACAATTAAGGTGTGATATCACTTATGAATCCCCATAGGGTTTGAGCATTCCCCATAGGGTTTGACCATGAATATATACCTACGGTGGCACGTAGTTTTGAGACTTAGGATTTCCTAAACGCTTAGCCTACTCGGTGTTGGACACTACTCCCAAAAATATGCACATGGATCATAATCATCAACATGAAAACAATACTTGAACTTACATGGGCTAGCTGAAACATAAAATCATAATTATACTTGATATGCGTAAAATAAACATGAAAAAAGGTGCCATAGAGTTGGCCATGATACTTGAACAGGATTTCATGAAAATCATACATTCTTGCATAAATCTTCATAATTTTAAATCATAAAATTCATAAGCTTTAGATTCACAAACTTCCGTACATATTTCAATAATACATCATGAGTTGAAATATTGGGCTCATAAACTTGAAGTCATAAATCATACATAATTAGGAAAAAATCACCATAAACTTGAAATCATGAATTACTAAGTAATTTGAGAATCCAATCTAACCTAATAACCATAATACATCAATTGTGAGAGAATTGGACCTATAGAGATATTGTGAATAATTGCATACACTAAAATTTCACAATTTAGAACTTGAGAAGTAGAGATCATGAGATTGAGCTTAAATAGGGCATGAAGGTGGAAGAATTATCATTCATAACCCCACATACCTGGGCTAGATGAGATTCTTTCTAGGGTTTGATGCCCAAGAGAAATTGGAGAAGAAGAAATTAAGAAATCCTTTCTTCTTTGAGAGTTTGATCTATCCCTACCTTGCTGTATGAAAGGAGTTATAAATAAGCTAAGTAAAAACCTCAATTACACACTTAAGGATCCCCAAAACTATGTCACTTAGGGATTAGAACCTTAGGAAATTACAAAACTAACCTTGGAAAAATGGGTTAGAATGAATCACTGAACGGCCCGACAATGGCGTGATAGGCCGTCACATGCTTGATGGTCCATCGCCCATACCGTCACCCTAAACCAGAAGGGGTCCAAAATTTTCCTTATCTGATGGTTGGAGTGATGGGTCGTCACTCCCTTGACGGTTCGTCAACCTTCCGGCACTATAGGGACACTGAAGCCTGATCACGATAGGACAAGTGACGATCCATCACTAGACAGACGACCATCAAACTTGCCATTGAAGCCACTATACCACATCGACAGGCCGTCTAGGCTGACGGGTTGTCGACTCCTCCGTTACCCCTGCACCAAATCTGAAATCAGTAGTCCTTTTTTTTATGGATCCATTTCGAGACTCTAGGTGTTACAGCCTAGATGGTTATTACAGGTAGTTTCTGGAAGGATTTTCCTCTATTGCCTTCCCTACTAGATTGACTATGAAGAAAGTCAAGTTCTAGTGGTCTAATGCTTGTGAGAAGAGTTTTCAGGAGTTGAAGACTCAACTCATTACTGCTCTAATTTTTACTATACCAGAAGGTTCGGATGGGTTTGTTATTTATTGCAATGCCTCCACAATTGGCCTTGGTTGCATGTTGATGCAACATGGTAAAGTTGTAGGCTATGCTTCCAGAAAGATCAAGGCTCACGAGAAGAATTTCTTGACTCACGATCTTGAGCTGGAAATGGTACTATTTGCCTTAAACATTTTGAGGCACTACCTTTATGGTGTTCATGTGGATATTTTTACTGACCACAAAATCTTGCAATACGTTTAGTCAGAAGGACTTAAATTTTCATCAGAGGAGGTGGTTGGAGTTGTTAATAGAGTACGACATGAGCATTTTGTATCACTTGGGTAAAGCCAATATAGTGGCCTTAGAAGATTTTCAATGGATAGTGTTGCTCATATTGAGGATAATAAGAAAGAGTTGGTTAGAGATTTTCACAAGCTAGCTGGGTTAGGGGTTCGTTTGGCTAATTCAGCTTAAGGTGGAGTTGTATTCTAAAATGGTTCAGAGTCCTCTCTTGTGGTGGAGATTAAGGAAAGATGATGATCTAATATTGCTTAAGTTGAAAGATGTAGTCCTCAATAAGGAGGTGGAAGCATTCTCCAAAAGTGGAGATGGTGTGCTCCGTTATTAGGACAGGTTTTGTGTTCCAAATGAAGATAATCTGAGGCAATGGACATAAAGGAAGCTCACAACTTTCGGTACTCTATCCATCCAGGTGCCACCAAGATGTATTGTGATCTACAGGAAGTCTATTTTTGGAATGATATGAAGAAGGACATTGCAGAATTTGTGACTAAGTGTCCAAATTACCAGCAGGTGAAGGTTGAACACCAAAGACCGAAAGGTATGACTCAGGATATTAGCATTCCTACTTTGAAGTGTGAAGAGATCGACATGGATTTCATTACAGTTCTACCTCATAATCGTCAACAGTATGACTCGATATGGGTGATTCTAGACCAGATGACTAAGTCAGCATACTTTCTACCAATAAAAACCATAGATTCAATAGAGAATTATGCTAGACTATGCATCTAAGATATGGTCAGGTTTCATGGGGTCCTTTTTTCTATTTTTTCGGATAGGGGTACTCAGTTCACCTCACACTTCTGGAAGTCATATCAGAAGGCATTTAGCATTTAGGTTAAGCTTAGAACAGCTTTCCATCCATAGATAGATATACAGGCTGAGCAAACCATTCAGACTGTAGAGGATATGTTGAGGCCTTGTGTTATTTATTTAAAGGACAATTGGGATGATCACCTACCTCTCATCGAGTTTGTGTATAAAAACAGCTACCACTCTACCAGTTAGATGGCCCTATTTGAGGCACTTTATTGTAGGAGGTGTAGGTCTCCTATATGGTAGTTTGAGGTTGGTGAAGCTTCCTTAATAAGGCCTAATTTAGTTCATGAGTCCATGGAGAAAGTTTAGCTTATTAAAGAAAGGTTGAAAATAGCTCAAATTTGTTAGAAATCATATGCATATATGAGGAGGAGAGAACTCGAGTTTGTTGTTGATGATTGGGTATATCTAAAATTTTACCTATGAAATGGGTGATAGGGTTTGGGAAGAAAGGAAAAATCAGTCCCTGCTATGTTGGTCCTTACAAGAGTCTGATGCGCATTGGCAATGTGGCCTATGAGTTTGGACTTTCCTGGGGAGTTAGCATTGGTGCATCTAGTCTTTCATATGTCTCTGTTAAAGAAATGCATCGGTGACCCGACCTCAGTTGTTCCTTTAGAAAGTGTTGGCATAAAGGATAATTTCTCTTATGAAGAGGTTCCCATTGAGACTCTTGACTGTCAGGTTCATAACTTGAGGAATAACTAGGTCACTTTAGTGAAAGTTCTTTGTAGGAATCAGGTTATAGAGGGAGCTATGTGAGAAGCCAAAGCATATATGATGGCTAAGTATACTCACCTTTTCCCTTCCAGCTCAACTTCTGCATAAGGGCCTAGTTTCTTCCTTAATACTCTGCACAGTTTCATGGCAATCTCATGCTCTTCAGTTCTATTCATGTCTTTGTATGCATCCTTGTTGCATGAATCTAGTTCAACAAGTGTATCTAGTCGGTGTCAGTTACTCCCTCAGTAATCAACTCATAATATTCAATATTGGAATTGCATCTCTTTCCCTCCCCATTTAGTTTAATTAGTCTCCATTCGAGGATGGATGTTTCCAAGGGGGAGATAATGTAATACCCCAAAAGTTCCTAAGACCAAACTGTTACACCCTGTAAATTCTTGACATTTAAATGGCCTATTCGCATGTTGGTTAAGAGTTTTAGAATGCCATACATTCTAGAAAAAGGCCCGGGGAAAGAGCGTACAAGTGCCACGTCGAACCATCGCAAGAGGAGGCTGGGCAGACCCCCTCTACGATGGCCATTGTGTCACGGAGGGCACACCTCCGCGATGGCCAACGTGCCACGGAGGTGAGGTCCAGGCCTCAACTATATAAAGCCTTCACTTCATTTTTAATTGATTTCATTGTATAATTTCCAGCAGAAACGAAGGAAAATATTTAGGGACGAAGGGTTTTGATAAATATTCTTCCGATTACGCCATCAAACGCAGTCCAAGCTCAAATTAACCACGGATACAAAAGTATAAAGCTGCAAAGAACATTCCTACAGAGTTAGTTTTGTGAAATTCGGTCGGCGAACCGTCGTCCTACCAAGATAAGGTAAGTGGAATTGCTGCAAATTAGTGTCAATATACTCCTAGCCCTAAAATGAGTGTTTCTCCCTTCTGGATTTCCGCGAAATAGCGAGTTTTCAGCTGTTCTTCGATAAGTCGAAGAATAGGCAGTGAGTGTATATTGTAAATATGGTTTCTTTATAATAATAATAGAATTGATTCTTTTCCTTCGTGGATATGATTACAGTTGGGAGAAATAGCTGAAAATTAGCCGAGTTATGCCAGATACTCAGAAAGTTAACGGATAAGGTATGTAAAGCTATTTTCTTCGGCAAGCTAGTAGTTCCGGTATAGTAAAATAGTTCAAGTTCCAGTAGAATTTTTCAGAAGCCGCATATTATGTTTAGTGTAAATTTTAGCAATGTTTTTAGAAACATCATGTCATGTGTAGCGTGAAACTTACTAGCATAGTATAAATTTTAGTAGAGGACTTCTGAAATAGTATAGTATATCAATATGAAATTCAGAAAGCATGTTAGAAATAGTAAATCATGTTTACCATGAAACTTAGTTATACAACATGATTTTTAGCTGAAATATTATATCTTGTTTCAATATCAGATTCAACACAATATGAAAGAAATTATATATATGCCATTATCAGTTTCAGCATGTATTATATATATACATACATTACTTTCATTAGTTTCAGCATGTAGCCTACGTAGTTAGTATTATTAGTTGAGACTTGACTATATTGTTTTGGGCTGGATTACCTAGCATTCATGACTGCCCAAGGGTTAATAGTTGTATCGACTCATCCGCCAGAGGGTGAGGATACGTCGCTCTACAGAGTGGCATGCCGTCCCCTAGGGACGAAGATGGAATGCCAGTTTCCTCATATTTTGCCTTGGTTGGCTTTTGTACACCCCCGTCGAGCAGGTACGCCCGGGGTGTTGATTCAAGAGTCCTTCGGACTCAGGTACAGTTATAGTCAGGGGCTCAGGGGGCCCAAGTGCATACCCAGGGGACCAGCAGGATGCTTATAGTTACTATGGGAGATGGGATGACTGAGGTAGGGGTATAGATTGCGTGTTGGTTGTACCTTCTGGCTTATGGGGGCCAGGTAAGGTTTATGTATGCTATGTTATGTTATATTATGCCATGTTATGTTAGTTATAAATAGATGGATAGTAGAATGCCACGTTACCAGGTACGACTCCTACTCCTTTCAGCATAGTTGAGGACAGTCTTAAACTCGTACTTTCAGTCAGTTACAGTCTATTTTTTTCTACTTCAGTTCTATTAGTTATATTGCTTGTCTTCAGTTATTTTCTAGATGTTGCTTTGAATACTCAGTACCCGCGGTACTGACGCCCGTTTTGGGGCGCTGCATTACTTGCCCGCAGGTACTCATAGACGAGGAGCTGATCCCTCATGATTCTAGCCAGCACACAGAGTCATCAGCTCCTGTCATCTGATCTCGAGCAAAATAGCATGCCGGAGTGACGCTTTATAACTCAATTTAGTCTTGTTTCGCAAGTTAATTATATACATTTTGATGTGATTTTATATAAATGTGAATATATGTGCTAACCAACATGATTAGTCCTTGTTTTGTAGGTTTCAACGATGTTGAGGAACTAATTTATAAGTTGGTG
>JACEIK010000496.1:100844-187802 GCA_018107945.1 Datura stramonium | reverse complement strand
TATCGCATGATTATCTGGTTTTAACTCTATGTTGCTCCTAGAGTACTTTCAGAATATTTCGTTGACCAAAACTAGACTTAATTAATCTCCATCGAAAATGTTTATAACCAACATTTTAGGTATTTAAGATCACACTTGAAATGGATAGTAGAGGAATGGGTCCAGTCCCTGTGGGTTCGACAATCCGGTTCTTAAAAAGAGCAACTATATTACTTGCATGACCCGTACACTTGCGGACGCGCTTAATGCGGGAGCGGTCATCATCCGGAGCTAGACAACTATAGGTTTATTCTTTTCTTTTGTTGTACAGTATGGGTAGGCCGGGGCCCTACCCCGATCATCTTATCAGTATTCTTACAAGCTTGCAGATTGTATAGTCCCTGTGGTTAGCTGTACCGGTCGTGTGAGACCATATGTATGATTTAGTTTCTTTATGATGGTCGTGTGGGGCCTTATTCAGTGGGTAGTGGTATTCTTGTTGGTCACGTAGCAGTTTAGCACTTGATTTCTTGATTAAAAAATAACTAGGCAGCATGGTGGCCTTGTCGGCCCGCATAGGTTCCCTATTAATTCAGTTGTTCTGGGTAGCTATTGTTTTCTTACAAGTGGCTATAGGCCTAGTCGGCCAGAGGCTGTATTTACAACCGTTATATAGCCTGTCGTTTTCTTGAATCCAGAGTTAGAGCCAGCCTGGCACCAGAAGTGCTTAGGCTCAGCTAGTCTAGCAGTCCAGGTCCTAGTAGGGCATCAGGTGCCAGTCATGCCTCCAAAGGCGGGGCGTGACACAAACCCTACAATTGGAATAAGAACCAGCAGGAAACCAATAAATTTCCCATAAAATGACTCGTCTTACGAGCTGTTGTGAAAACCAATGACCCATTAGTTCAGTCGTTGGTTGCCAATAGATTTTTCCCTCTTCATCCAATGAGCTACTTGAGAAGTAATTCAAGGATATAACAACTCATTCCGATGAGCCGTTATTTGGAAATTGAGAAAGTTCAAAATTGTTCCAATGACAACGACTAGATTTGATGACCCATTATGTCCGTTAACGAGTCGTCCTGTCTGCCCATTGGAAGAATTTTAGAAACTGAATATTTTAGCCCAAATCCAATGATTGGTCCCAATGATTTTTGGTGACAACTAATGACTCATTGTGTGACCCATTAGGTTTCGATGGGCAGTTTTTCTAACAACATTCCAGGGGTATTTTCATAAGTTTCTACTATTTTAATTCCTAAATTACAACATATTAGGGTATTTTGGAGGGGGATTTAGGGGGTCTAGTGGGAAATCTCCTCTAATTCTCTCCTAAACTCTCAAGAACAGAACGTAAGAGTACAGGAACTCTCCAAAGAAAGAACTCGGGTTCTTCCTCCATCTTCAGAATTCAAGCTTCCATTAAAGGGGTCTTCTTTTTCAGGTATGTGGGACTTCAACAACGTTCTTCTTCCACACTTGTGTTCCGAATTTTTCAGAAAAACCCTAGCTATTAGTTTTCTATAGAAATCATGATTTCGGGTATTTCGTTCCAATTGTTGAATTTCCCTATCTCGTCTATGTTTTCATGCTTTCATGAAAAAAACTATTATATATTTATGATATGATTTTCAGCCGGCATATTAGCTTTACATGATTTCAGTTTTTATATTTTTTTCGAGAACTTATTTCGAAATTAGCATTTATATTAATTTGGTATGAGTTGTCAAAATATATATATGACTTTTTCAAAGAATTGAACATCGATGACTTACAATATTTTTAGCATTCCCAGTATACTTAGTAACAATAGTATAATTAGAAATTAGTAATTTCAGTTTATCAGAAATAATAACAGTATTATCAGAATTCAAGTTTTATCAGTTTATCAGGTCCTTTCGACTCTTAGAACACTTCTAGATAAGTATTTCTTACTTAGTCTTAGGACATCAATTTCGAGGTATCAGCGGAGTACACATATACAAATACATCATTATGTCCTCAGTTGGGAGTAGTACTTAGCACCCGAGTGGGTCGAGCCTTAGAGTACCAAGGTTCCCAGAGCTACCTGCCATCGTAGGTTATTAGCCCGAATGGGCATCAGTTAGTAATCACAGAGACCAATCACTATACACTAGAAGGTACAGTCGGCCCTATTGAAAGGGAGTAATTTAGCTCACATAAATATATGTCGGTTAACAGACTCTCCTACAATACAGCCATATAATGTGGCCTCAACCCTAGAGGAAGGGTTTTAGCCACTCATGTTCATACAAATACATAAAAACATGATTCAAGTAGAGTACCAACAAGAATAGATAAAAGAGAATAAAAATTAGCGAACCCTAGGTAGAGTTCTTCCTTTCTCCCTTCGCTCCTCTCCGTTGTTCTCAAAATATTTCATGATAAAATAACTTTTGGAGCTAAGTGTCCTATTTATATTAAATGGGAAAAATAGAATTTTGGCCGGCCAAGGACCAGCTCCATTCCACGCTTCCCATCACGGTAGTTTGATGGCGTGACACGAACTGGTTGCGAAGATGTACTGGACGGGTGGCAAGGCATGGGCGAGAGCCTTGGGCATGGCACAGAGGCTATCACACCTCTCGCATGCCGTGGAACGGACTGGACGTGCAGCATCACTGGAATCTCAGCAGTTGACATCCCCTCGTGCGCGCATGGCATGGGGCGTGAAACGTCTGTTGGCGTAGAGCTTGGCCGGCGTGGCACGAAACTGTCGCGAAGGCACACTACCTGGACTCCTCACATTGAACTCTTGCCTGCGTGACACGATGCCCATCACGACAGTCTCCTGCCGTGGCACGCTACAGGGTGTGATCAAGGAAATTCTAAGTTTTCTTCATGCCATCTTCCTTGCACTTAATCCCGAACTTCTTTTATCTTTGTGCATCATCCTATTAATCTCATCTTTAGCATTTTCACCTACAAAACAAAGAGCTAATCACATTGGTTAGTTTATGCACGAAATTATACGAAATCACATGAGAATACAATTAATTAAATTGACAAACTTGACTAAACTAAGTTATAAAATAGCACTTGGGCACGTAATTGATCTCGGGCAAAATAGCATGCCCGAGTTACGCTTTATAACTTCAATGATACTCTTTTATAACTTCAATGTAATCTTGTTTATCTAATTAATTATGTACATTTTCATGTACTCTTATATAAATGTGAATATATGCCAAATCCAACATGATTAGTCCTTGTTTTGTAGGTTTCAATGATTTTGAGGAATAATTTATAAGTTGGTGAAGGAGAGGAATGGAGTTGAAGCACCCGCCAAAGTCGTCAAGGAGTAGGCCATGGCAAGGCCGCCGCGCCAGGAAGCCGCAAGCCACGCTGTGCGTGTGCTGCCCACGCCTATGCCAGGCAAGCGCGCAGACGGCAAGCAGCAGAGCACCAGCGCCCAGCGCCGTGCCACGGCGGTGCCAACCCGGATGTGATGTGTCATCGTTGCCGCCCGTGCAAATGCGACACCGCCAACACGGCAAGGCCGCCTAGGTCAATTTTTTGCTAAATTCCAGAGAGCCTCCGTTTGGGCCAAAAAGGCCATTGAGGTAGTGCTCCGCGTTGCACTCCGTGACACGTTGCTTGTTATTCTGGGAAAAATTCCCACTAATATAAATAACACACTTAGGTTCATTTCTTAATTATTCTTAATGGTGGAGCAAGAACGGGTTACGTGCAGTTGGAGGGGACGAAAATCTTAAGGTTTTTCTCTATCTCTTTCTCCTTTTCTTTTCAATTGTTTGTATGATTTATCATTTGATGACGTTTAATCCACAAATGAGTGGATAATTTCACTTCTTGGTCGGTGTTAAGAACAATTGTATTGAAATGTGATTGTTGATCATTTGGTTTTTCATCTTTTCTTCCATGGTTGTTCTATTAATTCTGTTCTTACTGCATTAATGTTTGGCCAATGTTAATGTATATCTAAAAAGTCCAGTTTCACTCGAGAGCACGAAATTGGAAAGCTGTGAATTAATAGGATATGATCTGTTCTTTGTTTGGGAAAATTGAGAATTGATTTACCTTCGTGGATAGGAATATACCCGAAAGTCGTATTAGTCAATTACGGAATCAGTTTTGTATGGCTAGAACATAAATTGGTTCTTATCACAGAAATGTAGGTGGAAGGTTCATGATTCTTAAGTTGGGTTAAATATGAGAGTTTTAATCCATAGGCATAAGTTCCGACTAGCAATCGGAGGAAAGATTAACCAATTTGTATCGATAATTAATTTCTCTACATGTTCATTTTAGCCTCAGCATGCTCATCTGAGTTCAGACTCAAACTGTATATTCATTTTAGACTTAGTAATTGAAAATTATAGAAACAAAATATAAAAACTTTTTTTCTTAACATTGTTGTCTGCATTTTTAGAGTTACAGCTAATTGACACTGAGCAGATTTTCCTGCAGTCCAGTCCCTGTGGGATCGATACCTTGCTTACTTGAGCCATTTACTACTTGTTCGACCACGTGCACTTTGCGTGTAGTCATCCAAATCATCGAATGTTTGGCGCTGCTGCTGGGACTCGGTAATTGGTAAAATTTTTCTTAAGTGTTAGTTTACTATTTCTATATAAGTGCCGCATAACGGTCTTGATTTTCTTTTAAATCTTTTTGATTTTTTTCGGATACCCTTCTTAACATGACATCATGGAACACAAATGATTTAAATGGTGAATACTCATATTGTGGTCGAATCTTCTCAATTTTTGGAGGACACCACTTGTGGCAACACTCGTGAATACTGCGTGCAACATATGGTGGTCAAGATGGCCATTGGGATGGCTGTCCGAAGGCATACTCCCCTTCCCCGAGCCCCTACTATGATCCTTCTGTTGTTTTGGATGAATATAGGCATGCTTAAAAACAGATGACTTGGGATGCCAAGCTCGAATAGAAGACATGCCGAAACAACTCTGAGCAAATCGTATAATGAAGGAGGCA
Source organism: Datura stramonium (assembly GCA_018107945.1). Classification (NCBI taxonomy): domain Eukaryota; kingdom Viridiplantae; phylum Streptophyta; class Magnoliopsida; order Solanales; family Solanaceae; genus Datura; species Datura stramonium. Next base: position 182,837 of record JACEIK010000496.1, on the reverse strand, counting down.
ATGGCAACATTGATAGTTCAGAAGAGGAGAATGCGTGAGGCTCTAAAATGGATGAGCGTCAAATTCACAGAGATGATTGCTGAGGCTGAAGCTTGTGATAAATTGCAGGTAACAGTTGTAGGCGATATTCAAGAGGAACTACAAGAGGAAGAAAGGGTGAATTCCGATGAAGCCCGAAAATTAGAATCTCTTGAGTGTCCCCGTGATGGGCTCACACTTTTTGAAAATTCATTCAGGGAATAAGAGACAGAGTATACCCCATTTGACACTAAGGGAGAGAGGATGCTGATGCGGAGAAGAGGTATACAAGTAAGGAGGTCAATCACACGCAGTTTGCATCAAGGTGCATTGGACCCCACTCGAAGCATTTTTCTACCGTGAGCTTAGTTGACGACATAGAAATAGAGTCTTCCAAACTCATAGGAGAAATGTCGAGAGGAGGACCAAGCCACATATATTCTGAAATTTGCTGAGTCCAATAGACATAATGACTTCACTTATGTAAGGGCCAATAAACGTCAAAGGCAGACGCATCGCTTGGTCTCCGACACTTTTTCACCACCACCTCCTAGAACATAAAAGAAAATTAGAGAAGAAATTAGGGGTGAGATCATATCCTCAAGGTGGAGGAAAAAGTGGTGAAACTTGATACGTCGTGCCGCGACGCAAAATTAGGCGCTGCTTGGGAGGCAACCCAAGAGTACCACGGGTACCATTTTAATTTCTTGCATTTGTATTGATTTTATTTATTTTTCAGCTTTTTGTTGTTTTGGTGGAAAGTTAAGCACAGATGGAGGGGAAGTCTGAGTACTCAGGGAGGAGGAAGCTAACAAGCGTGGAAGAGAAAAAGTGTGTGGGGTCGAATACCCACTTGTGCAAAGTTGAACGGGTAAAGCATGCCGTTAGCCAGGCCTAAATTCAGTGGAGTATTTCATCCTCTTTAAATGTTAATTTGAGGCTATGAGGACATAGCATTATTCAAGTGTGTGAGGAAATTTCAAGGGAAATTTCAAAAAAATTCAATTTTTTGTGTCATCAAATCGTTGGTGAATGTAATGCTTGTGAGAATTGTGAGAAATTTGAAAAATTTTGTGAGTCAAGCATGAATTCATCACCCGTTGGTTTTGCTTGTCGTTCTTTTCAACGGGGGAGGTCTTTGAACCGAAGAATAAAAATTTATTTTTTTCTTGGTTCGTATATGTTTTAGTCATAGTTAGAGACTATTACTGAAGATGGATGGATGATGACCAGTCTGAGGAAAAGTAGTCAATAGGTTTTGGTTTTGAACCCGTAGCCACTAATGGCTTGATATTCTTGCTATGTGCTATAAATGATTGTAAGATGCAAGTATGTTTAGTGTTAAAGCATGCAAGTGGTATACCTATGTTTGAGACACTTAGGCTCTGAATTTGACTCAATATAATTGAAGCTAATTTGAATTCATTGGTTAGCTGAAAGCAAGAGTCTCGAATGTGTCTTGAATTGAGCCTCGTGGCTATGAGTGTAAGGTTTTTGGAGTATTCTGCTATTGTGCATTGTCTAGAACTTGCTCGGTGTGTGTATGAAATGAAATGAAGGATGTGATTGCAGGAGATGATCTAGGCATTTCTTTGTATGAACCAAGTTTTATCCCTCGCTTTACCTACCATGAGAAATTAATCCTAGTTAGCCCGTTTGGGCCTTAAGCCTATTCTTTGATAGCTGCAACATAAACTTAATTCTTTTCATTTCATTAGCCTTGAATTTGATCCAAATCTCCTAAGCGCCTAAAGAAGAAAAATCTGAAAGAGTAAAGGAGTGAGAAGAATGAAAAGAAAGGAAAAGTGGAAGTTGTAAAAGTTGAGAAAGGTCAAAGGTACACTTTTGTGAAAATGGTTGATTATTAGTAAGGATTAAGAAAACAAATGAATGAAAAATTATTTATAAAACTCCTTACTAATAAGCTAAAATTTCCAAAAGAAATGGGAACAAAAGAGGAAAAACAAAACTACTAAGATAAAAAGGTGAAGTATGGAAGGGAAGTTCGCATGAGGGCGTGAGGTATTAAAAGCGCTTAGGAGAGATAGTCACTATTACCGGCCGACAAATTTCCACTCGTACCGGGAGTTACGTTACAAATCCCAAAGTCCTACTTGATCTTACATTCATACATCCTCAAATTAGTGGAGTGAAACACTAAGGGAAAGCTTATGGGTTATTACACAATGCATGTGAATTATTTGCAGAGAGAGTGTAATTCTATTCATGTACCTACACATGTGGTGATGTAAAATTGTTTTGGCGCGGTGAAATTAGGTAACTCTTTCCGTGAGGGCACATAAGCTAATGTGAAGGATATAATTCATGGTGGATCTCTTAATCAGTTGATTTTGCATGAGTTTGCAAAAATTGAGAGTCGATTCTGTAGGTTAGGAAGTCTTAATATAGTTGTATTTCATTTCATGGATCAAATCGCAGGTGTTCGCTTTTAGCTTGTTATCTTAGATAATCATTATAGCCTTAGCTTGAATTATCTTGCTAAATTAGTTATGGGTGAGTATCCATATGCATGAGATGTAAAAGGTTGTTCGAGGACAAACAAGGCTTTAAGTGTGGGGTTGTGATCTCGGGCAAAATAGCATGCCCGAATGACGCTTGATAACCTAAATTAGTCTTGTTTATCTAATTAATTATGTACATTTTCATGTAATTTTTATATAAATGTGAATATATATAACCAACATGATTAGTCCTTGTTTTTCAGGTTTCAATGATTTTATGAAAACTAATTCATAAGTTGGTGGAAGGAGAGGAATGGATTGGAAGCAACGGGCTTAAAGTCGGCAAGGAGTAGGCCATGGCAAGGCTGGCCACAGGAAGCGTGCCATGTTGTGCGTGTGCCGTGCCCAGCGCCGTGCCACCCATGCTAGACAAGCGCGCAGACGCAGCAAGCAGGCGTGCAGCACCAGCGCGCCCCAGCGCTCGTGCCACGGCGTGCCATCCGCATCGATGTGGATGTGTCATCGGACGCCCAGCACAGGACGCTGCCAACACGGCAAGGGCTGCCTAGGTCAATTTTGGCAAATTCCAGAGCTCTCTCCCGCGTTTGGGCCGTGTCACAGAGGCAGTGCTCCGCGTTGCACTCCGTGACACGTTGTTTGTTATTTCGAAAAAATTCCCACTAATATAAATAGCACAATTCTAGATTCATTTTTAATTATTCTTACTTGGTGGAGCAAGAATGTGGGTTACAGGCAGTTGAGGGGACGAAAATCTTAGGGCTTTTCTCATCTCTTTTCCTTTATTTCAATTGTTTGTATGATTTACACTCATTTGATGATGTTTAATCCACAAATTGTATTAAAATGTGATTGTTGATCATTTGGTTTTTCATCTTTCTTCCATGGTTGTTCTATTAATTCTGTTCTTACTGCATTAATGTTTGGCCAATGTTAATGTATATCTTAAAAGTCCGGTTTCACTCGAGAGAGCACGAAACTGGAAAGTTGTGAATTAATAGGATATGATCTTTACTTAGTTTGGGAAAATTGAGAATTGATTTACCTTCAGGATAGAAATATACCCGAAAGTCGTATTAGTCAATTACGGAATCAGTTTTGTATGGCTAGAACATGAATTGCTTCTTATCACAGAAATTGTGTGAAGGTTCATGATTCTTAAGTTAAATACGAGAGTTTTATCCATAGGCATAAGTTCGACTAGCAACCTGAGGAAAGTTAACCAACTTGTATCGATAATTAATTTCTCTACATGTTTGTTTTAGCGTCAGCATGCTCACATTCATAGTTCAGACTCAAACTGTATATTCATTTTAGACTTAGTACAAATTTAAGAAACAAAATATAAAATCTTTTATTTACATTGTTGTCTCCGCATTTTTAGAGTGACAAAGCACTGACACTTGAGTAGATTTGCCCCGTAGTCCAGTCCCTGTGGATCGATACTTGGCTTACTTGAGCCATTTACTACTTGTTCGACCACGTGCACTTTGCGTGTAGTCATCATCCAGATCCATCAACAGTAATTATGCCCAAGATCACTACCCCGTACTTAAAGCCTTGTTCGCCCTCAAACAACTCCTATTACATCTCATGCATATGAAGAACTCACACATAGCTAATTGAAATAAGATAATTAACGAAGGCTACACCTGTTATTTTATAGAAATTTAAAAAATAGAGTGGATGCAAGATATAACAACTAAAATCACATATAACTACTTAAGACTTCCTAGCCTCAAGAATCGATTCTAACCCCACAAACTCTCATGTAAATTAACCAATCAAGAAATCTGACATGAATTTTATCCTTCATCAAACTTGTGCCCTCACACAAGAGAGTTATCCATTTCCTGCTCATATGTTTTCAAATTATAACATGCATGGGTATATGAATAAGAAATACTTCACTCTAAAACACAGTTCACATGCAACATGTATTGACCCATAAGCTTTCCTTTAGTGTTTTACTCCACTAATTTAGGAATGTTTGAACGTAAGATCAAATAGGACTTAATGGGTTGTAATGCAAGCTATGACAGGAAGGTACTATTCTACATAGTAATAGTGACTATCTTCCCTAAGCGCTTTTAGTACATCACACCTTCATTACGAATATCTATCCTCTTACTTCATCTTTATTCTTTTCAATCCTCAGTTTTCCTCATTGTTTCCCATTTCCTCAGGTACACTTAAGCTATTAGTAAGGAGTACTTAAGCAATTTTTTCCCGCTCTTTCTTCTTTTACTCCTTACTAAATCTTATTCAATATTTTAAACAAGTGAACCTTAGTCCTCTTCAACTCCCACAACTACTCTGCTTTCCTTCTCATTCCAACTTCCTCACCTCTTTAACTTCATTTGCATTTTCACTTAAGCGCTTAGGAGTTTGGATCAAACTAACGCTAATAAAAAGAAAGGATTAATCTCAATTTGTGGCTAGCAAAGAATAGGCTAAAGTCTCAATGGGCTAACTAGGATCAGACAATCAAGGTAGGTAAAGCAAGTGATAAAAAATTAAGCCATTCAAAGAAATGCCTTAAATCATCTCCTACAATCGACATCCCTCATTTCGTTTTGTATACACACCTATTACATCCTAAATTTTTTTGATTATTTTATGTTTGTATGCTAGGTTAAAGGATGTACGAGTTGTATATTAATCGGGAGGACAAGGGAAATGTGTACGAACGAAAATAAAAGAGTATGTGAAGTCTTATAAGGGTCAAATTAAACAATCATATCACCTAATATATATTAAATTAGAAGTCCCACTACCTATTAAATTAAAGGTATTTGAGTGTAATTTTGATATCATCAAAACGCTCATCAATCGAATTCTCAAGTAAAAGTTGTAGATGTTTTTACCATTACACTGATCGGGGCAGGTGGCCACCACCCCTAAAACGCCACCACCTAATAGCCTTTATATTTTAAGTTAGTGTTATGAAATTATTTTTAATGTTTCCAGAATTGAGGTGCTTGCTTATCCCCATGAAATCTCTCAAATTTCAAGAACCAACTAAATAATAGATCACCAAGAAAACTCCATTGCAAAGTAAACTATGAAGGGAGCTACTACAAAGTGAAAGCGTGTGTGTTGGTGGTTGTTTTGCTGCACTGGGTAGTGTTGCTTATGCAGAATTTTTCTGTGTTTTGTGCTTTTCTAAGCTACATATGTGCTCCATCTGGTAGGTATTAAACACAGTATAAAAAGTAAGAATTCTACTCCTAACCTTGCTTGAATTTTGATTAAAAGACTAGAAGTTGGAGGTGTGTTTCGTGTAAAGTTGGTGAACTGTTTTTTTCTGCATTTTGACAGCAAGGTTGCTGCATTTTTGGACAATACGTTGAAATACCCTAATTTTATCCAAGAACAACCCCCCAGCAAAAGTTAAGGATTTCACCCATTTTAAACCTCTCAAATTGCAAATAGAAAATATGAAAATTGGTAGTTAAGTTAGCTGCCGATGGACTGTTTGTGAGTTGAGTTTTTCTTGTTTTCTTTAGGATTTCTTGCTTATTTTTCTGGAAGTATACCTTATATGAGGGGAATAATTAATGAAAACTAGTAGAATTTCCTCTTGCTTCTCCTCTAAAAAGTTAGTGAAACTAGTTGAGAAAATGGCTAAATGTTGTTGTTGTTGCCGTGTGTCGTTGTTGATTTTGTGACTGCCTTTGGTTAGTTATTTTGGCTGAATTTGTGCTATATATTTATCTGTTACCTATAAAGAAACTAGATTAAGGAGGTTGAAGGCTGACTACAAATGAGAAATCTGCAAGAGAAAAGTACACCTGAGAAAGGTAAAGGCGCATCTGCCTATCGATCTTTTAAGCACAATTTATCTGTTGTAAATCGAATGAGCCAGCAACCCCAAGGGCTGAGCAGCGCAAAGCAGATCTCATTCAAGCTTATACCATGTTTTATTGGGCGTTAAATATTAACACTTTTCCCTAGCCAAAGGGAGACATCTAAAGTGATGATATTGTGTTGATTGTTGTCATAATTGTACATCGAGTTGGAGACCCGTCAGCGTGGGCATTGTTAGCTGGTCCTTATTATATGTTATATATATATATACAGTATGATACAAATGTATTTAAAGGTCTGGTTGCTAACCGAAAATTGGGGTGAAAGAGCTAAGATGATAACGTGTAAACAAATTTAAGCCACGTAAAGACATCGCAAGCTATTAAGGGTAAACGAGCTTATTGGAATTAGGATTACCTAGTTATGGTTGTCCTTTATCTTATGTGCATGTTATGAAATATTTCAGGCCAAGGAGACTGCACACCTTTTCCTTGCTTCAACGACACACTATTGAGTTTTTTGAGCCTAATGTCCACAATTGATGTGGCACCCTTTTGAAAACTCTTAGATTGTCCGCAGTATCTCAAGTGATTTATACTAGTTTTGAATATATGCATTTAACTTATTTTCTAGCTTTACATATTATATGTACTCACTTTGCAAATATGTGACACGGCGAGGCCCATGAAGGCCACATGTTTAGTATTCGTCATTTTTATGTTGTACGTATTAAGTTGGTCCAGTATAAGCCATATCGGCTCCATTTATGATTTTTTTAAGATTTATTGATTTTACCCCAAATGTGGTACACCGATTGAGGTATTGCTATTTTACCTGTGGTACATTAGATGGAAGCATTTTTATTTTTACCCCAATGAGAATCTGGCCTGAAGAATTATATATAATTTTATGATTGGCTGACTACTGGCATTTCATTTATAGTGTTTGTTCTACATTAGATGATTACATTTACGCTCAATAATAATTTATCGACAAATTTCATTTTCGTAGATTCCAAAGCTGTTACTTATTCGTTATTTCTCTGCCTTAGTTGTTTACTTTACCTTACATGTTTACAGTTTGTCAGCCTTACATACCAGTAGATTGTATTTGTACCGATGTCACTTCATCTTGGGAACTTCCTACACTCAAAGGTGCAATGTGCCGAGGCACACTGTCAGCCGTGAGGAGCATATTTCAATAGAATAGTGGTATGCTCCTCTCTTCAGGAGCCATGTCCTAGTTTTTCTTGACTATTTTGAGTTTTGTGTACAACGCCAGGCCCTGTCCTATGCATTTCAGTTTATTTACTCAGAGAGGCTGATCACGGAAATAATATAGGTCCTGATACGCTTTTATAGCCGCAATTAGTCGTTGTCTAAGCCATTTTGACATTTTCATGTGATTTTATATAAAAGTGAAGATATGTGCTAACCAAACATGATTAGCCTTTGTTTTGTAGGTTTTGATGACTTTTGAGGAGCTAATTCATGAGTTGGTGAAGTAGCTGGCTTGGAGACGGAATAAACCCGCGAACGTCGGCAAAGAGGAGGCTCCAAACAGCCCACCCGCCACGGGCAACGCAAGGCCACGGCAGGCAGGCTGCTCCAAAATACCCCATGCGCGCTGCCAACGTGCCACAGATGAGGGCCCGCGACTCAAAGAGGGCGCGACGCGCCGCCCAAGCAGCGTGCCACGTTGCCATCGCGGGAAGGCTCCCGCCGAGGCCGCCTTTCGGTGATTTCCAGCCTGAAGCCATGATGCCTCCATGTCACGGGGCGTTCATGATACACTCCAGACACGGAGCCGTTCCACGACAGGACAAATTTTGCACGTTCTTCATTTACTATAAATAGGACCCAGCTCTATTTCCAATGGGTCACGATTTTATTCGAAAACCGTAACGGAGAGAAGGGAGAAGTGGGAGAACTCAGCTAGGGTTTATCAAATTCTTCTCATCTACCAATCTCATGTGGGTATGTAGTTAGGAGGATTAATGCTAGATTATGAGTAGATTAACGTAGTTTTACTAACATGAATGGCAAGAACCCTTCCTCTAGGGTTGAAGCCATGGTTTATGATTGTAATTCTAAGGATATTGTTTTGGAATTGAGTTATTGATTGTTATTTTCATCTTGCATTCGATTTATTGGTTGTTTTTATTATTGATCACCATAAAATCATATTTCTATAGCTTGGGAAATAGCTTGAGAAGGCATTACTCTTAGGTCAGACATGAGAATGTGGGAGCATGAAGTAATCTCGAGAGGGTTCCGTGTTTGGATAGAAATATACCTAACACCCTGCTTGGTTGACACACTGGGTTATGAAAGACCAACTTGGGATGTCACATCACCACCAAGAAGTAGTTGGGCGGCTGAAGAGTTAAATGGTTAGACGCAATGAGTCCCTAATCGTTTCCGCAAACCACAACATAATTGATTGCCCACTAGAAAATTAAACCTCTCATAAATGATGTGTTGAGGCTAGATTGCTTTGTTTAGAGGCTCGAAAGACCATGAACATGCAATTCTAGTTATGTGAAATAACAATTGATAGTCCCATGCTTGTTCCATTGCAAATCGTATTATCGCATGATTAATTGGTTTTACCCCTATGTTGCTCCTAGAGCACTTTCAGAATATGTCGTTGACCCAAACTTAGACTTAATTATTTCAAATCAAACACCTATAACTTAAATAATTTAGGTATTTAAGATTCACGCTGTAAATGGATAGTTAGAGGAATGGGTCCAGTCCCTGTGGGTCGATATTCTCTGGTTCTTAAAAAGGGCCACTATTACTTGCACGACCCATACACTTGCGGTCTCACCAAGTTTTTGGCGCTCGTTGTCAGGATCTCGGCGAAGTTTTGATAATTTATCTATTTTTGTGTGAGTTTTGAATTTTCTTTTAAGTGTTGAGAAACTTGGTCTTAGTTTGTCTATTTGGTGTGTGACAGTTGTCCCGCCGAGTCAAGAAATAGAGAGCTTGTGGAACCGTTGCTGAACTCGAACGTCAAATCCATTTGCAAAGGAGAGTAGCTCTAGAGCAAAAGCTGAAGAGACTTCAAGAAAAGGTACAACAACAACCACCCATGGAACAAGTAATACACCCGCACTTGATTAAGGCAAGAAGACAGTTTCGCAAGAAGTGTAACCACTGCATACTTGGGAATGACCTCTAGTATCTGCAAAACCAGATTTTGAGTAACCTTGAGTTTAGTTGAATATGGTGCAGCTGCTACACTGCAAGGGTTTCAGTTCACTGGAATGGCACATGAGAATCGCACACTATATTTTCTGAGAGGTTACTACGTCGTCTTGTCTACATATCCACGGGGATTAGTAACCGATTGACCTCTCTTCCATTTTCATTGTTAAGACAAAAAGGTTTGAAGCCAGAGCACTGAACTTCACAACCCAACAAAAATGGGACACTTGGCTAGAAAGTTCCTTTATCGTGATTTTTCTCAAGACTGCAAAAGTTGAATGAGATGGACAAGCTGCTTAAGCCCGAGGAGAACTTGTGATGGCTTGGAAAGATCAAGTTATTATGTTAAGGGAGGATCCCATCATCAAATAATCACTGAAGCGTTGGTCCACACTCTTTTGTAGAAGTTTAATCACACACAAAAATATTGCACAGACTGTAGGTGAAAGCCTGGAGAAGACATGTATGATGAGTTGCACAATTTTAATACTGTAATTGCACAAGAAATCCAGAGTGGCACAACGAATCATCGAGAGGGGCAGGAAGAAGATCAGGGTTGACAGAAGCAGACGGTTTGAATGCTCTAAGCAGCACAGTTAGCTTCGTTTCAACATCAAATGTTGACTCTGGCCACAACCGAGTATGCACCAATACCCAAGGCTGTGTTAATGCAGTTTGAAAAGCCCAGTTGGGTGAAATTTGGTGGTAATAATGGGCACAACGTAGAATCTTGTGGAGCCAATCCAAATCAGTCAATTTTGTTTGGAATGTGCAGCTGAACTGTAATTTTGAAGCAACTCCAACAGAATTGAAGGCCAACTAACTCTTCTTGGGGTGGAAATCAAAGCACTTTATGCAACCTCAACAACATCAGTATCAGCAGAATAGGCAGATTGATGGGCATAGTAGCAGCTGCATTGAGGAAACACTGCAGAAAATTATGGAGACCCAAAATCAGTTAGCAGAAAATCAAAGCGAGGATGGCAACAGACTTAATGAATCGCCATGGCAGCCACCCGCAATCTTGAAAAGCAAGGGTCGATAGCAAATGCTCAGAATATGAGGCCACAAGGGGATTGCCAAGCGACGCAGATCCTAACCCTGGCAGATCAATGCCATTAGTCTCAGAAGCGGAAGGCAATTAGCCGATAAAGGCCTAAAGAGTTGAGAAAAGAGGTGCAAATGAGTTGGTAAGATTCGTGACCATCCAATCGATATACCGAGCAAATCAGAGTAAGCAGCAACAAATGCGCAACCATCATTGCAGCCAGTACAAAGCGCAAAATACCACCACCACCCTTCCTCAGAGACTAAGGAAGCGCAAGGAGAAGGAATACAGCTTCTTAAAAAGTTCTTTGAGACTTTCAAAGAACTTCACATAAATTTGCCTCTTATTGATGTCTTGGCAGGAATGCCCAAGTATGCTAAATACTTGAAGGACGTGGATGGCGAACAAAGCGGATTGGTGGACGTCCAAACTGTAGCACTTCAATCGAGGAGTGGAAGCTCAGGGTATTGAGCAAAATGCCAAAGAAGCTCAAAGACCTCGAGTTTACCTCCCATACAAATTGGTAAAGCCGAAGTGCTCCGAGCTTTGTGTGATTTAGGGGCAGCAGTTAATCTAATGCCCTATCCTTATTCCAACACCTTGGGTTGGGAAGATTGAGACCGAACAAGGTTGATGTTGCAGCCATTGACAAGTCGCGAGTGACACCTCACGGAATCATAGAGGACCTTTCACTTAGAAATTTTATTATACTGATTTTATTGTTTTAGGATTTTCAGGTTGATGACCAGGTACACTTAATCTTGGGACGGCTATCTTTGGCCACCGGAGGAGCGGTGATTGACTTGAAAGAAGGGACCCGAAAATGAGGGCTGAAAGAAGAAATCTTCCGGTCTACTTCAAGAGCTAAACCTTATCCTCACACTACAGAAACCTTGTCAAGTTAGTGTTGGCAGAGGGATAAGTGTGGGTGGAGGAGTCCACAGGTACACGGCCAAAGGAAATATCAAGTGTTCAGCCCGAGTCTCGAGCAGAAGGGCTTCAAATTGTAAAGAAGTTGAGAAAGGGAGGAACAGAGTGGAGGTCGCTTCTCTCAACAGCAAAAGAAAAGGAGATGGTTCTCAAAAGAGAACCCAGGTATGAGGATGTCCTGAAAAGGGCAGTCCACGTCGTGCCACGACGTAAAATAAGGCGCTGCTTGGGAGGCAACCCAAGGGTACCTCGGGTACACTTTGTAATTTTGGTTTTTGTTTTGATTTTGTTATTTTAATTTGTTTGTTTGTGTTTTTGGTGGAAAGTCGGGACAGGTGGAGGGGAAGTCTGAGTAGCCCTCGGAGGAGGAAGCTAGAAGCATGGAAAAAAGGAAAAGTGTGGGGTCGACCACCCGCTTACAGCAAATGGTGGAAAACATGCTACTAGCTAGGCCTAAAGGCCTCAGGAGTATTTCTCACCCTCTTGAAATGTTAATTTGATGCTACGGGGACATAGCAGGATTTAAGTGTGGGGTGAGGGAAATTTCAATGAAATTTCAAAATTTTTGTGCCTAGCAAGTTGTTGGTGAATGTAATGCTTGTTTGGAAAAATGAGAAAAATTTGAAAAAGTTTTGGGAGTCAAGCATGAATTCATCACCCGTTGGTTTTTCTTTTCGGTTCTTTCCCGACGGGGGGTCTTTGAACCGAAGAATAAATTTTTTATTTTATTTTAACTTTTATTTTATTTTGTTTTCTTTGTCTGTACATAATGTTTTAGTCGTAGTTAGGACTGTTTCCGACGATGGATGGATGACGACCGCCTTGGTGAAAGTCACTGATAGATGTCGGGTTTTTGAGACCATAGCCAATGGATGTTTGATGTCTTTGTTATGTGCTAGACATGGTTGTAAGATGCAAGCAAGTTCAGTGGTGACATGCCAGTTTATAACTTTGTTTGAGACACTTAGGCTCTTGAATTTGACTCAATATAATTGAAGCTTAATTCTGAATTCTTGTGATTAATGAGTAAAAGTTCGCCTAATGTGTCTTGAATTGAGTATGTGCAGTGAGTGTAAGGTTTTTGAGTATTCTATGCTATTGTGGATTGTCTAGAACTTGTCTGGTGTGTGTATGTAGCGAAATGAAGGATGTGAATTGTAGGAGATGATTTAGGCATTTCTTTTGAATTAACCTCCACTTGTATCCCTCATTTTACCTACCTTGAAAATTAATCCTAGTCACCCGTTGGAGCTCTTTTGAGCCTATTCTTTTGATAGTCATAACATGTTTAACCTTTCTTTTCAGTAACCTTGAATTTGACCCAAAGCTCCTAAGCGCTGGAAGAAGGAAAATTTGGAAAGAGTAAAGGAGTGGAGGAGGAAGAAAAGAAATGAAAAGTAGCAAGTTGTAGAAGTTGAGAAAAGGTCAAAGGTAGTAATTTGTGTGAAAGTGGTCGATCATCGTTAAGGAGTAAGAAAATAAAGTAATGTAAAATTATTTATAGAGCTCCTTACTGAGAAGTCAAAAGTGTCCTAAATAAAAGGGGAAACAAAAGAGGAAAAAGAAAACCATCTAAGGATAAAAGGTGAAGTATGGGAAGGGAAGTTCGCCATGAGGATGTGATGTATTAAAAGCGCTTAGGAAAGATAGTCACTATTACTGGCCATAATAGTACCTACCTGCACCTGAGTACGTTACAACCTACAAAGTCCTACTTGATCTTGCATTCATACATCCTCAAATTAGTGGAGTAAAACACTAAGGGCAAGCTTATGGGTCATGACATGAAGCATGTGAATTCTTTGAGAGCGAGTGTAATTCTTTTTATACCCACACATGTTGTAGATGTAAAATTGTTTTTGGTGTGATTGGGTAACTCTCTTTCCGTGAGGGCACATGTTTAATGAAGGATAAAATTCATGTGTGACTTCTTAATCAGTTGATTTGCATGAGTTTGCTAAGATTAAGAGTCGATTCTTGAGGTTAAGAAAGTCTTAACATAGTTGTATTTCATAGCATGTTCTATTTTTTAACTTGTATCTTACGTAATCATTATAATCGTAGCTTGGAATTATCTTTCTAAATTAGTTATGTGGACTCTCCATATGCATGATATGTAAAGGTTGTTCGAGGACCTAACAAGGCTTGTCATGTGGGTTGTGATCACATGTGGAAATAATATAGGTCCCGTGATACGCTTATAAATTCTTTAAATTAGTCGTGTTGTTCAAGCTATTTGATAAATTTTCATGTGATTTTATAAAGTGAAGATATGTGCTGTCCAACATGATTAGCTCTTTTGTTTTGTAGGTTTTGATGACTTTTGAGGAGCTAATTTACAGTTGGTGGTAAGTAGAGGCTTGGAGACTTTAATAACACGCGAACGCCGCAAAGGAGGCCCAAACAGCCCAACACCGCGTCGGCAACATGCCACGGCAGGCAGGCTGCCCAAACAGCCCCCATGCGCGTTGGCAACGTGCCACGGCATGAGGGGTCCGCGACCAAGAGGGGGCGGTGACGCGCTGCCCAAGCAGCGTGCCACGTTGCCATCAAAGGGAAGGTTCCCGGCCGAGGCCGATTTTCGGGTGATTTCCAGTAGTTAAGTGATGCCTCCATGTCACGGGGCAGTGCTACGCGATACATCAGACACGGAGCCATTCCACGATAGCCAAATTTCGCAACGTTCTTCATTTACTATAAATAGGACCCTTAGCTCTTATTCCAATGGGTCACGATTTTATTCGGGAAAACCTGCACAGGAGTGAAGGGAGAAGTGGGAGAACTCATCTAGGGTTTATCAAATTCCCTTCCTCATCTACCAATCTCATGTAAGTATGTAGTTAGAGTAGATTAATGTTAGATTAGGAGATTAACGTAGTTTTTACTAACATGAATGGCAAGAACCCTTCCTCTAGGGTTGAAGCCATGGATTACGATTGTAATTCTATGATATTGTTTTGGAATTGAGTTATTGATTGGTTATTTTCGTCTGCATTCTAATTTGTTAGTTGTTTTATGATTGATCAACAAGGTGCCATATTTGTTAGCTTGGGAATAGCTTGAGAAGGCATTACCTAGGTCAGGACATGAGAACAAGCATGGCTATCTCGGAGATGGTTCCGTGTTTGGATAGAAATATACCTAACACCTTGCTTGGTTGACACACGGGGGTTATGAAAGACCAACTTGGGATGTCACATCACCACTCGAAGAAGTAGTTGGGCGGCTAAGTTGAGTTAAATGGTTAGACGTACAAAAGTCCCTAATCGTTTTCCCGTAAACCACAACATAATTGATTGCCCGCGACTAGAAAATTAAACTCCTCGCTCACAATGATGCAGTGAGGCTAGATTGCCGTGTTTTGAGGCTCGAAAGACCATGAACATGCAATTCTAGTTATGTGAAATAACAATTGATAGTCCCATGCTTGTTCCATTGCAAATCGATATCGCATGATTAATTGGTTTTAACTCTATGTTGCTCCTAGAGCACTTTCAGAATATGTCGTTGACCCAAACTTAGACTTAATTATTCTCAAACGAAAATGTCTATAACCAACACCCTGCCCATGATTCACGTTGTATGTAAATGGATAGTTAGAGGAATGGGTCCAGTCCCTCTGGGTTCGACATTTCGGTTCTTAAAAAGGGCCACTATATTACTTGCACGACCCGTACACTTGCGGGCTCATCAGAGGCTGATGTGGACTAGTTTGTATAGTAGTGTTGGTTGTGTAGTCGTGTTGGTTTTTCATTACTCTGTTTAGCTTTATTGTAGCCTTGTCGGCTTTCCAGGTTGAATATTTATAGTTGTCAACCAATTATGGGTCCAGTATTTATCTTGGTTAGTTGTGATAGGTGTCTTGGTCAACCTTAGTGTTACATCTATAGATGTTATATAACCTGCTTCTTGATCAATCATGAATCGAGTGCCAGTTGCGCCCTACCCCAGTTTGGGGCGTGACAAACTTGGTATTAGAATGGAGTCGTGTCCTAGGGAGTCCACACAACTATGTCTAGTAGAGTCTTGCTTATGGGTATGTTGTGTACCATACTTATAACCAGGAGGCTACAGGACATTTAGGAATTGTTTAACTTGTTTTGCTAATAGTTCGTGCTATAGGTCGAGGTCATAAGTACTGTGATATCTAAATCATGTTATTGTTTCAAAGTATGCTTGTGACAAGAAAGATGACTACGAGGTTGATCGGCATAGCCATTGGGGAGGGTACTAGTCGCCCTCCAGGGGATCAGGGAGACAGGTTAGAGGCTCAGAGTGAGTCTTCTGCCCCAGGTATTACAGTTCCCCTCGCACCGGTTAGAGAAATGGCAGATAGACCTCCAGCTCCTCCCGCACCAGAAATACCTGAGGGTAGTAGGGTGGCAGACCCTCCCGCGCCTTTGGTACCTCTTATTGTTCTGGAAGGAAAAGGTCTTGAGGGAGCTTTTCAACTGATGGCTCATATAGCCGCAGGTTAAGAGAGACGATTGGAGGCGATGGAGAGACATAGAGGCCAAGCAACTTAGAGTTCCAAGGGTCGCGAGATCTTGAGTTTGAGCCCTTCTATATTCACTAGATCAGACCCGAGCGAGGATCCTCAGGTCTTTATTGACAAGACTTATAGGGTGTTAAAGGTGATGCGAGCTACAACGACGAGGAAGTAGAGTTGGCGGCCTTTAGATTACGTGATGTGGCTATATTGTGGTATGAGAATTGTGCTCATTCCAGAGGATTCGATGCACCGCCAACTAAGTGGGAAGAGTTCTTCGAGGCCTTTATACACCACTATCTACCCCGGGAGCTTCGACAGGCTCGAGCTGAGCAGTTTTTGCACCTAGAGCAGGGAAGTGTGAGTGTGCGCGAGTATTGTCTTCGGTTTAATTCTCTTTCCAGGTATGCTCTACACATGGTTCAGACAATGGAGGATAGAGTTCATCAGTTCATGTTAGAGTTGGGGCTTCATATATATCGAGACTTTTTGGGGGTATCTACTCAGGAGCACATGGACATTTCGCAAAATCAGGCTTTCGCCCAGAGGGCGGAGGATTTGGTTCATCATTTACGAGATACTCGAAGACAGCAGGAGCAATGAAAGAGAGCTAGGAATGTGGGTCCTTATAGAGGGTCGTGTGGTGACCCCACGGCTCAGTCATCCAGGTAGTCATCTAGGCCTGTAAGTAGTGCCCCATCTCAGTTTTAAGGACAGAGAAGAGACCAAGGCCCAGCTCCATCTAGCTCTCGACGACAGGAGCGGCGGGGCAGACGCGACCACCATTGCTGCCTTTTCCTTAGTGTGGGAAATATAATTTAGGTCACTGTCGTCAGGGGCAGAATGTATGCTATCATTATGGGAAGCTAGGGCACTTTATGAGGGATTGTTCAGATAGGGTCGAGGCGGATCAGGCGCGATCAACGGTTGCTTCGTCATCCTTCGTTTGACCTCCCAGACCTGATCCTCAGCTAGTAGCAGGCCATGAAAGAGGCATAGGGAGAGAGGTTTCTAGTTCTGGGGCAACCCAGAATCAATTTTATGCTTTGGGCGGTCGACAGGACCAGGAGGCCTCACCTGATGTTGTTACAGGTACTTTGAATATTTATTCTCGTGCTGTATATGTCTTACTTGATGCTGGTTCTACACTCTCTTATGCTACACTATTGGTTGCGAGTCAATTTGAGATAGTCCCTGAGTTATTATCTACACCATTTGTTGTTTCTACACTAATTGGCGAATCTGTGTTAGCTAGACGGGTTTACTGGAACTATGTAGTATTAGTATGTGATAGATCAACCTTAGCTGATCTAGTTGATCTTGAAGTGGTTGATTTTGATGTCATTATGGGTATGTATTGTTGGTAGCATGTTATGCTAATGTTGATTGCAGAGATAAGGTTGTCAGATTCCATTATCCCGGCGAGCCAATCAGGGAATGGCAAGGTAATGCCGCTATGCCTAAAGGTTAGTTTATTTCATAACTTAAGGCTCAGAAGTTGATATCCAAAGGTTGTATTTCTCATTTAGTTCGGGTAAGAAACTTGGAATGTGAGCCTACGACTCTCCAGTCAATTCCTATTGTATATGAGTTCCCCGAGGTCTTTCCATAGGATTTTCCATGTATTCCTCCTGAAAGGGAGATAGATTTCTCTATTTATCTAATTCTAGGTACTCAGCCTATACCGATCCCTCCTTACATAATGGCTCCAGCAGAGCTAAGGGAATTAAAGGAGCAGTTGAGAGATCTGCTCAAGAAGGGATTCATTCGACCTAGTGTATCGCCTTGGAGTGCACCAATGCTCTTTGTGTGAAAGAAAGATGGGTCGTTAGAATGTCTATTGACTACAGGCAGCTGAATAAGGTTACGATTAAGAATAAGTACCCACTTCCTAGGATTAATGACCTGTTTGATCAGTTAAAAGGTGTCAGATGCTTCTCAAAGATTGACTTGAGGTCCAGGTACCATCAATTACGGGTTAGGGAAGTTGATATCCCCAAGACTGCCTTCAGAACTAGATGTGGCCATTATAAGTTCTTAGTGATGTCATTTGGGCTTACTAATTCCCCAGCAGCTTTTATGGACTTGATGAATTGGGTTTTTAGGCCTTTTCTTGATGTATTTGTGATCGTCTTCATTGATGATATTCTGATTTACTCACGATCTGAACCATGTAGATCATTTGAGAGCAGTATTACAGACTTTACAGGAACACAGGTTATATGCTATATTTTCTGAATGTGAGATTTGGCTAACATCTATGTCTTTCCTTGGTCATGTAATTACAGCTAAAGGTATAAGAGTGTATAGTCAGAAGATAGAGGCAGTAAAGACTTGACCCAAACCCTTGAATCCTACAGAAGTTCATAGCTTTCTAGGGTCAGCAGGTTATTATCCCTGATTGCTGGAAGGTTTTTCTACTATCGCTGCGCCATTGGCAAAGTTGACTCATAAAGTAGCTAAGTCGCAGTGGACAGAGGCATGTGAGCGAAGTTTTTAGGAGTTGAAGGATAGGTTGACTTCAGCACCTATCTTGACTCATCCAGAGAGTGTCGAGGGTTATGTGGTCTATTGTGATGCTTCGAGAGTTGGGCTAGGTTGTGTTTTGATGCAACACGGTAAGGTCATTGCTTATTCCTCTAGACAGTGGAGGAAGCACAAGCAAAATTACCCTACCCATGATCTTGAGTTGGCTGCAATGGTATTTTCATTAAATATTTGGCGCCACTACTTATACGGGGTAGATGTTGATATCTTTACAGATCATAAGAGCCTCCAGTATTTGTTTCAGCATAAGGAGTTGAATTTACCTAGAGAAGGTGGTTAGAATTGCTGAAAGATTATGATGTTACCATTTTGTATCGTCCGGGCAAGGAAAATGTTGTAGCTGATGCCCTAAGTCGCAAGTCTATGGGTAGCTTGAGTCATATTCAAGTTGGCAGGATTGAAATGACGAAAGGCTCTACAGCAGTTGGCTGACTTATAGATTCAATCAAAAACACAGCAGAATCTTCCTTGGTAGCATAAGTTAAGCAATGACAATATGATGATGCAGAGTTAGTCTTACTGAGAGACAGTATACCACAACAGAAGCAGAGTATATTTGATTATGGACCCGATGGAGTTTTGAGATACTAGGGTCGTCTATGTGAACCTAATGTGGGTGAACTATGGGAACAGATTATGAATGAAGCTCATTACTCTCGCTATTCAGAACACCCAAGTTCCACAAAGATGTATCGTGACCTGAGGCAACTATATTAATGCAATGGATTGAAAAAGGATATCACAGGTCTTGTGACTCAGTGTCCTAATTTCCAATAGGTGAAGATTGAGCACCAGAGGCCTAGATGTCTGATCCAGGATATATAAATCCTAGCCTAAAAATGGGAGGTGATTAATATGGATTTTATTACAGGATTGCCTCGGACGAGCAAGAAGCATGATTCTATTTGGGGAATAGTTGATAAATTGACTAAATCAGCTCATTCATGCCAGTTAGGACTACATATGCTGCACAGGATTATGCTAGGATTTATACTTGGGAGATAGTTTGCCTACATGGCGTCCCCTTTTCCACTATTTCTGACAGAGATGCTCAGTTCACAACAAACTTCTGGAAGTCTTTCAATAAAGGCTTGGGCACTTAGGTAAGCCTCAGTACTGCATTTCATCCTAAGACAGATGGACAGGTTGAACGCACTATTCAGACTCTTGAAGATATGTTGTGTGCCTGTGTTTTAGATTTTGGCGGAAGCTGGGATGATCATGTTTCCTTGATTGAGTTTGCCTATAATACAAGCTACTAGACAAGTATTCAGATGGCCCCATATGAAGCTTTAAATGGGAAAAAGTGCAGGTCGCTAGTGGGTTGGTTTGAACTCAGTGATGCATAGTTATTGGAGCCAGACTTGGTGCAGCAGGCTATTGACAAGGTGAAACTTATTAGAGATCGGCTTCAGACGGCCCAGAGTAGGCAGAAGTCTTATGTAGATGTACGTCGTCGAGCACTGCAGTTTTTTGTTAATGATTGGATCTTCCTGAAAGTGTCGCCTATGAAAGGTGTCATGCGATTTAGCCGAAAGGGCAAGATAAGCCCTAGATATGTTGGGCCTTACAAAGTTATCCGCAGGATAGGCAAAGTAGCCTATGAGTTGGCGTTGCCACCAAAGCTATCGCCAGTCTACCCCGTATTTCATGTATCGATGTTATGAAAGTGTATAGGAGACCCAACCCATGTTATGCCTATCGATGTTGTCCGAATTTTTGAGGAGATGATGTACACCAAGGTCCTAGTTGCTATACTTGACAAGAAAGTCAGGAAACTTCGGACCAAAGAAGTCGCCTCATTTAAAGTATTATGGGGAAGTAATAACATCGAGGAAGTGACTTGGGAGGCTAAGGAGGAAATGAAGAAGAAATATCCTCACCTATTCACGATGTAGACTTGATATTGAGGTATGTGCTTGATACCTAAGTTACTGAGTATCTATTTTGAAGCATATTAAGGGAAATTAATTTGCATTCGGGGGCGAATGTTTCCTAAGGGGGGGAGAGTATTACATCCCAAAATTTTTTTTGGTGATTATTTGATGTTTATATGCTAGGTTAAAGGATGTATGGGTTGTATATTGGTCGTAGATGACAAGGAAAATGTGTACGAACAGAAAACCAAAGAGTATGTGAAGTTCATAAGTAAGGGTCAACTTCAAATAACCATATATCCTAATTTATAATGAATTATGAGCCCCACTACCTATCATACTAAAGGTATTTCAGTCTAGTTTTCAGATCATCAAACTTCTTGTCAATCGAATTTCGGAGTAAAACGTTACAGACGTTTTATCGTGACACTGTCGGGTAGTGAGGTGGCCACCGCCCAACAGCCTTTATATTTTAAGTTGTATGTTATGAAATTGTTTTCAACGTTTCCAGAATTGAGGTTCTTGCTTATCCTTAGAAATTCTCTCAAATTTCCAGCAACGAACTAAAGAGAACACCAAGATAAACTCCATTAAAAGTAAATCTAAGTGAAGGGGAGCTATCATAAGGTGAAAGTGGCGTATTGGTGGCTATTTTGGCTGCACTTGGGCAGTGTTGCTGTGGTGAATTTTATGTTTTTTTGAAGCTTTTTTAAGCTACATATATGTTCCCTCTTGGTAGGGACTAAACACGGGTATAAAAAGTAAGAATCCTACTCCTAACCTTGCTTGATTCTTGATTAAAAGACTAGAAGTTGGAGGTGTGTTTGGTGTATTGGTGAACTGTTTTTGCTGCGTTTTGGACAGCAAGGTTTCTTCATTTTTGGACAAGAAGTTGAGTTCAATTACTCTTATTTTTAACCAAGAACAAATCCCCAGAAAAAGGTAAGGATTTCACCCCTTTTAAACCACTCAAATTGCAAAGAGAAAATCTGAAAATTGGCAGCTAAGTGAGCTGCCGATGGACTGTTTGTGAACTGAGTT
Source organism: Datura stramonium (assembly GCA_018107945.1). NCBI lineage: Eukaryota > Viridiplantae > Streptophyta > Magnoliopsida > Solanales > Solanaceae > Datura > Datura stramonium. Next base: position 161,385 of record JACEIK010000496.1, on the reverse strand, counting down.
TTGCTTGTTTTCTTTAGGAATTTTTGGTTTTTATTTTTCCGGAAGTATACTTTATTTTGAGGGGAATAACTAACTAAAAAATAAGGTAAAATTTCCTCTTGTTTCTCCCTCAAAAGTTAGCGAAAACTAGTTGAGAAAATGGCTAAATGTTGTTGATGTTGCAATGTGTTGTTATTGCTATTGTGACTGCCTTTGGTTAGTTATTTTAGCTGCATTTTGTTCTTTAGATTAAGCTTGTCATTGGCCTATAAAACCACTGGATTAAGGAGGTTGAAGGCTGATCGTTAAAATAGGAAATCAGCTAGAGAAAAGTTCATCTGAGAAAGGTATGTAAGGCGCCCCGTCTATCATTCTTTTAAGCACGATTCATATGTTGTAACTTGAATGAGCCATAAACCTCTTTAAAAGTCTTGAGGAAGTATGTTAAGCTTCATTTAAGCTTTAGCGTTTCATGTTTTATTGAGGTTAAATGTTAAGATTATGCCTAGCTGAAGTGAGATATCTAAAGTGTGATATTGTGTTGATTATTGCCGTACTTGTACATTAAGTTGGAGACCCCTCAGTGTCGGCATTTTAAACTGGTCCTTAATGTATGTTATGTATATATATATATATGTGTGTGTGTGTGTGTGTGTTATATTAAATGTGTTTAAAGGTCTGGTTTCTAACCGAAATTGGTGAAAGAGCCAAGATGATAATGTGTAAACGATTTTAAGCAATGTAAAAACATCGCAAGCTATTAAGGGTGAACAAGCTTATTGAATTAGGATTAACTGGTTATGGTTGTCCTTTATCTTATGTGTATGTTATGAAATATTTCGGGCCAAGGGGAGATTGCATAATCCCTTTCCCTTAAGCCGAACGACAAGCTATTGAGTTTCTGAGCTCTAATGTCCCTTGAACACGACCTATAATATTGTTGAAACTTTTAGGTTGTCCGCAGTTCCTTCTGATTTCTACAAGTTTTGGATACATGCATTTAAGTTCTATTTTCTAGCTTTACATGTTATATGTACTCACTTGCAGTTATGCATTACGAAGGAGGCCTATGCAGGCCACATGTTTTGTATTCGTCATTTCTGTGTTGTACGCATTAAGTTGGTCCACTATAATCCATATTAGCTCCATTTATAATTTTGTTTAAGATTTATTGATTTTATCCCGGTGTGGTACATCAGCTGGAGGTATTGTTATTTTACCCCGGTGTGGTATACTCGCTGGACGGATTTTACCCCTATGTGGTACACCGGATGGAGGCATTTTTATTTTTACCCTGGTGTGGTACACTGGCTAGATGAATTGTATACAGATTTTATGATTGGCTGGCTGCTGGCATTTTAATTATAGTCTTTGTTGTTCATTAGATGATTACATTTACACTTCAATACTGAGTTATTGTCAGGTTTCTGTTTTCAGGATTCCAGGTTGTTACTATTCCTTATTTCTGGCCCATTTATAATTTTTATCTTACATGTTTACAGTTTTCAGCCTTACATACCAGTAAATTTTATTCGTACTAACGTCCCTTCATCTTGGGACCCTTCCTGCAATCATATTGTAGGTACAGGCCGAGACGCAGATCATCGCACGTAGTAGGAACCAAATTTCAGCAGAATAGTAGTATGCTCCTCTCTTCCAGGAGCTATGTCCTAGTTTTGACTATTTTGAGTTTTATGTATAGCATGGGTAGGCCGGGGCCCTATCCCGTACATTTTAGTTTGTTTACTTTGTAGAGGCTGATGTGGACTAATTTGTATGGTAGTGTTGGTTGTGTAATCATGTTGTTTTTTCATTTCTCTGCTTATGCTTAGCTTTATTATAGACATGTCGGCTTTCCATGTTGCATATTTATAGTTGTCAAGGCACTGTGGGTCCAGTATTTATCTTGGTTGGTTATGACAGGTGGCTTGGTAGCCTTAGTGTTACATCTATAGATGCTATATAGCCGACTTCTTGATCAATCATGAATCGAGTTTGAATTGCGCCCTACCCCAATTTTGGGCGTGACAACACCAGGCAAGTTCTAGGCACTACACAATGACTTGGACTATTTAAAATCCTTACATTCACAGCACATGCTCAATTCAAGACAAATTCAGTAGACTCTTAACTCAGCTAATCACAAGAATGCAGAATTCAGCTTTAAGAACATCGAGTCGCATTCAAGAGCCTAGGTGTCTCAAACAGAGTTATACAACTGTTAGCATGCTACAAAATTGACAACACTTGCATCTCACAATCATGTATAGCACATAACAAGAATATTAAGCCATCAATCAACTAAGGATTCAAAAATAAAAATCTATTCACTAATTTTCTCTCAAGACAGGCGTCATCCATCCATCATCGGGAAAAGTACCTAACTATGACTAAGAACATTTGCGTACAAACACAAAAAAATTTTATTCATCGGTTTAAAATTTCCCTCGTCTAAAAAGAACCAAAAAGAAAAACGAACCGGTGGGTGAATTATGCTCAACTCACACTTTTGCATCAACCAATACCATACAAAGCACTAATTTCACCTGAATTCATTAAGCACAAAATTTTGAAATTTCCCTCACCCCACACTTGAATCATTCTATGTTACCAAAGGATCAAATAAGAACACTACAAGGGTGAGAAATACTCCCTAAGGCCTCCAGGCCTAGCTAACAGCATGTTTATCTTCATTTTTGTAGAGGTGGGTCATCGACCCCACACTCATCCTCTTTCCATGCTCTTTAGCTTCCTCTTCTAAGGATATTCAGACTTTCCCTTAATCTGTGCTTAAATCACCACAACAAAAAGTGAAAATAAACAGAATCAAAACAAAAGGAAAATGAATTGTACCTGAGGTACCCTTGGGTTGCCTTCCAAGCAGTTTTTCATTTTACGTTGTGGCACGACATGGACTATACTTCTGAGGATATCCTCAAACCAGTGTTCCCTTTCGAGAACCATCTTCTTCTCTTTTTATTTTTCGAGGGAACAACCTCCACTCTGTCCCTCTCTTCTTCCAACTTCTACTTTAACTTAAGCCCACCATCAGATTCGGACTGAAATGTGATCATCTCCGGCGGCAGTGGACCCATGCAATCTACCACCCCACACTTTGATTATGAAAACACATTGATCTTGCAAAGATCTCTGTAGTGTGTGGGTGGATTGATCCCCTGGTAAACTCTGAAGAGCTCTTCATCATCATCAACCCGTATTTTGAGGGTACCTGCTCTCACATTTATGATGGTTCCTCCAGTTGCCAAGAATGGTCATCCCAAAATCAAGGGTGCCTTGTCATCAACTCTAAAGTCAAGTATGATGAAATCAACGGGTATAATGAACTTACCCACTTTGATGAGAAGGTCCTCAATTATTCCCTCCAGTGCAGTGTGGACTTTTTTGCCAGCTGCAACATTACCCGTGTTGGTCTCGGCTGACCAAACCCCAAGGTGTTAAACAAATATAGGGGCATTAGATTTACTGCTACCCCTAAGTCACAAAGATCTCTTATCAATTTAGCTTTACCCATTTGTATGGAGAGGGTAAAACTCCCTGGGTCCTTGATTTTTTTTGGCATCTTTCTCATTACTTTGTAGCTGCACTCCTCAGTCAGCGCCATCGTTTGTACATCCACCAACCTGACTATGTTGGCCACCACATCTTTCAAGTACTTAGCGTACTTTGGTATTCCCTGAAAAACATCAAGTAAGGGAAAATTGATGTGAAGTTCTTTGAAAATATCAATGAACTTTTTAAAACATTCCTTCTGCTTGCTCTTCTTGAGTCTTTATGGGAATGGTGGTGGTGGTCTCTGTGCTTTTTGCAATGATGATTGTGCATTGCGTTGCACAACACTCTGATTATCTCCCTTGTTGGTAGATGGACCCTTTCTGAACAGCTCCGGCAGCACCTCATTTCTCTTTTCCTTTGGTGGTGCACCAGCCAGTTGCTTGCCACTCCTCAGAGCAATGGCATTGACCTGTCAGGGGTTTGTTTTTATGTCACTGGGTAACCCTCCCTGAGGTACAGTGTGCTGAGCAACTGCTAATTGACACATCTTCTTCTCTAGATTGTGGGTGGACAACGCTGATTTTTCAAGTCTGAAGCCATCCGTGCCTGATTCTCTGTCAGTTGGGCCTGAGTCGTCATAATTTTTTGCAACATCTCCTCAATATTGTTGTTGCTCGACTGGCCACCATTCTGCCTGTTCTACTGTTGATACTACTACTGCTGAGGTTACTGGTAGCTCTGACTCCAATTTTCCACCCCAAGAAAAGTTTGGGTGATTCTGCCAACTCTTATTGTAGGTGTTCCCAAAATTCTGATTATTACTCCAAACATTAACCACAAAATTGATAGGTTTTGGATTTTCCTTATAAGATTCTGCATTGTGCCCATTGTTACCATAGATTTCACACCAACTCAGAGCCTGCTGAATGGCATTCACCTATCCCTGCAGTTGGTTCATACTCAGTTTGATGAACTGAGTCATCATCTGATGCTTAAGTGATGCTAGCTATGCTACTAAAGCATTGACACTATCCACTTCTGTCAGCCCCGCTACTCTCTTTCCTACCCCTCGTGGTGATTCTCTGTGCCACTCCGGATTTCCTTGAGCAATCCTGTTCAACAGAGTGTACAACTCATCATATGTCTTCTCGAGTGCTTGCCTACCCGATGCAAAATCTAATAGAATTTTTGTATGTGGGTCTAGAATCTCCACAAAGGTATGGGATAATACCTCATTAGACTTCTGGTGATGGGGGAAGTCTCTCAACAATGAATTGAATCTCACCCAAGACAAATATAAGTTCTCCTCCGGCCTCTACTTGAAGCTTAATATCTCAGTTCTGAGCTTGGCAGTCTTTGCCTGAAAGGAAGAATCTGATGAGGAACTTCTTTACTAGGTCATCCCAAGAAGTAATGGAATTTGGTGGCTCATCCTTCAACCACCTCTTTGCCTCCCCCAACAATGAAAATGGGAAGAGTGTGAGTCAGACATAGTCAATTGACACCCTGATGGGGATAAAAGTGTCACTGATCTCGACGATATTTTTTAAGTGTTGTTGTGGGTCCTCATGAGTCATTCTAGTGAACTAGCCACTCGAATGTAACAGCTGCACCATGTTTTGTGTAAGCTCAATGTTCACTCCAGGCTCCGGTTTGCGGATACTGGAGGTCACATTCGTCGCTAATGGGATTGCCACTTTGCGAACTGGTCAGGATGCCATCTGTTTAGGTAACAACTCTACTTGCCCCACTGGTGGATGTTGTTGCAACTGCTCTTGTAACCTTTTCAACATTCGCTCTAGAGACTTGCCTCCTAAGCAAATGTAGTTGGCGTTCAGGTTCCAACAAGGGTTCCACCAGCTCTCTATTCCTTGCCAGTTCTGCAAGGACAACCTATTACCTGCAATATAGAATACTAAGACCAAGTTTTTCCACACTTAAGGAAATTAAAAATCACACATAAATAGAAAATTCACTAAACTTCTCCAGTCCTCGACAACGACGCCGAAAAATTATTCGCCCCAGCGCATGCGCAAGCATACGCGGTCGTACAAATAATACAATGACCCTTTTGCAAAGCCGGATGTCGAACCCACAGGGACTGGACTAATTTAGTGAGTTATCAATTTCAAGTGTGAAATTAACCTGCCCAAGCATTGATTGTAGAAATTTCGGAAAATTCTAATTTAGTCTAGGGGTGATCACAAAATAATCGAGAAACGATACAAGAAGCAACTAGAGTTAGGGCCTACTAATCATGCAATGCTAAATTCACAATGGTTCGAGTATAAAATCTTTAGTTGTTGTCTCAAATAGTTAAAATGTGATGTTCATGGTCTCTCGAGCCTCTAAACACGACAAACTAGTCTCGCACCTACATCATTGAGCGGGGATGTGACATCCTAATTCATGAGAAATTTAACTACATGGATGTGGTTTATGAAGTTTGTGCCCTTGATTATGGACTTTCATACCTCTAATCATTTAACCTAACTTGCTTCAAAACTACTTCTTTGATCGGTGATGTGACAATTCTAAGTTGGTATCTAGCTCATCCCGTTTTATCAACCAAACAAGCAAATTAGGTATAATTTCTATCCTAACTGCTAATCCTATTGTAAAGATAAGAACTTTCTCCTTACATTCTTGTGTTCTAGCCTAGGGTTACTCTTTCAAGCTTTTACCTAAGCTTGACGAGTTTGTTTTCATGATGATCAAGCATAAAAATAATAATAATATAGAATGTAAGACAAAACTACAACTAAAAACTCAAACCAACGAAGAATTCATGCATTTACAATCATATCATGTGGCCTCAACCCTAAAGGAGGGGTTTTAGCCACTCATGTTCGTACAAATACTTAAAAACATGATTCAAGTAGAATACTTACAAGATTAGATAAAAGAGAATAAAAATTAGTGAAACCTAGGTAGAGTTCTTCCTTTCTCCCTTCGCTCCTCTCTGTTGTTCTCAAAATATTTCATGATAAAACAACTTTCGGAGCTAAGTGTCCTATTTATATTAAATAGGAAAAATAGAATTTTGGCCGGCCATGGACCTGCTCCGTGCCACGCTGCCCATCGCGGCAGTTTGATGGTGTGAAATAGACTGGTCGCACAAGTATACTTGAAGGGTGGCCTTGGCAGGGCATGGACGAGAGCCTTGGGCATGGCACTGAGGCCATCAAGCCTCTTGCACACTGTGGAACGGACTGGATGCACAGCATCACTGGAATCTCGGTAGTTGACATCCCCTCGCGCGCGCATGGCATGGGGCATGACACGCCTATTGGCGCGGAGCTTGGCCGGTGTGGCCCGACACTGTCACGTAGGCTCACTGCCTAGCACTCCTCGCGCACACTCTTGCCTGCGTGACATGGTGCCCATTGCGGCAGTCTCTTGCTGTGGCATGCTACAAAGTGTGATCAAGGCACTTCTAAGTTTTCTTCATGACAACTTCCTTGCACTTAATCCCGAACTTCATTTATCTTTGTGCATCATCCTATTAAGCTCATCTTTAGCATTTTTCACCTACAAAACAAAGAGATAATCACATTGGTTAGTTTATGCACGAAATTATACAACATCACATGAGAATACAATTAATGAAATTGACAAACTTGACTATACTAAGTTATAAAATAGCACTTGGGCACATAATTATGCCCAATATCATTAGCAAAGGCACTTCTTGGGAGGCAACCTAAGTACTTCTCTATTTCTTTTTACTTTACTTCTTTTTACCTGATGTTTGTGTTGTCTTTGGTTGTTGCAAGGTTGAATAAGGTATGGAATGTGAAATAGAGAGGAAAGCAAAAGACGAGGAACCTGTGTTAGACCTGTGAAATGCAGATACTAACACACGAAATACAGGTCTAGCGCATGTGCCAACCAAAATACCTGGAAGAGAAAGTTCTCAAAATTGAAATATCTCTACTAGACTTGTGAAACGTAGGTCTGGCGTAGGTTACATCCAGAATACCTGGAAGGAGAAGGTTCAGAAGAAGTGGTTCTATGCTTCACCTATGAAATGCAAGTGGAAACCTATAAAATGCAGGTGGCAAACTGCAAAACACAGGTAGTAACCTGCGAAATGCAAATTCAGCTATTTGCATATAGTTCCAACGCAAATACCTCCATTGTACCGGGGAGTTCTTTCACCCAGTCCTCCCTTATTTGGTTCAATCTTTGTGCATCAAACACAATATGTTATCTTATTTTTATTCATTTTGTTGTTTTGTTGTTTTGCTGGGCGGTAAAGTCTAAGTAACCCACTTGTTAGTAATGCACGTCATGGCCCTATGATAGATTGGGTGACGTCATTCTTAAGGGCAAATTGTCATTACTTACTAGTTAGCATCGCCTAGGTAGATATTAGTCTATGAATAAACTCCAAGGGTTTTCTTACCGCGGTTCTTTCACAATGAGCAACTTTTTTCTCTGTTTTTGTTGTCGAACTTGGTGGCCCTTCCCTCTGATAGATTGAGAGGCGACTCTCTTAAGGGATAATGCCAAGTTTAGTGTCTTTGTGAGCCTTTATTGAACTTGTTTTAAGAGGTACCACAAAATGTTTTTAATTGGCAATGCAAAATGGTTTTTAAGATAAAAAGGGGCACTTGAATTTGAAAATGAGCACTCTTTTGTCATGGGTTGCACATTCCTTGTTTGGCTTTTTGATTCACAAACTATCTTGTATAAAATCATACCCTTAATATGATTTAGAAAGTGTGTGAACTCCTTGGATTGTGATGCATTGTGTGGTGAGTCCTTTGTCTTAATTCTTGTGTATACATGATTGTCTAAAAGTTGGCCTAAGTATGACTCAAGGCAAAATTGTAGAAGTGGCTGCACTTAGAACATGATCTTAGGCTTTCTTTTGATAGTCACTTCACCAAAATGACCTCCTTGAATATCAAACTTCTATAGCCAATGTTTGAGCCTTTACCCCTTTTTCTTGAAAATTACATTACAAGCCTAATGACCCTTATTAATCCTCTTCTTCGGCATCCATCTTCCCTAATTGCTAGTAATGAAAGAATGTAAAATGGGGCTTAAATCCCAATAGATAGGGAGAGATAAGGAAAAGCATTGAAATGAGGAAAAAGTCTAAGATTGGGGGTTTTCAAAAAAAGGGAGAAATCTTAGATCTTCGATGTGAGATAGCACCAAATTGTGATGAAATGAATGAAATGGTTGGTTGAAAAATCTCAAATCATTATAAGAGAAAGAATAGTTGAAATATGCTACCTCTTGCTTAGATGAGGCTAAATGTGGAATCCAAAGGTGTTATAAGGGTGGATCTTGCTAAACAAAAGATGAGGATGATAAATAAGGAAAGATAAGGTGGAGTGATCTCAATAGTGTGATGGGATGTTAAAAGTGTTCACAAAAAGGCATTAGGGAGGTTCTAGTCACTAGAGCTAAACATTTTGTCCTACCCTTACCCCTAGACTTCATGACAACCCGTAAGTCCTTAGTGATTTGGAGTATAGCAACTCTACATTAGTGGAAATTTACACAAAGGGCAAGCCTATGGGTCAATTTGTATGCACTTGAATTTCTTGGTGAGAGTGAGTGTATTTGACGTATCATATAATCCCTATGTGTGAAATGCTTAAAGATTTATGGGATTCTCTCTTTTGGTGAGTGGCATCACTTCCTTGGGGGTACATGCTTTAAAATGTGTCCAAGTGAGAGGTATGAATGAGACAAGTGTGTAGAGATATTTAAGGCAAGCTTTGAATGTGAATTGTCAATGACTTGTGATGCTTCTTGAACTTGTTTTGATGAACTATGCTCCTTGTTTGAATAAAAGGAATGCATGCAAGATATCCTTAATAGTTGTAATTACCTATTCAAGCTTGTGCAACATATTTAGAGTCATTTCTTTTTCTTGAGTTGGTGTGTGATTCTTGGGTTGTCTTGAGACTTAATGGTTTTTGTGCAACTCGCACGATGCTGTAAGCTTAAGATCATTTTTCTTATAAGGATATGCCTTACATGAGAACAAGCAATGGTTCAAGTTTGGGTTTGATGAGCTGGTAAATTTACCAACTCATTCGGCTTTTAAGATGAGCTTTTTCTTGGTTTTCAACTCATTTAGGAAGGTTTTATGCCCTTTTTTTCTCTATGCAGGAAATTGAAGGAAGCGAAGGTAATGAAGGATTTAAACTCAAAAAGAGCTGATAAAGACATGCTTTTAACCGGCAAAATGTGGATCTGGACTTGCGAAACGCAGGTGGAACACAGTTGCTACTGCTTTGCACTTGCGTTTAGCGGATTGGCTCCTACTAAATGTAGGTGAAACGCAGGTCAAATGCAGTTGCACATGCGAACCAACTGCTAACCATCGGTGAAACGCAGAATGAAGGGCAAGTGACCCATTTCGTTGATGGAAGGGTAAAAACATCTAGAAAATGTCCCAAAGCACCTAGAAGCCTCCAAGGGAAATTGTGGAAACTTATACACAATAAAGTACAGATATTTATGACCCTCATTATACACCATACAACACACATTCAATTCTATAGAGAAGAAAACACACCATAAAATTGTAGTGATAGAATTTTCTTTTCTTCTTGTTTTTCTTTAACACATCTTGGGGTAATTCTACCATAGTTTTATGACCTTGTGAAGAAAATTTATGAAGAAATATGATAAATTTGGAGGGGAACCCTCTTGATATCTTCTCTCTCTCTCTCTAAATATACATAGCTAAATTGCTAGCTAGGGGTGTGTGCATGGTGGGTTTGTAAATATGAATGGGTATTGATTAATTGTTCTATGATTCTAATTGCATGTATAGATCTATTATTTACTCTAAGTTTTAATTGTAAAAATTGATGGTTTCAAACATGAATTTTTTTTACTAATCTTGCTTTTGCTTGAGAAAGAAAGGTGAGAATTGGGTGGGAAAATAATAGGGAGGAGTTGGAGTATTGATGTGTGGGGTTGAGCTAGAGATAGTCAAAACCCACATTCTCACTACAATAAAAGCTTCAAGGCTAGAGATAACTTGATTCTTCCTCAAGCTATTGTGGTTGATAATTAGAATCTGGCATTGGGGTTTGAGAAAACCCAAGGCATAAACATTCTCGTGGTTGAGAAATGAGAGAATGTATTTTATCCGCTGTTATCTATATTAATTTTGAATCCAAGGAAAATGAAGTAAATCCTATTCTAGTTATTAGCCCATCAATAACACACCCTAGCTATCCCTCACTTAGTTTTAAATTTGAATTTGATACTGTTTTCCTTTTCCCCCAAATTTTTACTTTCCAAATGTTTAACAACAATGCATTCTAGTTTGAATTAGTTTATAACTTTTGGATTATTGACTCAATTCCTTGTGGGATTCACCCCTGACATTCATCAAGTATATTTGTTTTGCCGATGATTATTTACATTATCTCCTAGCAAGGAGTGGATTTGGACATTAGCAGGCCACCAACAGTACGGGTATCACGTTCCTATTCCTTACGCACGTATGAGCAGGGAGGCTAGAATATGGCTGAAAATTGTTTTGTGCTTGTAAGGTGCCCGGGAAGCATGTGATACATGTGACTAGGGAGAGAGTTTGTCTTGTATTTGCTTTGATGAATAGGAGGTCGGTACATGTTGGGGTGATAATCAAGGATGTTTTGAGGAGAGCAAGGGTGAAGAAGGGACAGAAATTCAGTGTTGGGTTTCTCTTAACCCAATTTTTGAGAGAGTAGCAAATTGATGAGGAGATGACTGATTATAGGCCACAATATGACCCAAAGGGGATAGATATGACAAAGACAAAGGAGCTCGAGGGTATACATGGTCCTGTGCTATCTATCAGTAAGCACAATGCACGTAAATATAATGTTCTTAGTCACTTCTATGGAATGCAAATGTTGCAGCTGAGGATGAGCGAGGTGATGGAGAAGCAGCTATAGCAGTTGAATATGGACTACCCAGTGAGCAAGCATTCTAGAGCTCTCTATAGAGTTGGGAAGGTTTTGAGAAGCCCTTTGATGGTGATGATGCTACTGACGAGGAGCATGCTCGAGTTGACTCCAATTTCGAGTTCGATGTTGATGATGGAAACGACTTGGAGATGGGGGAAGTCGCTTATACCCCCACAAACGATGAGGATTATTCCCAAGGAGTTCTTATTTTGACTTTTTTACTTATTCACTAATGTTTTAGAAGTGAGGATAATGTTATCGATTAAGTGTGGAGTGGGAGAAGTAAATTTTCTTATACCATGTATTCTTTGATTGCTAAAATTTTTCATGGTAGGCCTAGAGTTTTTGTGATGCATGACTTATTCCTGCTAGCTTCTAGTATTTTTGTGATGTTTTTGGTTTTTGTTTTTATTTGGGTTCCCCCGATTTTTATTTTTGGTACATTTTCGGTGGATAGTCTCTAAGAACCGATTAGAGGGTGTAGATTTTTTTTTGAGTCATAGTCATGACTATTCTGGCTGATGGATGAATGACAATTGTCTTAAGAGAAAATTAGTCATTGTTAGGAGAGCAAGAACTTGAGACCTTTTGAATGCTAGGTGCTTCACTTAGATATCATTGAGACTTTGCATGATTCAATCAAAAATGCATGAAAAGGTAGAAACACTTAGACTTTTGAAACTTGACTTCCATGCTTGAAAAATTGGACTTAATAATATAAGACATTCAATATGGATATATGTTTATATAATCTTGATTGCCATTATCAAACCATTTGTGTAATTATTTGAGTGAGATATTTTTGTATACTCTATGCCTGTAATTTGATATCTAGAACTTGCCCGGTGTGTGTGCTAAGCGAAATGAAAATGTTGAATCAAGAAATTGATATAGGCATTTCTTTGGTAGCCTATTTGTATCCCAATTTTTTATTACCTTAATGTAATTGTCCTGTTAGCCATTTTGAGGCATAGCCTATTGTTTTGATAGCCATATTACAAGCTTAATCTCTTTATTTCTATTGACCATTACTTAATCCAAATGACTTCTAAAGCACTTTAATTAAAAAAATTCATAAAAGGAGCACAAGTGAAGAAAAAGGGGAAAAAGCTAAAGTACGGAAATTAGAGAAAAAGAAAAGAGTGAAGAATGCATAACAAGGAGGGTGATGTAGTGGGGAAATAAAAGAGAAAAAGTTTGAGAAAAATGAATGAATGAAAAAAGAATAAAAAGAAAAATTGTGAATGAGCTTAATTGCAAAAATTCCCTACTAGTCATCTAAGTAGTCAATTGAAAATAAAAGGGAGGTATAAGGAGAAAATAGAAGATTGAAGAATGTGCTAAAAGAAGAGTTGTGAAGTATTAAAGTGCTTAAGGAGATTAGTAACTATCCTGGCCAAATAGTTCCTACCTGTCCCTTAGCCTACGATATAATCATCTCAAGTCCTAATTGATCTTTGATTCCATGTTCTATATTAGTGTAGTATTTACACTAATGGCAAACCTATGGATCGTCTTATACATGCATGTCGAGTTCTTTGGAGAGTGAGTGATTTTTTGTTATCTATGACCAAGTTAAAATTGTAATATATGTCATGTGAGTGAAAGGGAATCTCTCCAAATAGTGAGGGCCATATAATGGTAAAATTTTGGTGCGTCTTGATTGCTAAATTACATATGATTCATGATTGGCCCAAATATACCTTGTTGAGTAAGTTCTTAAAGCTATGTGATTTCAACTTGTGACATTTGAATGTTGACCTTATATGCATATTGAGTGGATTGTTGGAGCTTGATAAATTTGCCTAATGATCCTAAGTGTAAGTAGACTTGTTCATAGGATAAATTTTGTGGTTAAATTTGAGAAGGGAAGTAGTAGATTGTTCGAGAGTGAACAATAGTTGAAGTGTGGGGTGGTGATGTAAGGTATATTTATGCATTTATTTGCCATATTTTTCCCATGCTTAACCATTTTTTGAGAACAAATTGTGTGTGTTCTTTTTGGTTTTGTATGATATTTGTAAGAAAACTAATGCACATGATTAGATTTTTTTAGGTATTAAAATGACGAATTTGGAGTTATTTGAGGCTTGAAAGAGCAAGAGTTGCAAATAAAAACTCAAAAGGAGCAAGTGCCAAAATATAATAGACGATGGCATCGCGTAGGAACACATGTGCAAGGGCCTGCATGACACACATGCAAGACTATGCGTGTAGAGGCAAGCCGCGGTGCCATTTTGGCATAGGGACTGACGGCCCGTATAGCAGTGTCGCATGACTTAAAATTTGCAATGACCCAATCCCAGTTTAAGTAGGAATAAAAGCTGCAAACTCCAATTTTAATCCAAGTAGGAATAATGCAGTTTTAATCTAGTACTATATATACACCTTCTTAGGATTATTTTAGACACAACTTAGAGGACACATTAGAGAAGTGTTTCACAACATACAATAACATTAGATTGATTATTACTTGAGAACTCATCAAGTTCTTGTGATTCTAATTAGCTTTGGAGATTTTATGTAATGACTCTTCTAGTCATTTTGTGACTTTTAACTATTTTTCCCATTTTAACCCTTCTTGTATCTTCTATATATGATTTATGAATCGCATGAATAGGTGACACAATTTTCGAGATAATCGAATGTGTTTCGGAAAAGAAAATCTAAAATTTGAAGTTCTTAAGTTGAAATAAGAAAATATTTTATCAAAGTCAATATTTGGGGTTAACGAGGTCGTTTTCGAGCTTTGACAACTCTTTTAGGTTTGAAGAATGATTTATGATTGAATTGGATAGTTTTCAATAATCTCGAGGGGTTCATGAGTGATTTGAGTGAATGGTTGTATTCTAGTTCATTTTAAATATTAGAGTTGACCACAGTCAATATTTAGTCAAGATGACCTTGGATCAGTAATTTGATGATTCCAACAGGTTTGAAACGTGATTTATAATTGATTTTCATATTTGGTTTGTGTTTGGAGGGTCTCGAATGAGTTTCGGGTGCTCGTTTGAAGATGTTGTTTGAGTATAAATGGTACCACATGGAGCAAATAAGATCCAAATTGTGTTTTTATTGAACCATTAGATCCGTATGGTAATTTTAAAAGTATAGAAAAATACATCTCCGAATTCCCAGATCGTATGAGGGAATTAGGGTCCATTTAGTGAAAACATTGATTGCTAGTGCAAAAGGATCTGGTGCACACCTGGCGACCAAATATGTGATTTTTTGCAACGGGAAAACTATATTTACAACTAGATTTATTAAGTTTTCCTGGCAGTGTATTAAATAGCGATTCTTGGGTATTTTCTTCATATCTGGAGGTTTAGAGCTCCATTTGAGGCGATCTTTATGGAATTTTTCTCGTATAAGCAACGGGGTAAGTATTTGACCTTTACTTTAGTATTTACCGTTAAATATAACCATTTATTAGCATTTTAATCCGTGAAATTGGATAAAACATTGAGATGTTAGGCCTAGGGTTTTTAAAATAAGAACTGTTGATTTGAGGGTCAAATAACGATTCGTTTTAGCTGATATTTAGCATATGAGTTTGTTGCATTATGAGAAAAAAATAATCTAAAAGAAAATTCCAAATTTAGCTATGAAGCCAGAGGTGACTTTTTGACTCAATTTTTCGAGCTGAGAATAATTATAGCATATAGGTGTCATTGAATTCGTATTCTCATGGAGAGTATATGTTTGAAAAGATTTTACTCGTTCAAAAGCATTATGAAAGGGAAAATTTGTAATTTGATGCTTGAGCTTCGATTTGAAGCAAGTACAGATTTATTGATTCATTGAGGTGTTAGTTTTATATATATTAAATGAATTTAAGAGTAATCGGCAATAAGGGCATCCCGTATAATTAAGATGACAAGCATTTATGCGGGTACTGGTATCAAAATATAGGTAAATTTACATGAAATTGATATAATGATGTATTATATGACTTGTGATATGATTGACTTACTAAAACTTATGCATTGCATGATACTCAATGGTAACTTGATGATCCTTGTTTATAGGGTTGACTAATAAACTTGTGTTATATATTTGTGCATGCATATTCATGTCACTCTTATTGTTGCAGGATAGTTATTGGCTAATAGTGCCCCTTGAGTTATTTTGTGGAAAATATATATTCATACTCTTGTGATGTCGATGGGAAATAGTTTCGGTATGTTATTTTCGATGGGAAATGATTACAATATATGTTGTTGCCGATGAAAATTCGGTGATTGAGTATAGTCATCTAATAGGGATGAATGATTCGTTTGGATGAATCGTGTTATCAATTCTACAGGCTAAGTATTGAGATAGATCACTAGCTTAATAACACAAAGTTGTTATGAATCCATGGGGAACAGTTCCCTAGTTAATTGCATAAATTTGATCACAATCACAATCTACTACTTTCTTGCTTGATTGTTTCTATAAAAACACCCATTAGGAAATAACTATACTAAAAGCATAAATACTAGCATTATTCTACATGTTGACCATATTCCCTGTGGGATTGACCCCAACCTAGTTGGGTTCTTTATTGACAACGTCCACGTTTTTACAGGGGTGTGATTTGAGGGTTACTAAAAATGGTGTCGTTGATTAGATTAATTTCTTGTGTTTAACTTTAAGTATTTATTTCCTTGATTATGTTGTTCTTTTTTTTTAATCTATTCAGGCTGAATGACGTGCCCGCAAGTGTACGGGTCGTGCAAGTAATATAGTGGCTCTTTTTAAGAACCGAAATGTCGAACCCACAGGGACTGGACCCATTCCTCTAACTATCCATTTCTAGTGTGATCTTAAATACCCAAAATTTTGGTTATAGACATTTTGATGAAGAATAATTAAGTCTAGTTTGGATCAACGAAATATTGGGGAAATTACTCCTAGGAGCAACATAGAGTTAAAACCAGATAATCATGCGATACTACGATTTGAAATGGAATAAGCATGGAACTATCAATTGTTATTTCACATAATTAAATTGCATGTTTATGCTCTTTCGAGCCTCACAAGCACGAAATCTAGCCTCCTTTGCATCATTGTGATCGAGGAGTTTAATTTTTCTAGTCGCGGGCAATCAATTATGTTGTGGTTTGCAGAGAGCTTGTGGGACTTTTCGTACGTCTAACCATTTAACTCAACTTAGCCTCATAACTACTTCTTCGAGTGGTGATGTGACATCCCAAGTTGGTCTTTCATAACCGTGTGTCAACCAAGCACGGTGTTAGGTATATTTCTATCCACGAACACAACTCTCTCCCGAGATACGTACATGCTCCTCACATTCTCATGTCGACCTGAAGTAATGCTTTCTCAAGCCCTGCCCAAGCTATAAATATGCTTTCATGGTGATCAATCATAAAAACAACCAACAATCCAGAATGCAAGACGATAACAACAATCAATAACTTAATTCCAAAACAATATCATGGAAATCACAATCATAATTCATGGTTTCAACCACAGAGGAAGGGTTCTAACCATTCATGTTCATAAAACTACTCTACACTACAATTAATCTACTCTAAACTACATACTTACACGAGATTGGTAGATGAGAAGGGAATTTGACAAACGCTAGATGAGTTCTCACTTCTCCCTTCACTCCTAGGTAGTTTCCATAATAAAATCGTGACCAAATGGAATTAGGAGCTATGGGTCTATTTATAGTAAATGGAGAACGTGCTAAATTTGTCTTTGTCATGGAACGGCTCCGCGTCACGGGTGTATCGCGAACCTTGCTCCGTGACACGGAGGCATCATGGCTCTCTGGAAATCACCCAGAAAATCGGCTCGCGACCTGCTGCCCCGCGTTGGCTTGCGTGGCACTTATTTGCTTAGGCAGCACGTTGCACCCTCTTGGTCGCCGTGCAGCCACCCTGCGTGGCACGTTGCCAACGTGCATGTGGGCTGTTTTGGGCAGCACGCACGCCGTGGCTTGCGTTGCGGCCAGCGCGAGGTGGGCTGTTTTGGGCCTCTCTTTACTTGGAAAGCGTTCGCGTGTTGATTCCGTCTCCAAGCCTCTACTTCACCAACTCATGGATTAGCTCCTCCAAAGTCATCAAAACCTACAAAACAAAGGCTAATCATGTTGGTTAGCACTTATCTTCACATTTATATAAAATCACATGAAAATGTATTAAATAGCAGGCAACTTGACTAATTTAAGTCATAAAGAGTATCACGGGCATGGTATTTTTGCCCGTGATCACAGCCCACACTTAAGCCTTGTTCGTCTTCGAACAACCTTTTACATATCATGCATATGGAGACTCCCACATAACTAATTTAGCAAGATAATTCGAGTTACGGCTATAATGATTAAGTAAGATACAAGCTAAAAGTAGAGCATGCACAATTTAATCATAGGGAAATGAAATACAACTATGTGAACTTCTTAACCTCAAGAATCGACTCTCCAATCTTATGAAACTCGTGCAGATCAACTGACTAGAAATCCCACATGAATTATATCCTTCATTCAACATGTGCCCTCACGGAAGAGTTACCCAATCTCACACATAAAAACAATTTTATCACAACATGTGTGGGTACATAAATAGAATTACACACTCACTCTCACAAAGATTCACATGCATCATGTCATGACCCATAAGCTTGCCCTTAGTGTTTTACTCACTAAATTGAGGATGTATGATTGTAAGATCAAGTTAGGACTTTGTAGGTTGTAATTTAACTCGAATGCAGAGTAGGTACTATTATGGCCTATAATAGTGACTATCTTTCCTAAGCGCTTTTAATACATCACGCCCTCATTGCGAACTTCTCTTCCCTTACTTCACCTTTTTCTCCTTGATAGTTTTCTTTTCCTCTTTTCCCCCTTTATTTAGGCACTTTTGGCTTATTAGTAAGAGGCTCTATAAATAATTTTTCATTACTTTCTTTTCTTACCCCTTAATAATAATCAACCACTTTCACACAAGTGCACCTTTGTCCTTTCTCAACTTCTACAACTTGCTACTTTTCATTTCTTTTCATTCTTCTCACTCCTTTACTCTTTGATTTTTCTTCTTCAAAGCGCTTAGGAGCTTTGGGTCAAATTCAAGGTTAATGAAAGAAAGGATTAAGCTTATGTTAGCAGCTATCAAAGAATAGGCCGAAGGCCCAACGGGGCTAACTAGGATTAGTTTTTTCAAGGTAGGTAAACGAGGATAAAATAAGGTTAATTCAAAGAAATGCCTAAATCATCTCCTACAATTCACATCCTTCATTTCGTTTCCGCCACACACACGGTAGGATTCTAGACAATCCACAATAGCATAGAATACTCAAAATCTTACACTCACGGCACATGCTCAAGTCAAGACACATTATTGAGACTCTTACTCGGCTAATCACAGAATTCAAACATTAAGCTTCAATTATATTGAGTCAAATTCAAGAGCCTAAGTGTCTCAAACAATGTTATACACTTGCATGCTTCAACCTTGAACATACTTGCATCCTACAACCATGTACAACACATATGAG
Organism: Datura stramonium; assembly: GCA_018107945.1. NCBI lineage: Eukaryota > Viridiplantae > Streptophyta > Magnoliopsida > Solanales > Solanaceae > Datura > Datura stramonium. The sequence continues at coordinate 142,453 of JACEIK010000496.1, read as the reverse complement.
AACATCAAGCGTCTATTAGCTACGGTTTCAAAAACCGAGCATCTATCGACTAATTTTCCTCAAGGCGGTGCCGTCATCCATCCATCATCGAGCTTGAGTCCCTAACTTTGACTAAAAACATTATATACAAACAATTAAAAATAAAAAATTAAAAATTTTATTCTTCGGTTCAAAAAACCCCCGTCGGAAAAGAATAGAAAAACCAGCAGTGATAGTGTGCTTGACTCCCAAAAAATTTTTCAAATTTTTCAATTTTCACACAAGCATTACATTCACCAACAATTTGTTAAGCACAAGAATTTTTAAATTTCCCTTGAAATTTCCCTCACCCCTCAAATCATGCTATGTCCTTATAGCATCCAATTGACATTCACAGAGGTGAAAATACTCCACGAGGCCTTGGTTCTTTAGTAGCATGTTTTCCAAAATTGGCAGGCGTGGGTAGTCGACCCCTTTCCTCTTCAGTGCTTATTAGCTTCCTCCTGCGAAAGTACTCGAGACTTCCCTCCACACGTACTTCTTTTTCCACCAAAAACAACAAACAAAAATGAAAATAACAAAATCAAAACAAAAATCAAAATTTCGGATTGTACGAGGTACCCTTGGGTTGCCTCCCAAGCAAGCTGCATGCCTTATTTTACGTCGTGACGCGTGGACTGCCCTTTTAGGACATCCTCATACTGGGTTCTCTTTCGGAACCATCTCCTTTTCTTTTGCTTTTTAGAGGATACAACCTCCACTCTGTTCCTCCCTTTCTCCAACTTCTTCTCAAATCTAAGCCCTTTATCGGACTCGGCTGAACACTTGACATTGCCTTTGGCCATGCACTGTGGACTCCCTCCACCCCACGCTCCATCCTACGCGACACACTAACTTGACACGGGTTTCTGTGGTGTGCGGATGGGTTTATTTCTTGGTAGACACGGAAGGTTTCTTCTTCATCCTCGACTCTCATTTTTGGGGTCCCTTCTTTCAAATCAATCTCGCTCCTCCCGTGGCCAAGAATGGCCGTCCCAAGATTAGGGGTACCTGGTCATCAACTTTGAAAATCTAAAACAATAAATCAGCAGGTATAATAAATTTACACCTACTTTGATGAGAAGTCCTCTATGATTCCATCGGGCGTCACTCGCGACTTGTCGGCCAGGCTGCAACATCAACCCAGCAGCCATTTCGGTTTTCCCAACCCCGGTGTGTTGAATAAGGATAGGGGCATTAGATTAAGCGCTACCCTAAATCACCTGGCTTCGAAGCATACCCGGCTTTACCAATTTGTATGGGAGAATTGAAAACTCACGGGGTCTTTGAGCTTCTTCGGCATTTTGCTCAATACCATGTGTTGCCTCCTCGGTCAGTGCTACAGTCTGGACATCCACCAATCTAACTTTGTTCGCCATCACGTCCTTCAAGTATTTAGCATACTTGGGCATTCCTGCAAGACATCAATAAGAGGCAAATTTATTTGAAGTTCTTTGAAACTCTCAAAGAACTTTTTAAAACGTTCCTCCTCCTTGCTCTTTTTGAATCTTTGAGGGAAGGGTGGTGAGTATTGAGTCTATCTTTGAAGTGTATTGTAGATTCACGCATTTTGTTGTTAAATCCTACGATTGCTCCGGTATCGGTGGATGGTCTGTTCTTACCAACTCCGGCTGCACCTCCTTTCTCAACTCTTTGAGCGCATCAGTAGCGCCTTCTTCTAAGGTGATGGCATTGATGTAGGGGTTAGGATCTGCGTGCTTGGTAATCCTTCTTGACTCATGTCGGCATTGTATCTGACCCACTTGTTTTTCAAGATTGCGGGTGGCTACTTGCTGATTCATTAAGTCTGCCATCCTCGCACGATTTTACGCTAGCGATTCCGGGTCTCCATGATTTTCTGCAGTGTTTCCTCAATGCAAGCTACTGCTTGCCCATCAATCTGCCATATCAAGCTCTGCTGTTGGTGAGGTTGCATAAGAGTGCAGCACTTTTTGGTTTCCAGTTAAGAAAAATTCGGGTGGCCTTGCTAATTTCTGTTGGAGTTGTTTCCAAAATTACGGTTCCTTTGCACATTTCCAACAAAATTGACTGATTCAGAATTGGCTCCACAAGATTACGCGTTGTGCCCATTATTACCACAAATTTCACACCAACTCGGAGCTTGTGACGCATTAACGGCCTGGTGTTGGTGCATACTCGGTTTATTGAGCGAGTCAACATTTGATGTTGGAACGAAGCTAAGCTTGTGCTGCCAAGGCATTCAAACCATGCCTTACACATCAGCCACGATCTTCCTGCCCCTCTTGATGACTCATTGTGCCACTCTGATTCCCTTGTGCAATTCTGTTCAACAAAGTGTACAAGTCATCATATGTCTTCTCCAAGGCTTGCCCACCCGATGCGGAAGTCTATTAATATTTTATTGTGTGGGTCTAGACTTTCACAAAGGTATGGGCCGGCACTTCATTGATTGGCGATGATGGGGGCGATCTCTCAACAATGACTTGAATCTTTCCCAAGCCATATGAAGTTCTCCTTCAGGCTTCTTCTTGGGCCCAGGTATCTCACTTCATAACTTTGCAGTCTTGCACGAAGGGAAAGAATCGGTAAGGAACCACGCCAAACAATTCCATGTAGTAATGGAGTTTGGTGGCTCGGCCTTGACCACTTTTCGCCTCCCCAACAATGAAAATGGGAAGAGAGGGTCAATCGGACATAATTTGTGGACACGCCGGTGGGGACAAGCGTGTCACTTATCTCAAGAAAGCTACGTAAGTGGCATTTGCGGGTCCTCATGTGCCATTCCGGTGCAGGCCCGACCACTAGGAGTAACGGCTGCACCATATTCTTGGTTTTTAAGCTCCAAAGTTCCCTCCGGAGCTCAGGTTTCTGATACTAGAGGTCACATTCGTCGCTAGTGGGATTGCCACTTGACTGAATGCTAGCGCCATTGCTTGGAGTAACCAGGCGCTGTGCTTGCCTCGCGGGTGGTTGTTGTACCTTTTCTTGAAGTCTCTTCGGCTTTTGCTCTAAATTACTCTCCTTTGCAAATGGATTTGGCGTTCGGGTTCAACAACGGTTCCACAAGCTCTCTATTTCTAGCCGGCTCGGCGGGACAACACATCACACCTCAAATAATCGAGGCAGACAAAGTTTCTCAACGCAGGAAATTCAAAATCCACCGTGAAAACGGATAAGTTATCAAACTTCCTTTGAATCGGCAGCGGCGCAAAAAACTTGGCGTGCCCGCAGGGTATGCGAATTCGTGCAAATAATATAGTGGCTCTTTTTAGAGAATCGGAATGTCGAACCCCGAGGGGGCCGGACCCGTTCCTCTAACTATATCCATTTCTAGTGTGATCTTAAATACCCAAAATTTTGGTTATAGACATTTTCGATAAAGAATAATTAAGTCTAGTTTGGATTAGAGCGAAATGAGAAATTACTCTAGGAGCAACATAGAGTTAAAACCAGATAATCATGCGATACTACGATTTGAAATGGAATAAGCATGGAACTATCAATTGTTATTTCACATAATTAGAATTGTCAGGTTTATGGTCTTTCGAGCCTCTAAACACGGCAATCTAGCCTCTTGTCATCATTGTGAGCGAGGGTTTAATTTCTAGTCGCGGGCAATCAATTATGTTGTGGTTTTGCGGGAAACGATTGGGACTTTCGTGCGTCTAACCATTTAACTCAACTTAGCCTCATAACTACTTCTTCGAGTGGTGATGTGACATCCCAAGTTGGTCTTTCATAACCCCGTGTGTCAACCAAGCACGGTGTTAGGTATATTTCTATCACGAACACAACTCTCTCCCGAGATACATACATACTCCTCACACATTCTCATGTCGACCTAGGTAATGCTTTCTCAAGCTATCACCCGAGCTAACAAATATGCTTTCATGGTGATCAATCATAAAAACAACCAACAATCCCGAGAATGCAAGGCAAAACAACAATCAATAGCAATTCCAAACAATATAATAAAATCACAATCATAATTCATGGTTTCAACCCTAGAGGAAGGTTCTAACCATTCATGTTCATAAAATTGCTCTACACTACTATTAATCTACTCCTAAACTACATACTTACACGAGATTGGTAGATGAGAAGGAAATTTGACAAACCCTAGATGAGTTCTCCCTGCTCCCTTCACTCCTAGGTAGTTTTCGAGAGAATAAAATCATGACCAAATGGAATTGAGGAGCTAAGGGTCCTATTTATAGTAAATGGAGAACGTGCTAAATTTGGCCTTTCGTGGAAAGGCTCAGCGTCACGGAGTGTCGCGGAGCACGCCTCTGTGACACGGAGGCATCGCGAAGCTCTTGGAAATCACCCGAAAATTGGCCTCGGCGGCACCACACCAGCGTTGGCAACGTGGCACGGCGCCCAGGCAGCGCGTTGCACCCTCACAGTCGCGCGGCCACCCTGCCGTGTACGTTGCCAATGCGCATGTGGGCTGTTTGGGCAGCCTGCTGCCGTGGCACGTTGCAGCGCGGGTGGGCTGTTTTGGGCCTCCTCTTTGCCGACGTTCGCGTGTTGATTCCGTCTCCAAGCCTCTACTTTACCAACTCATGGATTAGCTCCTCAAAAGTCATCAAAACCTACAAAACAAAGGCTAATCATGTTGGTTAGCACATATTTTCACATTTATATAAAATCACACGAAAATGTATTAGATAACTTAGGCAACCCGACTAATTTAAGTTGTAAAGCGTATCACGGGCATGATATTTTTGCCCGTGATCACTGAACAGAGAAGAGGTCACCTTCAACATCCATAGGTCAATGAAGCAACCCAATGAATTTCGAGTGGTGTTAGCAATTAAGGATGAATCTGAGTTTCTTGAAAAATTCTGAGTGATCAAGAGACTAGCATCGTATTGCGACATTAAATTAGGCACTTCTTGGGAGGAAACCCATGAGGAGGTTTGGTGAAGTCTGAGTAACCAAATGACCTATGTGGTGTCGTGATGTTAAATCAGGCGCTTCTTAGGAGGCAACCTAAGTATCTTGACTAATTGGATGTTCAGTTTGCAGGTGAAACAAAAATTGATGGGAGAAAAATGCAGGACAGGTCTAGACTACGAGCCTCAATACGACCCATAACATTATTGTATGGCTCATAGTCCCGTCCGTCCTAAAAGGCAGAGACTTGAGATCGACAAAAGTTCATACTATGGTTGGTAATTACAAATTGTACCTTCGTGGTATGAGTCGTAGTATTCACTGTAGTAATTAAGTTCCTTGAAAGTACTGAACTAATGAAGTCTGACCTACGAGTCATGGTATGGGTCGTGGCATGATGGTACGACTCGTACCATCCTCTCGTAGGTCCCCAGGTAAGTTTCCTCTATCTCGTGGTACGAGTCCGTGGGATGGGTCATAGGTATGACCTACGAATCATGGTATGAGTCATGACGGGCACTTTAAATGACTTAACCCAGTAGACCCAACTTGAATCAGATTTTTAAATCCGCCCATAACTTATTTAAAATCGAAAATTTTTGACCTAATTTCCCTCACTTGAACACACGATGTCATCCCCTCACTCTCCATTCACGCGTAAATCACTCCCATTGAAATTAAGCTCGAAATTGTGCTACAAAATTGCAAAGGTTGGTTGAATTTCGTACTCAAAACCCCAAGCAAGCAAGAGAAAATCAAGAGTTTAACAAGTAAGGTGAACATTATTCATTTTGTTGTCTTGCTAACTGTAACCAAGTTGTCACTGTGATTCCTTCATTCATGAACTAAAATGGAGGAACATGATCAGTTGGTTGTACATGATCTTGTTTTTCGGGTGATCTTGGGCATAATTACGTGCCCAAGTGCTATTTCATAACTTAATTTAGTCGTGTTTGTCAAATTATACACTTATATTCTTATGCGATTTTGTGTAAATTTGGGTATGCACTAACCAACATGATTAGTCCTTGTTTTGTAGGTGTAAAATGCATGTGAGGTACTGACATATGACGGTTGATGCAAAGGAATGAGGTTCGGACACGATGGCAAATGAAGGCAACATGGCAGGCTAAAGATAGGGACTGCCGGCAAGAGCAGCGCGCCACGCAGCACAAGCTGCGTGCTAAGGGCCATGCCACGCCATGCCATGTCGCACGAGGAGTGTCATCTAGTGGCCCTGCATGATGGCAACGTGCCACGGCAGGCGCATGTCACGACCAACAGCTTGACACGCCGGGCAACGCGCAGGTACCTCGCGCAAGACCGACCGAAAAGACACGTCCAGTAGTTGTCCGCGTTTGCTCCATGGCACAGAGGAAAATCTCCGTTATAGCCTCCGTGACACGGAGCTATTCCACCACAGGCCAAATTTTGTATTTTTTTCATTTTAGTATAAATTGAACCCTTAGCTTCTAAAATCATTTGTCACAAAATATTTTCTAGAAACCGTAGAGGAGCGAAGGGAGAAGTGAAGAACTCACGTACGGTTCACTAATTTTACATTCTCTTTTACCTATTCTTGTAAGTACTTAACTTTAATGATGTTTTTATGTTATTTTACGAACATGAGTGGCTAAAACCCTTCCCCTAGGGTTGAGGCTACGTGATATGATTGTAATGCATGAATTCGTTTTGGTTTGAGTTGTTAATTGTTTTTTTGTCTTACATTCTTTATTATGGTTGTTTTTACTCTTGATCACCATGAAAACATACAGTTAAGCTAGGAAAAATCTTGAAAGAGTAACCCTAGGCATGAACATAGGAATGTCGGGAGCAAGTTCTTATCTTTTGATATGATTCGCAATTAGGATAAATAATATACCTAAATTGCCATGCTTGGTTGATAAAACAGGATGATAGCAAGACACCGGCTTAGAATTGTTATTCCACCACTCGTAGAAGTAGTTGTAAAGCTAAGTTAGGTTAAATGTTAGAGGTACGAAAGTCCCTAATCAAGAGCACAAACCCCGTAAACCAAATCCATGTAGTTGAATTTCCCACAAACTAGGATGTCACATCTCCGCTCAACGATTTAGTTGTGAGGATAGTTTATCGTGTTTAGGGGCTCAAGAGACCATGAACATTTAATTTCCAAATATGTGGGAAAATAATTAATAATTTCATACGTGAACCATTACAAAGTGTAGCATTGCATGATTATCCGGCCTTAGCTTTGGTTGCTTCTTATATTGTTTCCAGATTATTTTTTGACCACCCTAAAACTTAATTATAATTTACCAAAAACTTCTATAATCAACACTTGTGAAGGTTAATCTTACACTTGAACTTAATAATTCACTCAATTTGTCCAGTCCCTGTGGGTTTGTCATCCGGCTCTTAAAAAGGGCCACGATATTACTTGTATGACCGTGTACGCTTGCTAGTGCATTGGAGCGCAACAAGTTTTTGGCGCCGTTGCCGAGGACTGGCGAAGTTTAGTGAATTTTTTTGTTTTTGTGTGATTATATTTCCTTAAGTGTTAAGAAACTTGGTCTTAGTCTGCTATATTGCAGGTGACAGGTCGTCCTTGCAGAGCTTGCAAGCAATAGAGAGCTAGTGGAACTATTATTGGAACCTGAACGACAATTTCATTTACTCAGGAGGGAATCTCTAGAGTGAAAGCTAAAGAGACTTCAGGAGCGGTTACAACAACACCCACTAGCAGGGCAAGCAGAGTTGTTACCTGAAACCATGGAAGCCCAACCAGTTCACGAAGTGACAATCCCCTAGCGACAAATGTGACCTCTAGTATCCGCAAACCGGAGCTTGGAGGGAACTTTGAATTGAAATAGAATATGGTGCAGTTGTTACATTCTAGTGGCCAATTCACTGGGATGACTCATGAGGACCCACAACAGCACTTACAGAACTTCTTGGAGATCAGTGAGACCTTTGTCCCCAGAGGAGTGTCAACTGATTATGTCCGACTCACACTCTTCCCATTCTCATTATTGGGAGAGGAAAAGAGGTGGTTTAAAGCTGAGCCACCTAATTCCCTAACTTCTTGGGACGACTTAGCAAATAAGTTCCTTATCAGATTCTTTCCTTTAGGCAAGACTGCCAAACTTAGGAGTGAAATATTAAGTTTCAAGCATATGAAGGAGGAGAACTTGTATTTGGCTTGGGAGAGATTCAAGTCATTGTGAGACACTTCCCCCATCACCAGCACTCCAATGAAGTTCTAGCCCATACCTTTGTGGAGAGTCTAGACCCACACACACAAATTTTTCTAGACTCTGCATCTGGTGTGCAATAATTGGAGAAGACTTATGATGAGTTGTACACTTTGTTGAACAGGATTGCTCTGGGAAATCCAGAGTGGCACAGCGAGTCACCGAGAGGGGCAAGAAAGAGAATAGTAGGGCTGATAGAGGTAGATGGTGTCAATGCCTTGGCGGCACAACTAGCATCATTTCAGCATCATATGATGACTCAATTCAATAAACTAAGTATGAACTAACTAAAGGGACAGGTGAATGCAGTTCAGCAAGCTCCTAGTTGGTGTGAAATCTGTGGCAATAATGAGCATAATGCAGAATCTTAGGGCCAATCCTAAATCAGTCAATTTTGTTGGGAATGTTCAGAGAAATAATCAAAATTTTGGGAACAATTACAACAAGAATTGGCAGAGCCACCCAAATTTTCTTGGGGTGGAAATCAAAGTCAAAGCTACCAGCAACCTCAACAGCAACAGTATCAGCAGTAGAACAGGAAGAATGGTGTCTAGTTGAGCAGCAACATTAAGGAGACGTTGAAGAATATTATGGAAACACAGACCCAACTAGCAGAGAATCGGGCGAGGATTGCATCAGATTTGAAATATCAGCAGTTGGCCACCCGCAATCTAGAGAAGAAGATAGGTCAAATAACAGTTGCTCAGCACACCAGACCTTAGGGAGGGTTACCCAGTGACACAGATACAAACCCCCGACAGGTCAACACCATCAATCTGAGGAGTGGCAGGCAATTCACTGATGCACCACCGAAAGAGAAGAGAAATGAGGTGTAGCCGGAGTTGGTTAAAAAAGGATTATCCACTGAAAAGGGAGACAATCAGAGTGTTATGCAACAAAATGCACAATCATCATTTCAGCCAGCACAGAGACCACCACCACCATTCTTTTAAAGACTCAAAAATAGCAAGGAGGAGGAATGCTTTAAAAAGTTCTTTGATATATTCAAAAAACTTCACATAAATTTTCCTTTTCTTGATGTTTTGCAGGGAATGCCCAAGTACGCTAAATACTTCAAAGATGTGGTGGCTAACAAAGTTAGATTGGTGGATGTACAGACATTGGCACTGACTTAGGAGTGCAACCACAAGATAATGAGCAAGATACTTAAGAAGCTCAAAGTCCCAGGGAGTTTTACCCTCCCCATACAAATTAGTAAAGTTGAGGTGATAAGAGCTCTATGTGATTTGGGGGCAGCAGCGAATCTAATGCCCCTATCGTTGTTTAACACCTTGGGGCTGGGTCAACCGAGACCAACACAAATGATGTTGCAGCTGGCAGACAAGTCTCAAGTGGCACCAGATGGAATAATCGAGGACCTGCTCATCAAAGTGGGTAAGCTCATTATACCCCCTGACTTCATCATACTCGATTTTAAGGTTGATGATAAGGTACCCCTAATCTTGGGATGGCCTTTCTTGGTCACTAGAGGAGCAATTATAAATGTAAGAGCAGGGACCATGAAAATGAGGGTAAATGATGAAGAAGAACTCTTTCGGGTCGACCAAGAGATTAACCTACCCACACACTACAGAGACCTTTATAAGGTCAGTGTGTTGTCATAGGTTAAGTGTGGGGTGGCAGATTCCATAGGTCCAAGGCCACAGGAGATGATTACTTTTCAGACCGAATCTGATGGAGGGCTTCAGTTAGAAAAAAAGTTGGAATAAGAGAGGGACAAAGTGGAGGTTGTTCCCTCTAAAAACAAAAAGGGAAGAAGATTGTTCTCGAAAGGGAAACTGGTTTGAGTATGTCCTGAAAAGAATAGTCCACGTCGTGGTGCTACGTAAAATCAGGTGCTACTTGGGAGGCAACCCAAGGGTACCATAGGTACAATTTTATTTTTTCTTTGTGTTGATTTTGTTTATGTTCATCTTGTTGTTGTTTTTGGTGGTGAATTAAGCACAAATGGAGGGAAGTCTGAGTACCCTTGGAAGAGGAAGCTAAGAAGCATGAAAGAGGAAAAGTGTGGGGTCGATAAACCACTTGTACAAAAATGAAGAAAAACATGATGTTAGATAGGCCTAGAGGCCTTATGGAGTATTTCTCACCCTTGTGCTACTTTTAATTTATGCTTCGAGGACATAGCATGATTCAAGTCTGGGGTGAAGGAAATTTCAAAATTTTGTGCTTAGTGATTTCGGGTGAATTTAGTGCTTGATATGGTATTGGTTGATGAAAAAATTTTGAGTTGAGCATGATTCACCCACCCGTTGGTTTTTCTTTTCGGTTCTTTTTCGATGGGGGGAGGGGGGCACTTTGAATCAATGAATAAAATTTTTATTTGTCTGTACATAGTTATTTTAGTCATAGTTAGGGACTGTTCCCGATGATGGATGAATGACGACCGTCTTGAGGGAAAATTAGCCAATAGGTTTTTGTTTTTAAAACCTTAACTGAGTGATGGCTTGATGTTCTTGTTATGATTGTGAGATGAAAGTGTTGTAAATTTTGAAGCATGTGAGCAGTTGTATAACTCTATTTGAGACACCTAAGCTCTTGGATGTGATTCGATGTGCCTAAAGCTGAATTTTGCATTCTTGTGACTAGTTGAGTAAGAGTCTGAATTTGTCTTTAATTGAGCATGTGTTGTATGTGTAAGGATATTGAATATTCCATGCTATTGTGTAGTGTATAGAACTTTCCTGGTGTTTATAAAAAGAAAAATGAAGGATGTAGATTGTAGGAGATGATTTAGGCATTTCTTTGAATGAGCCTAATTTGTATCCTTCGCTTTACATACCTTGAATGTCTGATCCTAGTTAGCCCCATTGAGCCTTTAGCCTATTCTTTGATAGCCACAAAATGAGCTTAATCCTTTCTTTTCATTAGCCTTGAATTTGATCCAACTCCTAAGCGCTTATGTGAAATTGCAAAAGAATTTAAGGAGTGAATAGTGAAAGAAGAAGGAAAATAGTAGTTGTGGGAGTGGAAGAGAAAACTAGAGGTGCACTTGTTTAAAAATGAATAAGAGTTAGTAAGGACTAAAAGAAGAAAATAGCGAAAAATAAAAGCAAAGGGAAAAGTTGCTTACGTACTCCTTACTAATAAGCTAAGTGTGCATAAAGAAATGGGGAAACAAAAGAGGAAAATGGGAGTAGAAAAGTATAAAGGTGAAGTAAGGGGATGGAAGTTCTTAAGGAGAGTGTTGTGTATTAAAAGCTCTTAGGGAAGATAGTCACTATTATCATCCATAATAGTACCTACTCGCCCTTAGCTTACATTACAACCCATTAAGTCCGACTTGATCTTACTTTCTGACATTCTTAAATTAGTGGAGTAAAACACTAAGGGCAAGCATATGGGTCAATGCACATGGAATGCGAATTATTTGTGAGAGTGAGCTTATTTCTTATCCATATACCCCTACATGTTAAAATTTGAAAACATATGAGCGAAAATGGGTAACTCTCTTGTTGTGAGGGCACATGTTTAATGAAGGATAAAATTCATGTCGAATTTCTTGATCGGTTAATTCGCATGAGTTTGTTGAGATTGAGAGTCCATTCTTGAGGTTATGAAGTCTTTACATAGTTATATTCGATTTTAAGGGTTAAATCTTGCATGCTCTATTTTTAACTTGCTATCTAAAATAATCATTATAGCCTTAGCTTGAATTGTCTCGCTTCAATTAGCTATGTTTGAGTCTTCATGTGCATGAGATGTAAAAGAGTTTTTTGAGGACGAACAAGGCTTTAAGTGTTCGGTAGTGATCTTGGGCATAATTATGTGCCCAAGTGCTATTTCATAGCTTAATTTAGTCATGTTTGTCAAATTATACACTTACATTCTTATGCGATTTTGTGTAAATTTGGGTATGCACTAACCAACATGATTAGTCCTTGTTTTGTAGGTGTAAAACGCATGTGAGGAACTAAAATATGATGTTTGAATTAAAGGAATGAAGTTCGTACTCGATGGAAAATGAAGGCAACATGGCAGGCTAAAGATAGGGACTGCCGGCAAGGCAGCGTGTCACGCAGCATAAGCTACACGCTGAGGTCCATGCCACGCCATGCCTTGTCGCGTGAGGAGAGTCATCCAGTGGCCCTGCGCTATGGCAACATGCCAGGGAAGGCGCATGGCGCAACAAGTAGCGTGCCACGTCGGCAACGTGCAGGTACCTCTCGCTAGACCTGCCGAGAAGACATGTCCAGTTGCTGTCCGCGTTTGCTCCGTGGCATGTAGGAAAATATCCGTGATAGCCGCCATGACACGGAGTTGTTCCACCACAGGACAAATTTTGCAATTTTTTATCTTAGTATAAATTGAACCCTTAGCTTCTAAAATCATTTGTCACGAAATATTTTCTAGAAAACATAGAGGAGCGAAGGGAGAAGTGAAGAAATCACCTAGGGTTCACTAATCTTACATTCTCTCTTACCTATTCTTGTAAGTACTCAACTTTAATGATGTTTGTAAGTTATTGTACGAACATGAGGGGCTAAAACCCTTCCCCTAGGGTTGAGGCTACGTGATATGATTGTAATGCATGAATTCATTTTGGTTTAAGTTGTTAATTGTTGTTTGGTCTTACATTCTTTATTATGGTTTTTTTTATTCTTGATCACCATGAAAATATGCATGTTAAGCTAGGTAAAATGTTGAATGAGTAACCCTAGGCAAGAACATAGGAATGTAGGGAGCAAGTTCTTATCTTTCGATATGATTTGCAATTAGGATAAATAATATACCTAAATTGCCTAGCTTGGTTGATAAAACGGGATGATAGCAAGACACCGGCTTAGAATTGTCACTCCACCACTCGTAGAAGTAGTTGTGAAGCTAAGTCAGGTTAAATAATTAAAGGTACGAAAGTCCCTAAGCAAGAGCACAAACCCCGTAAACTACATCCATGTAGTTGAATTGCCCATGAACTAGGATGTCACATCCCCGCTCAACGATGTAGTTGTGAGGCTAATTTTTCGTGTTTAGAGGCTCAAGAGACCATAAACATCGCATTTCCAACTATGTGAGACAACATATAATAATTTCATGCGTGAACCATTACCAAGTGTAGCATTGCATGATTATCCGGCCTTAGCTCTAGTTGCTTCTTATATTGTTTCCAGATTGTTTTCTGACCACCCCAAAACTTAATTATAATTTACTGAAAACTTGTATAATCAACACTTCTGAAGGTTAATCTTACACTTGAACTTAATAATTTGCTGAATTGGTCCAGTCCCTGTGGGTTCGACATCCGACTCTTAAAAAGGGCCACTATATTACTTGTACGACCGCGTACGCTTGCGAGTGTGTTGGAGCGCAACACCGGATTTTGGAATGAATTAGAATCAATGAATTTAATTATGTATGGTCAGTGAGTAAATTAAAAAATTTAAATTGTGGGGATTGATGAGGTAGGAGATGTGTTATTTATTCATGAGGCAATGGGGTGGTGAAGTCTGAGTACCAACCGTAATAATATGTTTTCCTGCATATTTGGAAATGCACAGGGAGAGGACAAGCTTCATGAGCCATCCTACAACTCGTGGTGTTGTACTACAATTCGTAGGATGAATCGTTGGGACTGTCCCAGGTCATTAAAATGGAAAACAATGGCACAAAAGTTAGTATGATTCATGGTATCTAACTACAAGTCGTACCAAGTGATCGTACCAAGAAATAGAAAGGGGCAAAAGATTGCACAATATCACGACTCATAGGACAATACTACGATCCGTGATAACGAGTCGTACTAGGGAATAAAAAGCCTAATTTTTCAAAGGATCATTATATAACTATTAGTACGAACTATACCATCAAGGTACAAGTCATACGATGAGTCGTAGGTTGAGGTAGAACAAAAATTTCTTGCTCCTTTTTTCTGAGATCACGTGTACTAACCCTTCTTTCCACAGGTACTATGACGATTAAAAAGAGAGAAACAAAGAAGGCCCAAGACAAGGAGGCCAACTCATTGGTTATGAATTACTTTTGTGTATCCCTAGCTCGTTAATCCACCATGGTTCCCACAACCCTAGCTATGGACGTTTTAGCCTCTTATAGTTGCAAGGTTATGATATGAATTCATCGTTAAACACATAATTCAATACTTACAATCATAGATGAGAGAAAAGCTTCGTTGATTATATTAGAAAAATCTCAAGAACTATCGATAAAGATCAAGAAATAATCCAAGAAAAGGTTGATCACAAGTCAATCAACTCAATTCTATGTTTTTCCCTCGAATCTCTATTGTTTTCACGCCCATCTCACTTCTCTCCAATGTTCCTTATCATTCTCTACTGAAAATAAAACAGAAAAGGTATTTATACAGACATAAGAATCCTTTTCCTAAGCTAACAGGGTGATTTTCCATAATTGGCGCCGCCTGAGCCACGACTGATCATACGACCCATAGCAGGATTGTACGGGTCATACCTGCTATCGGTAAGTCCTTGGCTTGCTAAAATTTGGCTAAGTTTTGGGCCTTGGTATGACTCGTACATGCTTCCTACAAGGCGTGAGTTACTTTCGTGGTTTGGCTCTGAGAACTCTAACTTTTTCTGAGATTATTCAAGAGTGTTGTGGTATGATTCGTACCTTCCAGCCGCGACTCGTACTGTATGAAGTTATGCTTAGCATTGAAAATCCTCAGAAGATTACTAATACTCCTGATATGATTCTTACCTTTTTCCCACGGTTCGTAGTTCCATATGTATCAGGAGTCTGCCTTTGTGCAATTCTTTTGAATATTTCCACGACTCTAAGTTACGGTTCGAACCAATGTTGTATGGCTCGTACTAAGAGTCATGGGTTGCATTCTTCACAATCCAGCCATCTGAAACTTTTCACGGTTCTCAGTATGGCTCGTTCCATCAACATACGGCTTGTAGTGGAACTATGACTTTAGCTTATTTTCTGCACTCTCAGACTTCTTTTGCACATTCTTGCTCCAACTCTTATTTTTCCTGTAATCAAAGAAAAAGTGTCTTATATCCATATAAATACACCTAAATTCATGCTATTTTCTTAGTTTTAAGCATCGAAAGTGTTGTAAACTCACAGCACATCAACACCCTCAACTTAAGACTTTTGCGTGTCCTCAGGCAAAGAAAGTAAAAAATAAACACGACGCTCAACTAGAAAATAAACCTAGGATACTACAGCCAATACCAAACAAAATTTGCACTATAACTCCAACAACTTTTGACCCTTCTTCCATGAACCAATATTGGAGAATGTACTACAAGTAACCACAAAATATGCTAAGCAGGGATCAAGAGATGTCATCTAGCTATTAACAGACAATCAAGTCATAACCAATGCTTTTCAGTCAGACCACTAGTAAAATTAAACATAAACCTTATACCCTCACAACAAATAAAGTCCCCACTCACAGATATAGTCATAGATATCGCATGGGACTGAACAAGAGAGACTCTCACTCTCACAAAGAAATTTCAAGTACTGTGTACCAAATTCCATAGGCTTGCCCTAATTTTCTCAGCTTCGGTTTATCAGATGGTAAGATTAGGATCACTATACGACTTGATGCAGCTTGTAATGTAGGCTTTGGGGTTGGACATGATATGGGATCTTTTTAAGTGACTAACCCTTCCTTGGCACTACATACATTGGCTTCATCAGTCACGTATTTCACCCTTTAGTTTTGCTTTTCCTTCCTTTTCCTCCCTTTTCACCTCTTTTGTATGCATTGGTATGAGTGTGGTGTATTTTCAACCTTTTCAAGCATCATTATTCTTTTTGAATTTTCTTTTTCAAAGTTTTCAACTTTTTCATATCTTTTTTTTCTCTTTTTCATTTGTCACACCACACCTCATGTTTCACCTTTTCTCTTTTCTCTCTCTTTTCCTCGTTCCCACTATTTATGTATCCCTACTCTAGCAACCCTTACCTTGGGCATTTTTCCTCTGTTGAGGCTCACAATGTCCAAGGAGGGATGGGTCCAAAACAGGTTCATTATAAAAAATGGGTACGGCTCATCGGTTAATTAAAGAAAAATGGTCTATTAAAGGCTCACAATTGGGATCAAGGGAATCATATGATTTTGGTAGGATCATTTAGGATAAAAGTGAGCTCAATAAAAATGGCCTATGATCATATTCTAATCAACCATCCTTAGCCAATGCAAAGACCAACCAGGCAAGTTCTAGATCTTCAACACAGTACTGAACTAAGTATCAAATCTCACTCACTTATGGAACATGAATTATATTCACTTTACCTGTCTGGTTTATACATGGCTTAACAAGATTACTCATGCTAGAACACTAAATGACATCAAAAGATCCACATAACTCATGCATGTAATCACAAGTACACAGCTAATGCATCAAAAAATTCTAAACAGGGTCGATTTTTTCAAGATATTCTAAACCAGTGCACTTTTATTGGGTGAGTACTCCTAATATACTTTCTAATTAAACAAAAATCACAAAATAAGAAAATAAAACCCTAAATATGACGGTTCTACTAGATAGAATGCCCGAGGGAAAAGAAACACGGCAAGAAAAACCCTCGAACGAATCAAAAAACCCAAAAATACAAGTGCACTCCCTCCCCTTTTTGAAAATTGTGCTTCCTCCCTGAAGCATGAACTATAGGAACAGAGGGAAGGGAACATACTTGTGGTGCTCTGGGTGCTCCTGTCATCCGGCGGAGGAGGTACCTCCACTGCAATTGTGGCGCTAGCGGTGGTCGGTGCACTCATTGATGTGTCAACAGGGGGGGTGGTTACACCCTCAGTAGGCTTGTCCATCTCTACGACCTCTGTGGTGATCTGGGCTAAATGTGGCTCACCCAAAAGGTCCCTGCCACTAGCAAACTCAGGCTAAGCCATGGTAGAGCTGCCTGCTCCTCTAGCTCACTCCTGCAGCTCTAACATGTGTGAGTCATGAGTCTGCATCTCTCCACTCATGCCCGCTTGTGTGCTCTTCTTTCTTTTTTTCTCCTCTTCCTCAAGTTCTCTTCTCAAACATCCTTAGAGACTCTCTTCTTTCCTTTCTCCGTTTATGTTGTGATGGCCTCCCAATAAGCCTCCATGTCAATCTACTCATCTAGCACTTCATCCAAGTTTGGAAGAGTGAGAGCTGCTATCACTGTCGACTGCCGTGATGCCAGCTCGATCACTTGGCTCCGAAGAGCTCCCAACTCCTCCTGGAGGATGCTTGTGTCTGTCTGCTGCACCGTGCATCTATTAAATCGACTCTCAAATCCATCGAGACTGGTATGCAAGGCCCGTGCAGCTGTGTCTATCTCTGCTTTCACCCAAGGCTTCATTTTCCATCATTGAGTGGATTTTTCTTTAGGCCATCGTTAATCTCTTGGCCAATTTCTAGAGAAAGTCTTGGACACTAGAACATACCCTGCTGGTGTCTGGCTTTGATGACTGGGCAGTGGTGCAGCAGACATGCTGGGAGCTACCTCTGAATTACCGGCATCTGTAGCTAGTGTCTCGCTCTGCTCCTGTGAGGTGGGGGCATTCACCTCTGTGCTAACTTGCATAATTCACAGGCATAGTAAGTACTATGACCCGTACACTTAAGTTACGAGTCGTAGGACCAATCATACCCTGAACTTCTACGCTGAAGCACATCTTTGATCCTCACCATGAGTCATGCTACGACTTGTAAAACCCTCTCACAAATCGTACTAAGAATCATAGCACCTGCTTTTCAGCAGTTTTTTACCACCTATTTTTGCTTTCCCTGCACACTAAGCACACATTAGTTAAATCACTTGGGTTGCCTCCCCAGAGGCGCTTGATTTAATATCGTGGCACGACATAGGTAGCTCGGTTACTCATAATTCACCAAGCCACCACTTGGGTTGCCTCCCAGAAGTGCCAAATTTAATGTTGCAGCACGGCGCAAGTCTCTTGACTACTCAAACTTCATCAAGGAACTCAGATTCATCCTCTATCGCTGAGACTACACTATATTCCTTAGGTTGCTGCATTGACCAGCAGATGTTGAAAGTGGACTCTTCTTTATTCAGTCTGAACTTTAGTTGGCCAGCCTCAACATCCACTAAGGCCCTCCCAGTAGCAAGGAATGGTCTCCCTAAGATGATGGGGACCTCATAATCGACCTTGCGATCTAGGATCACAAAGTCTGTTGGGAATATGAATCTGTCAACTTTAACAAGCACATCAAATAGGATACCCACTGTCTTCTTTATAGTTCTGTCGGCCATCAATAGCCGCATTGTAGTCGGTGTGGGGGCTCCATCCCAACTTCTTGAACACAGACAATGGCATCAGATTGATGCTTGCTCCCAAATCACAAAGTGCCCTTGCGAACTCGACATTTCCAATTGTGCAAGGTATAGTGAAAGCACCCAGGTCTTCCTTCTTCTGGGCCAGGACCCATGTAGCTATGGCACTACAGTGATGTACATTATCTACAGGCTTAACTCACGAACCTCTTTTTTGTCACAAGGTCCTTCATGAACTTAGCCTATCCCGACATTTGTTTCAATGCCTCAACCAATGGTATGTTCACATATTATTGTTTGAGCATTGACAGGAATTTCTGGAACTTACCATTCTCCGCCTTCTTCTTCATTCTTTGGGGGAACGGTCGCGGTGGTCTTGGGATAGCCTTGTAAATTTGTGTTGCACCTTGTTCAAATTCAGACCCTTTTTCACCAGTTGGGACCTCAGGCAACTCAGCATTCTCAGCACCTTCAATCTCAGCATCATTTTCATCATCTTTAGCTCTCTTTCTTTCGTTCAACTAAAACCTGTAGAGTGGGGTCAACTATGGTCTTACCACTCCTATTCATCACAGTCATGTAGTGGCCATCATTCTTTGGGTTCTAGACTGTGTTGCTAGGTAGTGTACCCTTTTGTCTAGGGTTAAGTGATGCTGACATTTGCCCCAGTTGCTGTTGAATTTTCTTGATAGTTGTTGCGTAGGACTCCACTCTCTGACGCATGCTCAATATATCACCACAAATTTCCTTTAACTGATAGTGGACCTCACCTTTTTCAGCATCTAAGCAATCATGCTCTCTAGCTTTGACTGTCCAGCCTCCCTCTCTCATGCATTTGGTGACACATACACTCCAGCTCGGTCATTGCGGTAGCCGTCATTCCTTCTCCAATCTCCTTCACGCTCATGACCTTGGCTTCTATCTCTGTACCCATTTCAATTGTAGTTATCTCTGTATTTGTTTCGACCTTGGTTTCTATAACCTTGGTGCCAATTGTCTTGTCCAAATGCTTGGGAGTTGGATCGGATACCCACCACCTGGCTGTCCAGGAAATTTGCCTCCTCCTGGGAATCAGAGTGGTGTGCCCCTAGCTCCAGTCCTTGTGTCCCCACTGCGTTCACCTTTTTGGCTCCAACTCCCATAATGTTCTTTTTAAGCAAATCCAATGATGTGCGCATATGAGCCAACTCTTGGTCTCCTTCTTCTTCTTCCCTACGTTGGTCTATAGTCAAACCAACAACATTCGTACTGCCCGCTGCATCTTCCTCTTGGATATGCCATGCCTTGTTTGTTTTCGTCACCCTGTCAAGAATAGTAGTAGCTTGCTCCCACGTGTGACTCATCAATGCTCCTCCCGCCACTGTGTCTTCTACAACTTTTGTGTTATTGTTCAAAGACCTTTAGAAATTTTCCAACAAACTGTCATCTAGAATTTTATGGTTGGGTACTTTGTCAACTTCATCTTGAACCTTAGCTAGGTTTCGTGAAGTGCCTCGGTTTTAAGTTGTCTGAAATTGTAAATCTCATACTTGAGCTGCAACATTCTAGAGAGGGGAAATAATCTTTCTAAGAATGCTTCTTGAGTTCCCTCAAGTTGGTTATGGAGTCATTGGGCAACCCCAATAACCATGA
Organism: Datura stramonium; assembly: GCA_018107945.1. Taxonomy (NCBI): domain Eukaryota; kingdom Viridiplantae; phylum Streptophyta; class Magnoliopsida; order Solanales; family Solanaceae; genus Datura; species Datura stramonium. Next base: position 122,444 of record JACEIK010000496.1, on the reverse strand, counting down.
AGTGGCTTCCCCTGACAGAGAAAAGGGGAAAAGTTTGAGTCTGATAGCATCTTCACTAACTCTAGGCAACCTGTACACCTTGCATATTCATACAAAGCTCATCAGGTGCTGGTTGGCGCCATCCGCTGCGTGACCACTGATCACCCCTTTCATGTTTAATAGTTGAATCATGGTTCCCGTGATGTAAAATTTAGCCCCAACGGGTAGTGGTGCTGGTACAATTGCTCCAGCTGACCCGACTTCCTCAATATCTGGGTCCTCATCATCGAAGAACTGAGGGGAAAATCTATGACCTCTATTGCCCTGCCCATGTTGACCAGCATTAACAACCTCGTCTCTGCCATCCTTCGCATCCTGAAGTGCAGCTTGCTGAGCTAGCTTGGCTTGCCTAGCTTCTTCAGCTATACGGGCATCTCTCTGCTCTTGGTTTTCCATTCTATGTAGTGTTCATTCAATTTCGAGGTTCAATAGAATTACGGGATTTCCACTACTCCGAGTGCTAGGCATTCACCGGAAACAACTTGTGGGTATCACAAACAAAATGAAAACGTAATTTAAGAAATAACTACCAAAAGTCAAATACAAGCAATTAATCTTGTCTTAGCCATATTCCCCGGCAACGACGCCACTTTTTGATAACGCTCAAACTCACACCTCCTACTGAAGTATGAAGTGGACGTTGTCAATAAAGAACCCAACAAATAGGTTGGGGTCAAACCCACAGGGAATATGAAAGATCTAGACTAATACCGGTAAGTGAACTTGTTGGTTAGTTACTCCAATTTGGGGGGTTTGTAAGAAAACAAAAAATTAAAACAAGAATTGAAATTATGATGTAAATGAAGATTGAAGAATAACTAGGGTTTGTGTTCCCCATGGGTTCATAACTGCTTCAGGTATACACACGTGAACAATACCAGTGCTTACTTGTAGAACTGATAACTAGGGTTCATCCAAGTGACTGGTTCGTCCCTATTGGATGACTATACTCAATCAGCAGGTCCGGTCTCATGAGCGGTATCAAACTATCCATTATCAATAAGTTCCAAATTTACTATCCTGCGACCATAGCTCAAATTAATACAATAATCATATAGATCAAGGCTTTGTTGTAATTCTCTTTTCCTAATCTCTACTTCTCTAGGCTCAAGCAATTAAAGAATTCGGGAAAGTCATAACATTGTGCACCGTTAAGAAATGTTTAAGCATGAAGAGAATACAATACAAGTATTTTGCATTGGTTTTGAATCACTTTTGTGTATCCCTAGCTCGTTAATCCACCGTGGTTCTCACAATCCTAGCTACAGACGTTTTAGCCTCTCACAGTTGCAAGGTTGTGATATGCATTCATCATTAACCACATAATTCAATACTTACAACTGTAAATGAGAGAAAAACTTCTTTGATTATATCAGAAAAATCTCAAGAACTATTGATAACAATAATGAAAGAATCCAAGAAAAGGTTGATCACAAGTCAATCAACTCAATTATATGTTTTTCCCTCGAATCTTTATTGTTTTCATGCCTATCTCACTTCTCTCCAATGTTCCCTATTGGTCTCTACTGAAAATAAAACATAAAAGATATTTATACAGATATAATAATGCTTTTCCTAAGCTAACAGGGTGATTTTCCATAACTGGCGCCGCCTATGCACACATAAACAAGACTCTACTAGACACGACTCATAGACTCCCAAGGACGAACTGCTTTGATACCAGGTCTGTCACACCCTAACCACCGGGGCATGACTGGCACATGGTGCCACCTCTAAATGAGCATATGCGGCGCCCAAATATAAAACAAAGGCCAAAACCGATGAGGTTCGAGAAAACAATAACTATAAAATCTGAGTAACAACAAACTAAAGTAGAGGCTGGCTTACCTGACCAACCCAAGAGGATAAACAATAGGCTGTCCAGGCCACTGAAAGGAAAACACTCTATACAATAAGGCCCACCCGGCGTACAAAAATGACATTATACCCACAACAAATGTCTACGAGCCTCTATATATAGAATAAAATCAATTGTCTGGGATAAGGCCCAAAACTACCCATAACTCAACCTCTGGAAACTCCGAACGGCCTGGAGCACAAAGACTTAGTTGGAATTCCACCCAGCAATCAAGAACTCAATCTACCAGCCCACCATCACTTGCAGGCATGAAAGTAGTGCCCTGACTAGGGCGTCAGTACAATAATATACCAAGCATGAAAGGAATAAACAATTGGAAGACTTAGATTAGAGATCAACAGATATACCGAATATCGTAGAAGGAGAGCTCAACTTATGTAAACACATAGAACCTACCTGGCCCCCATAAGCCTGGAAAGTACGAGAAAACATACAAATAGAACCTACCTGACCCTCATACGCTTGGCAAGTCCAAAAGTAAATAACAATACAATGGCACCTAGCTGACCCAGCTCACCTGTCATCGCCTCTAGACCTCTCAATGGCCTCAGCAAACACCAGCCAACATCTAGTATCCACTACTATTAGATAATTTATAACAAAAACAACAACCACAGTGTAATACCAAGAAAATCAAGAGTAAACACCAATTAATCAACATCATCAATAAAGCACTACCAGACTCTCTCTTGGTTGCGCACAGTTAGCAGAGCTCAATCCATATGGGAGAACCAATTGCGATCTCGGGAAGGCTCAGACAGGTCGGACCACTCTCAAATCATGTCTCAACTCAACACCACGGAGGACATCATTCTCAACCTAGTAGTTTATTTAACTCCTTGGGCCCAACCAATCAACTGGAAACACTCTCGTGCATCGGGTATCCACAAGCCAAAAGGCACCTCGGGCTCGACCCTAGCTGGAACAACTCTTGTGCATTGGCTATCCCCAAGACACAAGGCCTCAACCACAGTGTAATGCCAAGAAAATAAAGAGTAAACACCAATTAATTAACATCATCAATAAAGAACTGACGGACTCTCTCTCGGCTGCTCACAGTTAGTAGAGCTTAATCAATATAGGAGAACCAATCGCGATGCAAGGAAGGATTAGACATGTTGGACCACTCTCAAATCATGTCTCAACTCAACAATATGGAGGAAATCATTCTCAACCCCACAGGTTATTTCACTCCTTGGGCCTAACCCCTCAGTCAGAAAAACTCTCATGCATCGGGTATCTACAAGCCGCAAGGCACCTCGGGCTCAATCCCTAACCGAAACAACTCTCGTGCATCAGGTATCCCAAAGACACAAGCCTCAAAAAAACACTCACACAATCAAAAACAATAATAATACATGCCTAAACAGCCCTTAATCGGCTCTCAAACCCCACAACCCGACCATTACAACACAATACTATTCTTTCATGTCAAGATGTCCACCGATGAGCCACTAACCAAGCTAAGGGTTACCATCCTAATTAGTCTATCCACAATCTTTAAAAACAGCCCACATGCCACTCTACTAACCCTAACATCAAGGGACACGACCAAATCATCCCAAGTGTCACCACGGTCGTCACGTGCCATCGACACGGTCGACACGATCGCCGATTCAAGTATTACAAAAGTTCGTTGCAACCATTGAATTTAACCAATCTAATACCTCATTAACTTCTCATTATAATCACCTAATCTCATTCACTCAAAGATCCCACACCTTGCAACAAGAACCACACGCCTCATACACGTCCTCTCGGCACGAGCCTAATAATTTTCCATGACTACGATTCTCCGCACTCAAGCTCGATCCACAAACCAAACTAGAACCTTATACACACCTTTATCACCATATAAAAAGTAGCACAAGAGTCAATTAACAATATAACACAAAGCATCAAAAAATAGCCAACAAACATGTCAATACCGACGACAACAACTATGAATTCATGCTAACAAAGGGAGGAACAAGCCTAACAAACCTTAGCTTCAAGCCTAGATGAAGTTGAGCCTTCAACACCACGAACTTACTTCCTAAAGGAAGTCCAAGATTTTGTCAAAAGACATTCAACACAACTAAACAACAAAACTAGACAAACGAAGCTTACTGACAAGATTCAAAGGAATTCAACAGTAGAAACTCCGAGACAACAACCTGCCAGTATTAACACACCTATAACAAACCTAGATAACCAAGGAAACTACAAAAGAAAACTTACCAAATAGCAGCTTCACGAAACAGCCACCACAACACCAGAGAAAGGCACCAAAACGCAAGCTACACACGATTCCCGACTCTCTCGACAGCAAAACCATGTTAAACCATGGATTCTAGCCCCAAAATCATCAAGAACACATTAGAACACCTTTAGGGAGAGTTCTGGTCGAAGAAATTTCCAGAAATGAGAATTTGAAGTGAAATAACAAACCAAATGGACTTAAATGGTTCTCCACCGCCTTAGACCTTTGTGACGTGCCTGCTAGCGCGGTCTCGCAAAAACGCGAATATCTCTCTATTGCAAAGTCGGATAGACAAACGGTTTGATGCGATGGAAACTAAACTCATAAATATTTAATTTAATAGGTCGCACACCCCCTAAATCCTTATATATTTGCGATAACTTATGCCGAATTACATTCTACAAGTTGATCGACATCCAATCTTACATATGATCATATAGTGACTCAAATAACTCATAGAACTTCCTTCTTAGCCTATTAGGTACTCTTAGTCCTACCTCAAAAGAATGATTTTGTCGTTCAAATTATCCGGGGTGTTACATCCTTCCCCCCTTAGAAACATTCATGAATGTTTGACGACATGCACGACTCCAACTCAAGGACTGACACAGAAAAACATCGCACGACATAGCCTCACATGAAAAGCCTATCACAAACAACTCCAAAGAACAAAACCTTGCATTATTCCAAGGCGCGACACAACTATAACCATAATCAAAGTAAGAATCTTACCTGCCGCCATGTCTAGCCACTGGCCAGCTATAATTCCTCAACTTACAAGTATCCCTGCAAAAGTCAAAAAATATGAGTCTTGACCCGACTCCTATGACATCTGAGTTCTCGCATGATTTCGATCTAGAAAGAAGGGTAACAATCCTAAATGCCCTTTAGCCTCTTGTTTATAAGTACACTGTGCAATGCACACATAAACAACACTCAACTAGACACGGCTCATAGACTCCCTAGGATGAACTGCTCTGATACCAAATCTATCACACCCAAACCCGCGAAGGTGTGACTGGCACCTGGTGCCACCTCTGAATGACCATATGCGGCACCCAAATATAAAACAAAGTCCAGAATCAATGTTGTTTGACAATACAATAAATATAAAATCTGAGTAAAAACAAACTAAAGCAGAGGCTGGCTCACTTGTCAACCCAAAAGGATATACAATAGGTCGTCCAGGCCACGAAAAGGAAAACACTATACAATAAGGCCCACCTGGCCTACAACAATGACCTTACACCCACAACAACTGTCTATGAGACTCTAAAAGTGCAATAAAAATCACCTGTCCTGGACAAGGCCCCAAACTACCCATAACTCAACCTCTGGTAACTCCGAAAGACCTGGAGCACATCGACTCACCTGGAACTCCACTCGGCAACTGAGAACTCGATCTATTAGCCTACCATCATCTGTAGGAATGAATGCATGGCCTCTCGACATAATATTGTTCTTTCACGTTAGTACCCCGACTAGGGCGTTAACATTGTAAATTACAGAGCATGAAAGGAATAAACAATTGAAAGTTTTAGATTAGAGATCAACAGATATACCAGATATCTTAGAAGGAGAACTCAACTTAAGTAAACACATAGAATCTACCTGGCCCCGATAAGCCTGGCAAGTGCAAGCAAACATACAAACAGAACCTACCCGGATTTACTCTACATTTATAACTATACATCATGGTGATCTTGTCGTATTATACTTGGGGAGCTCAAAGATAGGACCCGAGAGTTGAAACATGAAAAATGTGAAATTGGTGTTGCAGACTCAGGACGAGTCATGGTATGACTCATTAGGACGGCCCACGATTCATCAGGTGACTTGTGAGGAGGCTAGTGATGAGTACGGGAGTTTTGAAGAGAAGGGTCCCCACGGGCGTGGCAACGACTCGTGGCCAGACTCTCGAGTCGTCAGGTCAGCCATGGGGTAAGGTAGAAGGAAGGAAAAAGAAATTGAGACAGTGAACCTAATAGAAGCTGACCACGATTTGTTGGGTCAGGTAACGAGTCATTATGTCAGTCTTTATGAGCCCAAGGGATCAGGCAGGCAGTGTAGTTAACGAGCTAGGCAATGAGTCGTTTCCAAGGACCACGATCCGTCAGGTCGTCCGTTAGGACCACCTGGCAGTAATTTCCTGTGAATTTAGTGAGGGCCTTTCCATAATTCCTTAGTTCCTAAGACCTAAAATACATTGTTTTAGCTTATGAAAGGTGGGTTTTTAGAGGGATAATCTATTCTAAGCCCTCATTCATGCATGCAAGACTATAGAGAAGTGTTCAAGGGTGATTCAAGGCTTCCCTCTTCAAATCCGTCATATTCCTTCTTGGGCATTCAAGAGAGGTTAACAATAAGTTATTTTTTAGGTATGTAAGGCTATCAATTGGTTTTTCCTTTCACACCCATGCCCATTCTCTACGATTTCATGAAAATTCTATCAAAAATTTATGGGGTTTTGAAGTAGATATATATAAAAATTCAATGATTGTTAATGGTCTTTGTGATTTTCGAACCTTATCGTATTCTATGGGGTTTTGATAAGATGTTGTAATTTAATTTATTTATAATGTTATCAATTATTGAATTCTTTTGAAATTAAGCCTAGTTATGCATGACCCGTGATGAGTCGGTTTATGATCTACTTTTCTATTAATGATATTTACAAGACCAACATGATTTATGATTTAAAATGTGAATTTAATCAATTACCCATCATGACTTTATGAAATTCAAGCTACATGTATGATCTTCAAGTATGCATGCAACCTATGATTTATGAATTATGTTTTGGCCGACTCACAGGCCTTGTTTCATGGCTAGTTCACGTATGTACAAGTATGTTTATGATTATATTGATTTAACTAGCCTATGAATTCATGCATGTTATACTATGAGAACTATATATATTTTTGGAGTAGTATCGAACACCGAGTAGGTTCGGGGCTCAAGTTAAGACCCGAATCTCATAAACTATATGTCACCGTAGGTATGTTGGGACCTCCTTTGTGATTGTCCCCAGCCCAAATGGCCCTCTCATGGTGATATCACGCCCTTAATAGTTCTACCCTTGGCAAAGTACGAACTGCCTCCCGACTAGGTTTACAAATCGGACTTTATGTGTGCTCATATGGGGTATGTTGGTTAAGAGAATCTCCCACTGTTCCTCATGATTTATGAATGCTTATGATTACATATTTTTTCTCAAGTCATGTTAAGTAAAGCTTTTCTCCTATGATTATGATTATGTTTGTACTAGGAATGTTTTGAAAACCTTGAGCCTTATGTTATGTTACGATGTTTATGATATGAGCATGATATCCTACTCTTTTAACCATTTATGAGTATTATATAATTTAAATTTTTGTTTTACTTACCTTGCATACTCAGTACATTCAACATACTGATCGCATACTTTTTATGTTGTATCATTTCATGATATAGGACCCAACTCTCAGGCTCACTCTCCATGGTATCTCTTCAGAGTTCTTTATCAGCTTATTTGGTGAGTCCTCAAGTTCCGAGGGCCATATATTCAGACTCTGTTGTTCTCTTTCAGTTTCAGTATTGTAGTGTTAGTTGGGGTATTGTCCCTTCAACCAGTCTTTCATGATTAGAGGTTTATCAGAATATCAGTTGTATTCAGCTGCCATGTATTGTCTTTTCTCCATTGTTATGTCATGATTTCATTTTCTTATGTTAAGTCTTCCGCTTATGTGAATGAATTAGATGTATGCTCACTTCATGGGTCGACTTGGGGTCTCTCAGGGCTCCTTGTTCCGTTTCTACGATCTGGGTGTACGTTCAAGTCATGAAAAACTTGGTATCAGAGCCATAGGTTTGAAGTGTCCTAGGGTGTGTGAAAGACGCTTTAAGTAGAGACATTTCCATGGGTGTGAAGCACGCCACACTTATGACGAAGAGGCTATGAATTTTTTAGGAAATTTTCCCTTCTTTTAATGACCTATGTCGTGTGACGAAAAGTCTTTTTATCCTCCTAATTCATTCTATTCGCGTTTGCAGAATCATCCCTCCACGCCGAGTGAACGCCAGAAGAAATGGTAACAGAAATGATCATGAGGATGCCAATGGTGATGAGCATCAACCAACCCCACCCATTCACAAGGAGCACGCACCAAAGCCAGCTACTCACACTAAGTTTATGGCACCGATTCAAATGTTGGCACATGTTATGGCTGCCCAGGTTCATAATCAGACAGTGGCGCATTACCCTCAAAATGTGAATGCGGCGGTGGCTAGGGTAAGGGATTTCTTGAGGATGAACCCTCTTGAGTTCACGGGGCCAAAGGTGGACTAGGATCCACACTATTTCATCAAGGAGATTCTGAAAATCACTCAGGTTATGGGGGTGAATAATGGGCAATGTGTTGAGTTGACCTCCTATCAGCTAAAAGGGGTGGCCCACATATGGTTCAAGTAGTGGAGAGATGCGAGGGCAGTGGGTGCAAGCCCGATAGGTTGGGAAGAGTTCTATGCGGCATTTTTGGATTGGTTCTTCCCTCGGGAGATGAGAGAGCTCAAGGCGGCCAAGTTTGTTAATTTGAAACAGGGTGACATGTCCGTTCAGGAGTACATATTGGACTTTACCCGATTATCCAAGTATGCTCTAGAGTTGGTGGCGGACTAAATGGCTCGGGTGAGTCATTTTGTTCATGGGGTGGCGGATTATTTGGACAAGAATTGCAGGATTGACGTGCTACATCGGGATATCTATTTTCCCTATATTGTGTTGCATGCACAACAGATGGAGTCAGTCTACCAGAAGAATAAGGAGGCCAAGAGGGCCAGGATCGACATCTATGTGACTTCTTATATCAGGTCAGGGGTGGACTGTGTCAGCAGTCCTAGCACAAGTCTATCGCTCCAGCTCCATCATCGGCCAGCACGCCATCTAGATTCAGAGGGGATCATAGGAGAAAAGCTTCAGATTTGAGAGGCTAGGGTAGCATGCAGGTGAGGCGCTCTTTCCCAGTTTGTGCTGGGTATGGAAAGAATCACCCCGGGAGGTTCCTAGTGCGCTTGGATGCTTGCTTCGGGTGCGGCAAGCTCGGGCACAAACTTAAGGATTGCACCTCAGTTGGATCAGGGGTTGGTGGAGCCCATGTGACTGCAGCCAGTTCTTCCACTCTAGTAGCACGTCCCCCTATGTAGAGTGCCTCTAGTAGTTCAGCAGGCGCTCAACGCCAAAATAAGTTTTATGCTTTAGTACCCTGCCAGGAGCAGGAGGCTTCATAAGATGTGGTCACTGGTATGTTGAAAGTCTTCCATATTGATGCTTATACCTTGTTAGATATAGGAGCTACTTTGTCTTTTGTGACCCCTTATATTGCTAGTAGTTTTGGGGTTATCCATGAAACCCTGAAATCCTGTCAAAACCATTCTCAAACTCTACTCTTGTCGGTGATTCAGTTGTAGCTAGGTGGGTGTATAGAGGTTGCCCTATTACAGTATTGCATAAGGTCACCTCCGCAGACTTAGTAGAGTTATCTATGACTTACTTTGACATCATTATGGGCATGGATTGGTTGTTTGCATATTTTGCTTAGGTTAATCGTAGGACCCGTGTGGTGGAATTTTGATTGCTGGGTGAGCCAGTTTTGGAGTGGAAGGGTAATTCAACTGTACTAGCCAGTTCGGGGGCAAAATATTTTCCCCACTAAGACGTGCATCTTTATGACTATATTGTCCTAAATACAGATGCGACGGGAAGAAGTGGCATTTGGAAGTGTTGCTGACTTAACATTTAGGTTTCGACATAACAATGCTTGCACTGTCTTTTCGCACTTAGGCGCACAGTGTGCCATTGGTTTATTTCATATATTAAGTCCAAGAAAATGATTTTTAAGGGCTGCATGTATCATCTAGTTTCGGTTAAGGATATTGAGTCTGAGATCCCGACTATCCAGTCAGTTCCGATGGTATGTGAGTATCTGTAGGTCTTTTCCGACAATTTGCCAAGTGTTCCTCCTGAGAGGGAAATTGATTTTTGTATTGACCTCTTACCCGATACGCAGCCTATATCTATTCCTCCTTACATAATGGCTCCAGCTGAGCTAAAGGAGTGGAAGGACCAATTGAAGGACCTGTTAGATAAGGGCTTTATTAGACCGAGCAAGTCTCCCTATGGTGCACTAGTGTTATTTTTCCGAAAGAAGGATGGTTCACTTCGGATGTGCATTGACTATCGACAGTTGAATAAGGTCACAGTTAAGAACAGGTATCCTTTTCCCAGGATCATTAATTTGATTGAATAGCTTCAGGGTGCCAAGTGTTTTTCGAAGATAGACCTCAGGTCCAAGTATCACCAGCTCAAGGTTCGGGAGTGTGATATCCCGAAGACAGCCTTCAGAACACGATATGGCAATTATGAGTTTGTCGTTATGTCTTTTGGACTAACAAATTCTCCTACATCTTTCATGGACCTGATGAACATGGTGTTTAAGCAATATCTAGACATGTTCGTGATTGTGTTCATCGATGATATTCTTATATACTCTCGGAGCGAGGAGGAGCATGCCGCTAATTTGAGAGTAGTGCTACAGACTCTCAAGGATCGCTAGTTGTATGAAAAGTTTAGAAAGTGTGAGTTTTGCTTGAACTCGATTGAATTTTTGGGCCATGTGGTATCGAGTGAGGGCATAAAGGTAGATTCTCAAAAATTCGAAGCAGTGAAGAATTGGCCTAGGCCAGTGAATCCTTTGGATATTCAGAGTTTCTTGGGTTTAGCCTGCTACTATTGGAGGTTTGTGGAAGGTTTGTCATCAATTGCAGCACCATTGATCAAGTTGACTCAAAAGAAGGTAAAGTTCCAATGGTCGGAGGCTTACGAGAAGAGCTTCCAAGAATTGAAGACTCGACTAATAACCGCACCGGTGTTGACACTACCTGAGAGTACAGCTAGTTTTGTTGTGTATTTTGATGCTTTGAGAATCCGGCTCGGATGTGTATTGATGCAGCGGGGAAAGATAATAGCATATGCCTCAAGGAAGTTAAATTTCCATGAGAAGAATTACTGGACCCATGATCTAGAGCTAGCAACTGTGGTATTCGCGTTGAAGATATGGTGACATTATTTATATGGGGTCCATGTGGATGTATTTACAGACCAAAAGATCTTACAATATGTGTTCACGCAAAAAGATCTCAATATTCGGCAAAGGAGGTGGTTAGAGCTACTAAAGGACTACCACATGAGTGTCCTTTACCACCCGGGTAAGGCCAATGTGGTAGCGGACACACTTAGTAGGCTCTCTATGGAGAGATGTGTCCCATGTGAATGAGGGAAAGATGGAGATGGTGAAAGATGTCCATCGACTTGCAAGGTTGGGAGTTAGGTTGGTCGACTCAACCGATGGCTGTGTTGTTGTGAATAATGGGTTAAAATCATCCTTGGGGACTGATGTGAAAGCTAGACAAGATGAGGATCCAATTTTGGTAAAGCTGAAGGAAGTTGTTTGAAGTCAGAAGGTGGTTGTATTCTTCCAAGAAGGAGATGGTGTGCTTCAGTACCACAGTCACCTATGTGTTCCCGATGTTGAGGATTTTAGAAGCCGGATATTGCATGAGGCCCATGGCTCCAGGTATTCTATCCACTTGGGTGCCACCAAGATGTATCATGATTTGCAGTAAATATATTGGTGGAACGGCATGAAGAAGGATATTGCGGAATTCGTAACCAGGTGCTCAAACTGTTAGCAAGTAAAAGTTGAGCATCAAAGGCCGGGAGGCGTACTTTAGGACATTAGAATTCCCACTTGGATGTGGGAAGAGATTAATATGGATTACATTATAGGCCTACCTCATACTCACCGACAGTATGATTCTATATCGGTGGTGGTAGACTGGTTGACCAAGGCTGCACACTTTCTACTGGTCAAAACCATAGATTTAGCGGATGATTATGCCACAATGTGTATTCGGGAGATGGTTTTGTTACATGGAGTGCCCTTGTCTATTATCTTAGACCGAGGTACACAGTTTACCTCTCAGTTTTAGAGGTCTTTTCAAAAAGGGCTTGGGACTCAAGTTAAACTCAGCACAGCATTTCACCTACAGACGGATGGCCAAGCGGGGAACAAGCCATCTAGACTCTCGAGGACATGTTGAGAGCATGTGTGATGGACTTAAAAGGTAGTTGGGAGGATCACTTTCTCTTGATCGAGTTCTCTTACAATAACAGCTATCACTCCAATATCCAAATGGCACCATTCGAGGCTCTCTATAGACGGAGATGTAGATTGCCCATCAGATGGTTTGAGGTTGGTGAGGCAGCTATGATAGGTCCAAATTTGGTTCATGAGGCTATGGTGAATGTTCAGTTGATAAGGGACAGGCTGAAAACCGCTCGAAGTCATCAAAAGTCATATGTTGATGTGAGGAGGAGATAGTTGGAGTTCGAGGTTGACGATTGGGTATTTCTGAAGGTAGCTCCCATGAAGGGAGTCATGCGGTTTGGAAAGAAAGGAAAACTCAGTCCCCGCTATGTTGGTCCTTACCAGATTATAAGAAGAGTTGGTAAGGTAGCATATGAGTTGGAATTGCCCTCAGAGTTGTCTTCTGTGCATCCTGTGTTCCATGTATTGCTTTTGAAGAAATGTTTGGGAGATCCAGCTCTAGTAGTTCCGGTGGAAAGCGTTGGTGTAAAAGACAGCTTCAGCTATGAGGAAGTCTCAGTGGAAATATTAGATTATCAAGTTCGGAAGCTAAGGAACAAAGAAGCAGCTTCAGTTAAAGTCTTATGGAGAAATCAGCATGTTGAAGGAGCTACGTGGGAAGCCAGAGTAGATATGATGGCTGAATACCACACTTATTCTCTACTGACTCAGTTCCGACTTGAGGTGTCCGTTGTGCTCTATGACTCTATTTAGTTTCATGTTCAGTTCATATTTTCGAGTATTTTTATGTGTATGGATGTGAATGTGAAGCATGAGATCAGTTCAGCTATGTGATATGAATCGGAGGTTGTCATTCCGTAAAAATTTCGGTTTAAATGATCAGTATTTGAGTATGATAATTGTATGTTTCTGTTTTCTGCTTGTTCCAACATTTGAGGATGACTTTTCCGAATGGGGAGATATTGTTATACCCTTGGAGCTCAAAGATCGGACCCGGGAGTTGAAATAGGAAAAATGTGAATTTGGTATTACAGACTCAGGATGAGTCATGGGACAACTCATAAGGATGACCCACGAGTCGTCATGACTCGTGGGGAGGCCAGTGATGAGCAGGGGAGTTTTGAAGTGAAGGGTCCCCATGGGTGTGGCAACGACTCGTCGCCAGACCCCACGAGTCGTCAAGTTAGCCGTGGGCTAAGGTAAAAGGAAGGAAAAAGAAATTGAGGCAGTGAACCTAACGGAAGCTGACCATGACTCATTGGATTAGGTAACGAGTCGTTACGTCAGTCATTATGAGCCTAGGGGATTAGGTAGGCAGCATACATAATGAGCTAGGCAACAAGTTGTTGCCAAGGACCATAATATGTCAGGTCATCCGTTAGGACCACCTGGCAGTAATTTCCTGCGAATTTAGTAAGGGCCTTTCCATCATTCATAAGTTCCTAAGACCTAAACTACGTCGTTTTAGCTTATGAAAGGTGGGTTTTTAGAGGGATAATCTATTCTAAGCACTCATTCATGCATGCAAGAGTATAGAGAAGTGTTCAAGGGTTATTCAAGGCTTCCCTCTTCAAATCTTTCCAATTCCTTCTTGGGCATTCAAGAGCGATTAAGAATCAGTTGTTTTCAGGTATGTAAGTGTTACACCTTGTAAAAATGTCAACGGTTAGTAGACATAAGCATAGTTTTTACGATGAATAAGAAGAGCTTAACGTGTGTGGGAAGAGCCTCAGAAGCAGGGTCGGAAGGGATTGGGATGCAAAGGGCCTGCGCGGCACGCCAGCCCCATACTCTATGGGGAGTGCGAGGCGCTGGCCTTGCCTGCGCTATGGGCAGAGCGAGGCAGCGGCCTTGCCTGTGAAATGGGTAGCGTGTGGCACCGGACCTGCCACTGCCCTTAGCCCTATATAAGCCCCTCCCCTTTCATTTGATTTCATTTCCAATTAACCTCACAGCTAGAGAGAGTACAATTGCAACTTTCACGTAATTTTCATCCGTTTACGCTACAAAACACTATCCGAATTTAAATTAACTTTGGGTATCGAAGTTTAAGCCTGTAGGGAGCATTACTAAGGAGTTATTTTCGTGAAATTCTCCCGGCGAATGGTAACCCCGCCGCCAAAGTTGTCAGAATTTTTCCAAACTGATTTCTATACGATCACAGGCTTCGAGTAAGCATTTCTTCCTTCTGAACTCTTGGGAAATAATACATTGTCGGTTGTGTTTAGTTAAGTTGAAGTATAGTCAATATTGGTATTAAAAGTTATCATTTTACGCCGAATTCGATATTGAAATTCATCTCTCTCCCTGTATAACGGTTACAGCTGAAGAGAGCTGGCGATTACAAGTTGAAACTCATTGGCTATTCAAGAAATGACAATAGAGGTATGTAAGGATTAACCCTCGGCAGGTATACTCGTCGTACAGTGTTACGACTTATGCTCTAGAACAGAAATGATGATTTCATATGTTGTATGTAGCTGCTACCATTAGATTGTGATTAGACATGTTGTAATTAGTTTTTGCTGGTATATAGAGATCGGACACGCTGTGATTAGCTGCTATCCGTAGATTACGGTTACATAAGTTCTGGTTAGCTGCTAGAAAACGTATATGGATTATATAGCAGTATTCCTTGTTGAACAGGAACATGTTAAGTGTGACACGCGCTAGAAGGGTCATAGAAACTTTTCTATTCTCTAGTTCATTGTGTTAGTAGAATTCTATGTTTGTTTCCAGGCCTAGATATTAGGAGCTCATGAGAGTTATCGAGCCTGAGCTAGTAAGTTGAGCAGCATGGGCACAACTAGGTGGTTTAACTACCAATTTGGCGTCTATATTGTTAGGAAAGGAACCTAGTGGCGTATCCCTAAGCCCCAGGGCTAGAGATTTAGATAGGGAGGTCATGCTTTAGAGTCAGCATCCTAAGGTTGTCTAGTGAACTAAGTGACAGCCTGTCACCCTATTAGTTATTACCAGTGATTGTCAATCTTAGTGTCCTTAGCAGTTATCATATAAGTCATCCAGGAAGCCATCCCAGTCATCCAGGTCAAATAGACCCGTGGGTACCCTAAGGAAGGGGACCTTATCAGTAGTTAGAGGTCGATCCATCACCCCAACCGGTTTCTATCACACACAAGTTGCCAGGAATGGTTAGGTCTTATGTTATGTTACGATGTTTACAATATGAGCATGATATCCTACTCTTATAATCATTTATGAGTATTATATAATTTAAATTTCTGTTTTACTTACCTTGCATACTCAATACATTCCACGTACTGACCGCATACTTTATATGCTATATCATTTCATGATCCAGGACCCGGCTCTCAGGCTCACCCTTCACAATAGCTCTTCAGAGTTCGTTATTAGCTTATTTGGTGAGTCCTCATCTTTCGAGGGCCATATGTTTAGAGTCTATTGTTCTCTTTCAGTTTCAGTATTGTAGGGTTAGTTGGGGTATTGTCCCTTCAACCCGTCTTTCATGATTAGAGGCTTATTAGACTATCAGTTTAGGTCGTCATGTATGGATCATTTATTGTCTTTTCTCCATTTTTATATCATGATTTCATTTCCTTCTGTTAAGTCTTCCGCTTATGTGAATGAATTAGATGTATGCTCACACCATCGGTTAACTGGGGTCTCTCGGGGTTCCTTGTCCCGTTTCTATGATCCAGGTGTACGTTCGGGTCATGACATGTCGGCTCGCATAGGATTCCCTTCTATTACCTGTTTCTGGTTAGCTATTTTCTTTTTCAGGTGTCTATAAGGCCTTGTAAGTAGGGGGCTGTGTTACAACTGAGATATATCCCATTCTTTTCTTAATTTAGAGATTAGGCATGCACCGAAAATGTATAAGCTCAGTCAGGTCAATTCAGATCCTAGTAGGGTACAAGGTGCCTGTCATGCCTCCTAAGGTGGGGCATGAAAAACATGGTACCAGAGCAGGTCGTATGTTAGGGAGTCTGCAAGCCATGCCAAGTAGAGTCTTGCCTATGGATGTGTTGTGCACCACATTCTATAGATAGGAGGATGCGAGACATGATAGGATGGTTACTCTTCTTTTTCTCCCAATCGTGCTATCGAGCTGTACTTTATAGGATTGAGTCCCTAAGCTTACCATGTTCTTCTTTTCTATAGAGAAATGTCAGACATGCAACAGAACACGACTGGCAGGAAGTTGGACGTCGCAGCAGGAGAGGGCACTAGCAGGATGCTCAGTCAGAGTCAGCCCGATTTGAGGGCAACCAAGAGCCTTCATCTCGGTCTCCCCAGCACTCTCCACCATGCCAGGAGCCATCCAGAGTGACATATGTGTCGGCACCACCTCCAATAGCTCCTATACCAGTACCATCAGACCAGGAGGTCAGGAGCATTGTCTTTATGCTAGCTCAAATGATGGTTGCGCAGTGTAAGCCAGTGGCACCCGTGGTTGCTGAATCTTCAGGAGGACCTGGTAGTTTGAGGGTCCGAGAGTTCTCGCACTGAGTCCCCCGCAGTTCACAGGGACGGATCGAGATGAGGAACCTCAAGACTTTTTGGACAAGCTACAACAGATCTTCAGGTAATTCATGCCACACCTGTGGAGTCGGTTGAGTTAGCGGTATTTTGGCTGTGGGACATAGCAATATTATGGTATGAGAGTTGGGAGAGGTCCCAAGGTAGAGATGTTCCCCCTCTGACTTGGTCCAGCTTTTTAGAGGCCTGCTTGGACCATTATTTGCCGCGAGAAATCCGACAGGCCCGGGTAGATCAGTTTCTTCATCTGGAGCAGGGTTCAATGAGTGTTTGGGAGTATGCTATAAGATTTGACTCCTTGGCCCGATATGCACCAGCTTTTGTAGATACCATGTCAGCTAGAGTGCACCGATTTATTATGGGGCTGCTTTCAGAATATGTAGAGACTTGTATTACAGCCACTCTACAAGAGGACATGGATATTTCCTGTGTCCAGGAATTCACTCAGAATATTGAGGGGATCAAGAAACGGGAGATAGAGAGAGAAAATCAGGAGCAACGGTGTAGGGCTAGACCTAGTTATACGCAGACAGAGTTCCAAGACAGACCTAGGCTGTGACGATCAGGCAGACCACCGAGACCTCCACCTCCACAGTAACAGCAGGGGAGTAGACCAGGTCATCGAGGCTAGTTAGGACCCAGCGTAAGCTCACAGCTATCGGGTTCGCAATAGTAGAGAGGGTCAAAGCAGAATATATTCACCATGCCACTTTTCCCTACCTGTAGTGGACGTCAACTTGGGTCATGCAGGTATGGTTCTTCGACGTGTTACACCTGTGGACAAGAGGGTGACTGATGAGGGACTGTCCAGCCGGGGGTCAGAGTGATCGAGATTGAAAGGACAGATCTTCAGTAGGATCACGTGCCCCAGCATCTCCATCAGGGCGTAGGCCCTCAGCTCCAGCTGGCAGAGGCCAAGGTAGGTCAGGGGCACTGAGCTCAGTGGTCCAGATCGCACTTATGCTTTACTGGGGCGAAAGGAGTCAGAGTCATTGCCGGATGTTATGAAAGGTATGATGGACATATTATCTCATTCAATTTATGTTTTGATAGACCCAGGTTCCACTTTGTCTTATGTGACGCCACTAGTGGCCCGAAAATTCGACATCATGCCAGAATTTGTTCAGTGACCTTTTTCAGTATCCACACCCGTCAGTGATTCTATTATAGAAAAAAGGATCTACCGGGGTTGTATATTAGAGGTTGTTGGTCGCCAGACTTTAGCAGATTTGGTGGAATTAGAAGTGATTGACTTTGATGCAATTATAGGTATGGATTGGCTAGCACCATGTTATGCCAATGTTGAATGTTGGACCAAAACTGTCCGATTCCACTTTCCAGGAGAGGAAATACGAGAGTGGAAAGGCAATGCAGCTACGTCAAAACGTATGTTTATATCCTATCTTCAGTCAAGAAAGCTGATAGCGAAGGGTTGCATTTATCATATTTTCAGGGTTCAAGATGTCCAAGAAGAATCCCCAACTCTTCAGTCCATTCCAGTAGTCAATGAATTTCTTGATATATTCCCAAATGAACTTCCTAGTATTCCCCCAGAATGGGAAATCGATTTCTCTATCAACCTACTACCAGGTACTCAGCCTATCTCCATCCCTCCTTACTGAACGGCTCCTGCTGAGCTCAGAGAATTGAAAGAACAACTGAAAAATATGCTGGATAAGGGCTTCATCAGGCTGAGCACTTCACCATGGGGTGTGCCAGTTTTGTTTGTATGAAAGAAGGATGGCTCCCTCCGCATGTGTATAGATTATCGACAGCTAAATAAAGTCACCATCAAGAATAAATACCCACTACCCAGGATAGACAACTTGTTTGATCAGTTACAAGGGGAAAAGTATTTCTCTAAGATCAACTTAATGTTTGGGTACCACCAGGTGCGGGTTTGGGAGAGAGATATCCCGAAGACGGCCTTCAAGACTAGGTATGGCCATTTTGAATTCTTAGTTATGTCCTTCAGGTTGACGAATTCTCCTGCAGTGTTCATGGATCTGATGAACAACGTCTTCAAGCTGAATCTAGATTTGTTTATGATAGTATTCATTGATGACATCCTGGTGTATTCCGGCTCAAACGTAGAATACCAAGATAATTTATGAAGAGTTCTCCAAATTCTCAGCGATATCCAGTTATATGTAATATTTTCTAAATGCGAGTTCTGGCTTAATTCGGTAGCCTTTTTGGGTCATATTGTGTCAGATGCTAGTGTTCAGGTGGACTCACATAAGATCAAGGCAGTAAAGACATGGCCTAGACTTATAACTCTGACTGAGGTACGTAGTTTCCTGTGGTTAGTTGGGTATTACAGAAGGTTTGTAGAGGGGTTTTCTACTTTATCAGTGCCTTTGACCAAGTTAACCTAGAAGGCAACTAAATTTCACTAGACTGAAGCATGTGAATGGAGTTTCCAGGAGTTGAAAAACATATTGACATCAGTGCTGGTGCTAGCTTTGCCAGAAGGTTCTGAGGGTTATGCAGTGTACTATGATGCTTTGGGTGTTGGGTTAGGGTGTGTTCTGATGAAACACGGTAAGGTAATTGCTTATGCTTCGAGGCAGCTAAGGAAGCATGAAAATACCTATCCCAATCTGGAGTTAGCAACAGTAGTTCACGCCTTAAAAATATGGAGACACTACCTGTATGGGGTGCTCGTGGACATTTTTAGTGATCATAAGAGCCTCCAGTACATCTTTACACAGAAAGAGTTGAATTTATGGCAGCATCGCTGGTTAGAACTATTGAAGGACTATGACGTGAATATTTTATATCATCCAGGGAAGTCTAATATCATAACAGATGCCCTTAGTCGTTGATCAATAGGTAGTTTAGCGCACTTGAGTCCGTAACAGCGGGAGCTGGCCCGAGAATTACACTAGTTAGCCAGTTTGGCCGTTCAAATAGTATACTGGGGAGACAGTGGGGTAGTGATTCAGAATACTACAGTATAATCCCTAGTTTTCGAAGTAAAAGAGCTGCAGTATGAAGATCCTAACCTGGTACAACTCAGAGATAAAGTTTAGCAAGGGGAAGTATAAGCTTTTGTGGTAGTCGGAGATGGGGTCTTGAGATGTAGGGGTCACCTCTGCGTTCCAGATGTGGCAGGACTTCGCCAGCAGATCATGGAAGAGGTATATTATTCCCGTTATTCTCTTCACCCAGGGTCAACAAAGATGTATCATGACATAAAAGATATTAACTTGTGGCAGGGAATGAAAAAAGGTGTAGCATAATTTTTAACACAATGTCCTAAGTGCCAGCAGATAAAGGCGAAACATCAAAAACCCGGCGGATTGACCCAAGAGATTGCAGTGCCTATGTGGAAACGGGAAGCAATCAATATGGATTTTGTGACATGGTTACCCCATACCCGGCGCAGATTTGATTCTATCTGGGTGATTGTGAATAGATTGAGGAAGTCAGCTCATTTTCTGCCAATCTGGACCACCTTCTCAGCCGAGGACTATGTTGAATTGTATATTAGAGAAATAGTTCGATTGCATGGTGTCCCGACTTCAATCATTTCTGACAGAGGGGCGCAGTTCACAGCAAGATTTTGGCAGTCATTTCATAAGGGCTTGGGAACATAGGTTAATCTGAGTACATCATTCCATCCTCAAACAGTTGGTCAAGCAGAATGTACAATTCAGAAGCTCAAAGATATGTTGCAAGCATGTGTGTTAGACTTTGGAGGTAGTTGGGACGAGCATTTACCCCTTATTGAATTTTCTTACAATAACAATTATCATTTAGGAATCCAGATGGCGCCCTATGAAGCCTTATATAGGCGGAAGTGTAGATCCCCAGTTGATTGGTTCGAGGTAGGATAATCAAAGTTAATTGGACCAAAAATAATCCACCAGTTAGAAGAGAAACTAAAGCTTATCAGAGAGCGCTTGCTAACAGCTCAGAGCTGCCATAAATCCTACTCTGATGTGTGGCGTAGGGCCCTAAAATACAATATTGGTGATTGGGTGTTTTTGAAAGTTTTTCCCATGAAGGGCGTAATGAGGTTTGGTAAGAAGGGCAAGCTTAGCCCTAGGTTTATTGGCCCATATCGGATCTTCTGGAGACTAGGACAAGTGGCATATTAGGTAGACTTACCTCCAAAGTTGGAGTCTGTTCACCAGGTCTTTCATGTGTCGATGCTGCGAAAGTCTATAGGGGATCCATCTTGAGTCATTTCATTCAAGGACGTCCAGGTTACTGAAGAGTTATCCTACGAGGAAATTCCAGTGGCCATATTAGATCGACAGGTTCGCAGGTTGAGAACATAGGATGTCACCTCTGTGAAAGTATTATGGAGAAACAAGAATAGAGAAGAAATAACATGGGAAGTCGAGGATGATATTAAATTTAAATATCCTCACCTGTTCCAGGATTGAGCAAGATTTTGTAGGTAAGGTGAGGTCGTTATTCAGTTCTTATTTTACTACTTATGCTATCAGTACTGCTATTTAGCTATTCTTTATTATTATGTAATAGTTGTTATAGCATCTTGCGAGGCGCCTGTATTGGACTTTTCTGCGTTTCAGGCTTCCAGTAGTCCATATTACACAGGGGATGCTGCCAAAAATTTTCTAAATCATTGATTAAGAGAGTTAACTCCTTTGAGTTTAAGAACGACATTCGAAGATGAATGTTCTGAAAGGGGGGAGGATGTTATTGATCAGGGGCATATTTATATGCCAAATCGATACTCAAATGTATAGCTTTTGCTTTGTTTGTCCAATAATGTGTGTACATTCTCATGTAAATTGTAC
>JACEIK010000496.1:64161-81307 GCA_018107945.1 Datura stramonium | reverse complement strand
GGGTGCCCTCATAGCACAAACAGGTCTCAACAAACAATAATCACGTATAGCAAGCATGTTTGAACTGAAAATACTATCTGTATTCTGATTTCTTATTCTGCTTTTCTGCTTTAAACTGATTCTCATACTAAACTACACTGTATTTGAGATATTATCTGTCTGGCTGGCTATGCTGTATCTGAGATATTATCTGACTGTCTGGCTATACTGTAACTGAGATATTATCTGACTGTCTGATATTGCTTTAATAACTTTTATTAGAATACTATTAGGACCAACATATTAGGGACTAAGCTTCCCCCTTGCCAAACCTCATCGTCCCCTTCATGGGTTACACCTTCATAAATACCCAATCATCCATATTGAACTCAAGCTCTCTCCTCCTCACATTCACATAGGACTTCTGACAACTCTAGGTTGTCTTCAACCTCTCTCGTATAAGCTAAACTTTCTCCATAGACTCATGAACTAAATCGAGTCCTAGCCTCACCTACCTCAAATCATCCAATAGGTAACCTACATCTTCGCCCATAATGAGTCTCAAATAGAGTCATCTAAATGCTGGAATGGTAACTATTGTTGTAAGAAAACTCAATGAGAGGCAAGTGGTCATCCCAACTACCTTTGAAATCTATCACACAAGCTCTCAGGGTGTCTTTAAGAGTCTGAATAGTCCACTTGGCTTGACCATCTTTCTGCGGGTGAAAAGTTATGCTAAGCTTAACCTAAGTACCAAGGCCCATCTAAAACGACCTCCAAAACTACGAGATAAATTGAGTACCCGTATAAAAAATAATGGACAATGGGACCTCATGTAACCATAATAATTCTCAAATGTAAAGTCTAGCATAATCCTCAACTGAATCCATCGTCTTGACTGGTAGGAAATATGTTGACTTAGTCATCCGATCCACAATTGCCCATATAAAATCATACTGTCAGCATGTATGAGGCAAACCTGTAATGAATTGCATATTGATCCCTTCCTACTTTCATGTAAGAATACTGATATCCTATATACATTCTTTAAGGAGGAATAGGTATGATCTGCGTATCAGGGAGGAGATCTATCCCAAAGTCAATCTCCCACTCAAGAGGGACTCATGGTAGATCATCTGCAAAAACCTATCGATACTCACATACAATAGGGACAGATTGAAGAGTCGAGGTCTCAGACGTAGAATCCTTAACCCAAACTAGATGGTATATACAACCCTTAGAGATCATCTTTCGGGCCTTAAGAGAGCAGACAAAGCAACCTACAAGCACTACTAAACTACACTTCCACTCTAGGATTGGTTCACCCGAAAATCAGAACTCTATAGTTTGGGTTCTACAATTAACTGTAGCATAGAAAGCATACACCTAATCCATGTTGTAGATAACATCAAAGTCGGTCATTTCTAACTCTACTAGGTCAGCTAAGGTGACTATCTAAAGAACTGTAAAAGGGCAATTTTTGTATACCCATCATGTTATAACTAAGTCACCGACATAAGCAGAGACTGAGAAGGGTTCTAGTAGGATTTCGAGACTGACACTGAAATTGATAGTAATATAGGAAGTCACGAAGGATAATATGGCCCCTGGATCTAGAAATGCATAAACATCAAGATGAAAAACTAATAACATACCAGTGACCATGTTAGGTGAGATCTCCTGCTCTTGACGTGATGATAGTGCAAAGAAATGGTTCTAAAACTATTCGCCACTGGCAATAGAAGATGCGCCATGCTGAGATGGGCGAGCTTTTGGAGCTGCTGAAGTGCTAGCCAGAGCACGACCTCTACCGTCATCCTTTCTGTCTGATAGGCAATCCCTGAGTTTATGTCCGAGCTTCGCACACCCAAAGAAAGTATCCGAGCCAACCAAGCACTCTCCTGGGTTGTTCTATCACGATCCGAACGTACACCCCAGATTGTAGACACGGGACAAGGGACCCCGAGAGACCCCAAGTCGACCCATGGGACATGCATACTTATAATCTCATTTAATAAAGTGGAATATGTAGCATAAAACATAGCGGAAACATAAACATAGTGTAACAACCAGAGTACTGGGCATATACATAAGCTGGGTTCTACATCCTGTCTGAAAGCCTCTACTACATAAGATGGGTTGATGGGACAACATCCCTAACTAACCCGATCAATACTGAAATATAAATAACATGAAAGTCTGTCAAACGGCCCTCGGAACATGAGGACTTACCAATACATGAGAGCGAGAACTGAGGTGAACTATGGATGACGATGAGCCTGAGATCCGGACCCTATATCATGAGACGATACAACATAGAAAGTATGCGTTCCGTATGTGGAATGTACCGAGTATGCAAGGTAAGTAGAACGTACATTAAAAGTAAGATAAAATCATAAATAAACATAGAAGAAGGACATCATGCTTGTATCATAAACTTCGTAACAAAACATAAGGCTCGAGGCTTCCAAATCATTCATAAATCATTCATTATCATAATCGTAAGTAAACTTTATCAAAACATAACTTGAGCCAATAACATAAACATGAAAATGCATAAGACATGCGGAACAATAGGAGGACTCGTCATAACCGACACCATCATGGTAGAGCCTTTCATGATGCCCAAACTATCTCACTCAAGTGAGCAGAGCCGAACCTGGCTTGCCAGGCGAGGGTCGTGCATTAGGCGTGATATCACATATGAGGGGAGCAATATCAATATAATATATCATTAGAAACCCACGGTGGCACGTGGTTATGAGACACCGGCATAGTCCTTTGAACGTCGTGCTGCTTGGTGCTAGACACGGCTTCCAAGAACATGCATATAGGCTCATACGTAAATCAATAACATCATGTATTAAGATTCATTGGCTGAAATATAACATTTATCATCATTGATCCCCTTTAAAACATGCTTAGCCAAGATTAAAAGACCCTTTTCATCGCCCGACATAATAAATCAATAAATCATGTAATTCATTTCATAAATCGTAAATCATTCTTCAATATGTGGGCATTTCCCAATAGTTTAACATACTCAATTCTTTCAAAAATATGCTCATAAACATGGGTAACTTGAAATCATGCTTTTCCACCATCAATAAAACTCAAAATACTGAATATTCATCATAAATTATAACTTTCCTAAACTCTCATCGATGGGCATTTTGAGATTTAAAAAGCTTGAAACATAATTTTCAAGAAAATAATATAAAACCTGCCTATCATTGTTAATTCAACAATTAAAACTCAATTAAATCAAACCCATAAAGATAAATCACATCTTCATGCATTTGGATAAATCCCATGGAATTGAATAGGAGGATTCATGATTAAATTCGAAATTTGGGCATGGTTGTGGAAGAAATCAGCCATTCTAAACTCTACATACCTGGAAATGGACTGATTTCAATGTTCCTTGAATACCCACCATGAAATTGGTGGAATTTTGGAGAAGAAGGCCTTGAATCTCCCTAAAACCTCTCTAAAGCTTTTGCATGGGAATGGGAATGCATTAGGGACTTAACCCATCTTATCACACTCAGAAAAATACGCAAAACGATGTCGTGTAGGGTCTTAAAGTATGGGAAAGTCGAAATTTCCCATAAAGAAATTTCCCCTGAAAACTACTCCAGACGGACCAACGACCGATCCAACAGGTCATTGCACGATACCACGACTTTTGGTATCGAGTCGTTGGGTCCAGTGCCTCACGACATACCTCAAATTCTTCACATGACTCGTCAGGATGAGTCATTTCTTCAATCAACGAGTCGCTGGATCGACCGTCGTCAACTCCTTGACCGTTCTGATCTTCCCTTACCTCGAGCCTCACCATGACTCGTGGTTGCTTCCAACGACTTATGGTCTCGATCCGTTGTATGCACTGGAATTCTCAACCCACAAGTAATGACTAGAAACAACAGGCCATCATATCTTACCACGAATCATGGGGTGCCCCGTTGTGTCCCCATCAGCCTAAGTTCAACCCTTCCTACGACCGCTAATAATGACTCATTGTTACTGACATCGAGTCATTACACCGTTCATTGTCACCACTGCTTCCCTGAACCCCCATACCACGAATGCTTCTGATGACTCGTGATATCCTACTAGGAGTCGTTGAGTCGTCCGTCCTGTGATATTTTTGCCAGTTTTCTGCACTTTTCAAATTCAACTCACAGGTTTATTCTTAGGCCTTCCTAGGGTATTAAAATATGTCCCCCCTTGGGAATATTCGTCCTCGAATGTAGGAAACAAGCAGCAAACAGAAGCATACAATTTAATGATCATTTTAACCGAAATTTTCACGGAATGACTACCTCTGAATAAAACAACATAGCTGAACTGATCTCATACTTCACGTACACATCCATACACAAAAATGAAACTTGTACACATGAACTGAACATGATAACTAGATAGAGTCATAGGGAAAAAACTGATACCTCAAGTCGGAACTAAGCCGGTAGAGAACAAATGTGGGTATCTAGCCATCATATCCGCTTCGGCTTCCCACGAAGCTCCCTCAACATGCTGATTTCTCCATAAAACCTTAACCGAAGCTACTTCTTTGTTTCTCAAGTTTTGAACCTAATGATCCAAGATTTCAATGGGAATTTCTTCATAACTGAGGCTTTCTTTTACCCGAATGCTGTCTACCGGGACTACCAAGGTTGGATCACCCAAACACTTCTTCAAAAGTGACACATGAAAGATGGGATGAACTAAAGATAACTCCGATGGAAAGTCCAACTCATATGCTACCTTACCAACTCTTTTCACAACCCGGTAGGGACCAACATAGAGGGGACTGAGTTTTCTTTTCTTTCTGAACCGCATGACCCCCTTCATGGGAGATACCTTTAGAAATACCCAGTCATCAACATCAAACTCAAAATCCCTTCTCCTCACATCAGCAAACTATTTCTGCTGACTCTGAGAGGTTTCTGACCATTCCCTTATCAACTGGACCTTTATGATGGCCTCATGAACTGAATCAGGTCCTATCATGCCTACCTCACCAACCTCAAACCATCCGATGGGCGATCTACGCCTTCGCCCATAAAGAGCCTCGAACGGTGCCATCTGGATACTAGAGTGATAACTGTTATTATAGGAAAACTCGATCAATGGCAAATGATCATCCCAACTACCTTTGAAATCAATAACACATTCCCTTAACAAATCTTCGGTAGTAGTCTGCTAAGCCCAAGAAACTTCAAATTTCTAAAGAATTCACCATCCTGGCCCAATTCTTCACCTCCTCGATCTTCTAGGAATCTACCCTTATGCCTCCGCTTGATACCACATGACCCACAAATGCCATCGAGTTTAGCCAAAATTCACACTTGCTAAACTTTGCATACAACTGACGATCCTGGAGGGTCTAAAGCACTATTCACAAGTGAGCGGCATGATGCTCCTTTCTCTTAGAGTATATAAGGATTTCATCAATGAACATAATCACCAACATGTCCAGGTATTGCTTGAACACCCTGTTCATCAAGTCCATAAAAGTTACAGGGGCATTGGTTATTCCACAAGACATAACAACAAATTCGTAGTGACCATACCGAGTCCTGAAAGCAGTTTTCAGGATGTCACTCTCCCGAACTCTGAGCTGGTGATATCTGGACCTTAGATTAATCTTTGGGAAACACCTGGCACCCTAGAGCTGGTCAAATAAATCATCGATCATGGGCAAGGGGTACCCAATCTTGATAGTGACTTTATTCAACTGTCGATAATCAATACACATCCGAAGGGACCCATCCTTCTTTCGAATAAAGAGAACTAGTGCACCCCAGGAGACTAGCTCGGTCTGATGAAGCCCTTATGAAATAGGTCCTTTAACTGATCCTTCAATTCCTTTAGCTAGGAAGGAGCCATTATGAGGGAGGAATAGAGATAGGCTTCATATAAGGTAAGAGATCAATGCCGAAGCCGATTTCCCTCTCATGAGGAATACTTGGCAAATCATCGGGAAAAACATCCGGATACTCACACACCACGGGAACTGATTGGATAGTCTGGGTCTCAGACTCAACATCCTTAACCCTAACTAGATGATACTTGCAGCCCTTTAGAGTTCATCTTCCATTTCTTTAGATAGGAAATAAACTGACCTGCTGGTACCGTTGAACTACCCTTCCACTCAAAAACTAACTCACCTGGAAAAATAAATTCCACCGTATGGGTCCTACAATTAATCTAGGCATAACATGCAAATAACCAATCCATATCAAGAATAACATCAAAGTCAGTCATGGATAACTCCACAAGCTCTGCGGAGTTAACTTTATGCAACACAGTGACCGAGCTTTCTCTATATACTCGTCTAGCTAAGACTGAATCACCAACATGGATCAAAACTGAATATGGTTCTGACAAGGTCTCGAGACTAACTCCAAGGCTACTAGCGATGTAAGGAGTCACGAAAGACAAGGTAGCTCCCGGATCTAGTAAGGCATAAACATCAATATGAAAGAACGCAACATACCAGTGACCACGTCTGGTGAAGCCTCCTGCTCCTGGAGCAAGGTAAGGGCATATAATCGATTTTAGCGTTGTCCGCCACCCCTACTAGTCGATTCTCCCTGCGGAGCAAAATAAGCTGGAGTTGTTATTGTCCTAGTGGTCTGTGCATGACCCCTATCATCACCCTGTCTAGCATATGGGCATGCCGGGTGCATGTGCCCAGATCTACCACACCTATAGCACACATCATAACTGAGCAGGCACTCCCCGATATGACTCTTGCTGCACTTCCCACAGGCCGGAGAGGTATACTCTAATTGAGTGCTCCTCTAATCCCTCGACCCTAAAGCCCTGCTCCTATGATCACCCCTAGGTCTAGATGGAACACTAGTTGATAATGGTGCTGGGGCTAGAGATTTCTACTGAAACTGTGGATGGTAGCCATCGCCGGACCTTTGATGCGAAAAACCACGGCTATCCATCCAAGCCCTCTTTGCCTCCCTCTCCCTCGCATGAGCCGCCTCCATCTTCTTGGTGTACAACACTATGCGAGGAAAGTCCATGTCCTAGTAAAGCATGGCAGTCCTGCAATCCTTGTTTAACTAACCAGCCACACCATGAACGAATCAGATCACCTGCGCCTTCTGATCCATCATTAACTCTGGGGCATACTTTGACAAACGAGTGAACTCAAGCGAATACTCCAACACTATCATCATTCCATACTTGAGGTTCACAAACTCTGTTGCCTTCAACTCCCTCATCTCCTGAGGGAAGAACCTGTCGAGAAAGGCCATGTGGAACTCATCCCAACTAATAGGGCCCACTCCCATTGCCCTGCAGTCCTTCCATTGCTTGTACCAAATATGAGCGACCTATTTTAGCTGATAAGAGGCCAAGTCAACACACTCCCCATTTTTTACTCTTATAACCTGAGTGACCTACAAGATCCCTTCAATGAACTCGTGCTGGTCCTCGTCCACCTTTGATCCTGTAAACTCTGGAGGGTTCATCCTCAAGAAGTCTCTAATCCGATCCGCCGCTGCATTTCCATTCTGTAGGACCTATACAATAGCCTGCTAGTTGACTTGAGCGGTCAAGGTCTGCACCAATATCTAAATAGCCGCCCGAAACTCAGCGTGGGCAGTTGACTCTAGTGCTTGGGGCTCTTGAACAGGTGGGGCTTGGTGATGCCAATTTTCATTGCTACCTCTATGGCCTTCATCATTCCCATTCCTCCTCCTGTTCATTCTTCTAGGAGCCATAATTCTTCTACCGCGAATCGCACGAATTGAAGGATGGATAGACTTTTCATCGCATGACATAGAATCATGAAAGAAGGAAACATTTCCTAAACGTCTGGTAGCCTCTTCGTCAGAGGTGTGGCGCGATTCATACCTATGAAAAAGACTCTACTTAACGCGGCTTTCAAACAACCTAGGACACTTCAAACCTATTACTCTGATACCAAGTTTGTCACGATCCGAACATACACCCAGATCGTAGACACGGGACAAGGGACCCCGAGAGACCCCAAGTCGACCCATGACACATGCATACATGTAATCTCATTTAATAAAGTGGAATAGTTAGCATAAAACATAGTGGAAACATAAACATAGCATAACAACTGGAAGTACTGGGCATATACATAAGCTTCATTCTACATCCTGTCTGAAAGCCTCTACTACATAAAATGGGTTGATGGGACAACATCCCCAACTAACCGGACCAATACTGAAACAAAACTAACATTAAAGTTTTTCAAATGGCCCTCGGAACATGAGGACTCACCAATAGTTGAGAGCGAGAACTGAGATGAACTAAGAATGAGGATGAGCCTGAGATTCGGACCCTGTATCATGAGACAATACAATATAAAAAGTATGAAGTCAGTACGTGGAATGTACCAAGTATGCAAGGTAAGTATAATGGACATTAAAAGTAAGATAAACTCATAAATAAGTATTGAAGAAGGACATCATGCTTGTATCATAAACTTCTTAAGAAAACATAAGGCTTAAGGCTTCCAAATCATTCATTATCATAATCGTAAGTAAACTTTATCAAAACATAACTTGAGCCAATAACATAAACATGACAATCCATAAAATATGTGGAACAATGGGAGGACTCTTCATAACCGACACTATCTTGATAGAGCCTTTCATGATTCCTCAACTATCTCACTCACTTGGGTAGAGCCGACCCTGGTTTGCCAGGCGAGGGTCGTGCATTAGGCGCGATATCACATTTGAGGGGATTACTATCAATATAATATATCATTAGAAACCAACGGTGGCACATGGTTATGAGACATCGGCGTAGTCTTTTGAATGCCTGGCTGGTCGGTGCTAGACATGACTCCCAAAAACATGCATATATGCTCATACGTAAATCAATAATATCATGCATTAAGATTCATTGGCTAAAATATAACATTTATCATCATTGATCCCCATTAAAACATGCTTAGCCAAGAATCAAAGGTCCTTTATATCAGCGACATTATAAATCAATAAATCATGTAATTCATTTCATAAATCGTAAATCATTCTTCAGCATGTGGGTATTGCCGAATACTTTAACACACTCAATTCTTTCAAAAATATGCTCATAAACATGGGTAACTCGAAATCATGCTTTTCCATCATCAATATACTCAAAATACTAAATATTCATCATAAATTATAACTTTCATGAACTCTCGTCAATAGGCATTTTAAATTTAAAAAGCTTGAAACATAATTTTCAAGAAAATAATATAAAACCTGCCCATCATTCATAATTCAACAATTAAAACTCAATTAAATCAAACTCATAAAGAGAAATCACATCTTCATGCATTTGGGTAAAACCCCATGGAATTGAATAGGAGGATTCATGATTAAATTCGAAATTTGGACTTGGGTGTGGAAGAAATCACCTATTCTAAATCCTACATAGCTGGAAATGGACTGATTTCAATGTTCCTTGAATACCCACAAAGAAATTGATGGAATTTTGGAGAAGAAGGCCTTGAATCTCCCTAAAACCTCACTAAAGCTCTTGCGTGGGAATGGGCATACATTAGGGGCTTATCCCATATTATCACACTCAGAAAAATTTGCAAAACGATGTTTGTTTAGGGTCCCAAAGCATGGGAATGTAAAAATTTCCCTTAGTGAAATTTCCCCTGAAAACTTCTCTGGACGGACCAATGATCGATCCAACGGGTCGTTGCATGATGCCACTACTAGTGGTATTGAGTCGTTGGGTCCACTTCCTCACGACATACCTTAGATTCTTCCCATGACTCGTCAGGATGAGTCGTTTCTTCAATCAATGGGTCATTAGATCGACCATTGTCAACTCCTTTACCATTCTGATCTTCCCTTACCACGAGCCTCACCACGACTCGTGGTGGCTTCCAATAAGTCGTGGTCTCGATCCGTTGTATGCACTGGAATTCTCAACCCACAAGTAACGACTAGAAACAACGGGCTGTCATATCTCACCACGAATCGTGTGATGCCCCGATGTGTCCCCATCAGAATAAGTTTAGCCCTTCCTACGACCGCTAACAATGAATCATTGTTACTGACAACGAGTCATTACACCGTCCATTTTCACCACTACTTCCCTAAACCCCCATACCATGACTACTTCTGATGTCTCGTGGTATCCAACCATGAGTCGTTGAGTCACCCATCTTGTGATATTTTTGTCAGTTTTTTGAACTTTTCAAATTCAAATCCCGGGTGTATTCTTAGGCCTTATCGGGGTATTACATGTTCTTACTATACGTCCTACAAGCTGAGAAAGTGCGCTCCCCTGACATGGTCCTCTGACCTCTAGAGCCTGATGCTCTACCTTTCTGGTCACCTCCAGGCCTAGATGGGACCCTGGCTGATGATAGAAATGGAGCTAATGACCTATGATGACACTGCAGATGGTGTCCACCACTAGTCCTCTGCTAGGAGTACTCAAAATATGCTATCCTATCCCTCTTGGTATCCCTCTTGGTATCCCTCTCTTTCTCCTTCAGCTTCTCCTCTTCGTTCTATTGAGCATAGATCATAAGTCGAGATATATCCATGTAGCTAATAAGCATAGTTTCCCTACACTCCTTGACCAGCGATTCTGAAACACCTGACACAAACTTGCTTATGCGAGCCTTTGGCTCAGCAACCATCTCCAGAGCATACTTTGATAACTTAGTGATCTTTAAAGCATACTCCTTCACTGACTTGTTTTTCTGCTTCAAGTTAATGAATTCTGCCACATTTTCTTCCCTCATCTCCAGAGGAAAGAACTTGTCCAAGAAAGCTATCAAGAACTCATCCCAGCCAATAGGAACTTCACCTAATCCATGACTCTCCTGTATTGCCTAAACCAAACGTGTGTTATCCACTTTAGCTGATAGGAGGCCAAATCTACACCCTCCTCTCCTGAAATCCCCATGATTTGGGTGATCTTTTGGATCTCCTCAATAAACTCTTGTGGCATCCACCTTGGAACCATATAACTCTGGTGGGGTCATTCTGGTGAAGTCTTGCACTCTCGCTGTCGTAGCACTCCTATTAGGGTCCCAGGTGCAACTTCCTGCCGGTTGACTTGTGCCACCATAGATTGGGCTAGCATTTGAAAAGCATCCCTAAACTCCACATGGGTCACCTGCTCAATCAAAGGATTCACTGGAGCTAGTGGATCTGGCTAATGCCATCTTCATTGCCATTTCCATGGCCATTGTTGTTTCTTCTTCCATTGACTCTATGGGGAGGCATTTTCTGCAAATGCGTATAGCACAAGTTATAAAAATAGAGAGAGTTGAACTTTATCGCACTACATAGATCATGAAAGAAGGAAAATTTCCTAAAACGTCTTGTAGCCTCTTTTCCATAAGTGTGGCACGCTTCACACCCATGAAAAAGACTCTACTTAACGCGGCTTTCAGACTCCCTAGGAAAAACCTAAACCTGATGCTCTAATACAAAGTTTGTTATGACCCGATCATAGACCTCGAACGTAACATGGGACTTAGAACCACGAATGACTCCAAGCTAACCCATGGCACATGTATGACATAATTTATAGCATAAACTAAGCAGAAAACCAAACATACTATAAAGCATAAGTGGAAGTCTAAAATATCATAAAAACATAATGGTGCTACAAGTAAACACAACTGAATAGCCAACATCACTATCTGAAAAGCCTCTAGTCATAGGATAGGCTGTTAGGGCAAGCTCCCAACAAGCTTGACTAAATCTGAAATGGAAGACATGAACTTAAAATATAAGAAAAAATTATGTCCCAGCTGTTGAGAACTCAACCAAAATTGAGGCTGGATGAACAGGAGCGGGAGAGAATCTAAAGTCGGGGCTGAGACTGATCACCCAAACCTATATCATAAGACGATATAGAATAAAGGTATGCAGTCAGTACTTGAAATGTACTGACTATGTAGGATAAGTAAAATATGAGAGTAAAATAGTAAATTGAAACCATGAGTATGAGATAGTCTAAAACATGAGATTATGATTATAAACGGAATATAATGGCTTAAGGTTTTCAAAACTAAATCATAAAGCTAGACATGATTGAAATCGCAAGTAAAATGTCATAAAGAGTATTTTGAGCCAAAATATCATAATTCGTAATATCATGAAGCATAAACATAAACATGTGTAGAAAATCATGAAAAAGTGGGAGATTCTTATAACCGACATACTCTAGGTGGGCATCCATGGATAACACTACACCCTCTTGTTTTTCAACCACAAGGATGCTTTTGCTTTGGGTTTTCTCAAACCCCAAAGTGGCAATCACAAATCAGCCACAAAGCTTGAGGAAGGGTTAAGCGATCTCTAGCCTTAACTCTTTAATGGAGTGGAGATATAGGTCTTGACTAACTCTAGCTCAAGCCCACACACCTACTCTCCAAATCCTCACCATTGATTCCTCACCCAAATCTCACTTCTCTCTCTCAAACAAAAGTAAGATAAGCAAGCTAAATTAATATTTGCAACCATTAATTTTTCAATTAAAACTTAGAGGAAACAATAAATCCATGCTTATAAATTCAATCTAAGAACTAACCATCAAAACCCAAACAAGTTTAAACACCTATCATGCACATACCCCTAGCTAATAATTTAGCTACTCATGAATGCAGAAAGAGAAATTATACCTATGAGAAATTCCTCAACCATCAACATATTGAATAACAAATTAAGCTTTCAAAATCTGCAACAATGGTGTATTGCCCAATGAAATTTAAGAAGAAGAAGGAAAATATACTCTAGTCTCTATCTCTCTCTATAATATTCAATTCTATAATATGATATGTGATGAGTTGGTAATTTATCAACTCATTAGGCTCTTAAGCATGAGCTTTAATCTAGTTTTCAAGTTATTTAGATGAATTTTATGCCTTTTTTTCCTTTTTGTGTGCAGATATCTGATTTGGAGAAAAGAGCAAGGAAGGGAGCAAAACAAAGGGAATCAGGTGAAAATCGATGCTTCACCGGAGAATACCAGCGAAACGCTGGCCAAACATTGGCTAAAAGCTAATGAACACTGCCTCTGGGAATGATAGCAACCTGCGCACACGGACTTCAACCTACGACTCACCGGTCCTTTCACTAAATGACACCTGAAATTGCTGGATCGAAGAGAAAAGAATCTGTGACACGCGGGTGGAGACCAGTGAAACTCAAAAGGAATCGCCTAAGGCTACTGGAACTCACTGGAGGAGAAATTAATTATAGCCGGCATTTCATAGAATGTAACCAGCGAACCGTCGGTACTCCCGCAAGTGCCAGAACGCTGATTAGAGGTAAAAATGTCCAGCACATAAAAAGAGATAGGTGGATACCCTACTTTTGGATATATTATAGAGAGAAGTACTCTATACCCATTAGATCTTAACTTTTAGCTTTTAGAACATTCTCTTGGTAGAGAAGAAAGTAAGAATTTGATTTGGTGGAAATTGAAAAGAATTGTGTTCTTTTTCCTTCCTCTTCTTCCTCGATAGCAAGGTACTACCATTGTTGAAGACTTTTTGTTGAATTTGATTTTGCTACTCCTATTGAATTCAATGAGTTTATTGATAAATGTGATTTTGAATTTCTTGACTATGAGTAGCTAACTCATTAACTAGAGGTGTGTAGTGCAGAATGTTTAATTAGAGTGGGTACTGCTAGAGTCATCTCAATATTATTTAATTAGTGTAAATCTATTAAATTCTCTCCAATCTAAAATTGAAGATCCATTGTTGTTGATATAGTCTAATTGTTCTTACTTGATTTTTGCTTGCAAAAGAAGAATTGAGTATTGGGAGAGAATTTAATGGTGGACATGGATGAGAGATGGTGAAATTGGGCTAGAAATAGCCAAGATTAAATTCTCACTCTTAATTAATAGCTAATAGCTAGAAATTAGTGTAGCTATTAATCCAAATCTGATCGGGTTGATTTAATGGTGTCTAGAGGTTTGAAAGAACTCTAGCAAGAGGTATTTATGAGGTTGAAAACCACCAAATGCACACTTTTCTGAGATTATTTACACAAATTAAAATCATGAGATGACCTAGCATGACCCTATTTAGTTAGCATATCATCTACACCACACCTCTAATCTTTCACATTCTTGTCAACAACCTTTGTAATTTTGCTATCGTAGTTAGACAAATTTGAATTTATATTCTATTGTAAATCTCAATCTCCCCCAAAATATTTATTTTCATGTTATTCTCAAGTGGTGCAAGCTAAATTCAATTTATTAAATGACACTCGTGCGTATCATTCACTAGTCACTGTGGGATTTGACCTCGACATCTGTCGATATATTTGTTTTGATACAATGACCATTTATGCTCTTTGTACGAAGAGTTTATTTTGGACATTATTAAAAATGGCGCCATTGTCGGGGACTAGCTCTTGATACTCATTGAACTAGTATTGAAATTCAAAATCACATTTATAAAATAAACTCATTGAATATAATAATAGGAGTAGAAAAATCAAATTCAACAAAAAGTTTTAAACAATGGTAGTACCTTGCTATCGAGGAAGAAGAGGAAGAAAAAGCAAAAAATTCTTTTCAATCTCCACCAATCAAATTCTTACTTTCTTCTCTACCAAGAGCATATTCTAAAAGCTAAAAGTTAATATCTAAGGGGTACAAAGTACTTCTCTCTAGAATATATCCAATAGTAGGGTATCCACCTATCTCTTTTTTTTGTGCTGGACATTCTTACCCCTAATCAGTGTTCTGGAAGTTGCGGGAGTACCGACAATTCACTGGTTACATTTTGCAAACTATAGGCTCTAATTCATTTCGGCTCCAGTGAGTTCCAGTAGCCTTAGGCGATTCCTTCAGCATTTCGCTGGTCCCCACCCGTGTGCCGCCGATTCTTTTCTCTTCGATCCAGCAATTTTAGGTGTCATTCGGTGAAAGGACGGGCGAGTCATAGGTTGAAGTCCACGTTCGCTGGTTGCTATCATTCCCAGAGGCAGTGTTCATCAGCTTTTGGCCAGTGTTTCACTGTCTTCTCCTGTAAAGCAACGGTTTTTACCTGATTCCCCTCTTTTTGCTCCATTTCTTGCTCTTTTCTCCAAATAAGATATCTTCAAATGAAGAGGCAAAAAGGGAATAAAATCCATCTAAATGACTTGAAAACTAGAATAAAACCCATGCTTAAGAGTCTAATGAGTTGGTAAATTACCAACTCATCAAACCCCTAAACTTGAACCATTGCTTGTCCTCAAGTAATGCAGTTATTATCAGGTAAAAAACATGACACTTCACACTAATGTATGCATTAATGACCACTTGACTTCTGACAACCCAAAAATTGCTCACCGACTCACCAAAAAAGAGAAACAAATTTCCCCAAAACAAGAAAGATGGAAACCTTTCAAGAGGCCACCACCATTCAAAAGCGTGATTCACAAGAGCTTTCTTTTTGCAAAATGAGGGCCATAACTCATCCATGAAGTACACATAGCATCCCAATTCATGATCATTGCATATTCAAAGCTTGCCTTAAAGCTTGTATTTCTCATGCCCTATGAAAAAATTTACCTTTAATGCAATTGTGTCAAAGGGATGATGCCACTCACTGAAGAGAAAATCCCTATTTTTTATCATGAAATCAATGCATTCACAAAAGGGATTGCACAAAGAGAAGATTGCACTCACTCTCCCAAAAGAAATCTGCATGCACCCAACTCGACCCATAGGCTTGCCCTTCGTGTAATTCGCCACTAATGTAGAGCAACTACACTTAAAATCACTTAGGACTTGTGGGACATAATATATGCTAGGTCTAAGGGTAGGATAAATGTTTAACTTTAGTGACTAATGCCTCCCTAATGCCTTTATAAACACTTGTAACATCCCATTATCTTAATATGATTATTTCACCTTATTTCTCCTTGTTCATTATCTTCATCATTTCTATATCATAAGCCACCCTTATAACACCTTGAATTTCACATTTGGCCTTATATGTGCAAGAGATAGCACCTTTTTGCTATTCTTCCTCTATTGATGATTTGAGGTCTTTCAACCCATTAATTCAATAATTTCATCACAATTCTGGTGCCTACTCACATTGAAGC
The DNA here is from genome assembly GCA_018107945.1 of Datura stramonium. Taxonomy (NCBI): domain Eukaryota; kingdom Viridiplantae; phylum Streptophyta; class Magnoliopsida; order Solanales; family Solanaceae; genus Datura; species Datura stramonium. Next base: position 65,234 of record JACEIK010000496.1, on the reverse strand, counting down.
TCTCATTTTCCCCCTTCTCTTGCAAACCCCCAAACATAGGCTTTTGCCTTATCTCACATTCATTTGCTTATTTCTCCCCATTTCATGGGCTTAAAACCCCTATTATATTCATTCTTTCATTGCTAGCAACTAGGGAGGATGGGTGCTAAAGAGAAGGATTAAAAATGGTCACTAGGCTTATAGTGTGTTTTCAAAGAAAGGGTCCAGGCTCAAACTTGGCTATCAAAGATTAATGTTCAAGTAGGTTATTTTGGGTGAAGTGAATTAATAAAAGAAGGCCTAAGATCATGTTCTAAGTGCAACTAAATCTAGGATTTCGCCTTGAGTCACACTAGGGGAAAGTTCTAGACAATAAGTTGTGCATGGGATTCACAAATGTCCTTACCATACAAGGCATCACACGTAAAGAGTCCACAAAAGTCATTATTCACACAAAATATTGAGTTAAGACATCAGAACATGCAAATTCATAAGTCAAGCGAGGAATCCACAAAGTATGACAGAGAATGCTATATTCTCAATTCAAACATCTGCTCATTATTTCTCATTTCCATGCCCCATTTCAAAATTCCATTTCAAAATTTTTTTCTGGTGGTGCCTCTTAAAACAGCTCCATAAAAGACTCAAAAACAACAAGGAATTTTCCCTTAAGAAAGTCTTCATTCAATCTATCATCGTGAAGTGCCAACCCAGTTCGACAACAAAAAAGAAAGGAAAAACAAAGAAATGCTTCTTGGGAAAGAACCATGGTATGAAGAAAACCCTTGGAGTTTGATTACTATTCTATTATTTACACGGTGAATAAACAAAGGACTTGGGTCCTAAAGGAGTAAATAATTCAAGACAAGGACCCCATTCTCATTATTATCCACTAACATTCATCCAAAAATTTCAACCAAGTCATTCATTTTTTTAACATCACAGGCCCGGCAAGGGAAATCATCAACAATATAAAAAATCGAGCCTAACAAAGGCTCACAATTCATCACAGATAATAAAGAACAAAAAAGCCCGAAAAGGGCTACTTCAACTCATATTTAAAATAAAACATCAGTGACCCCCCAACAAACACT
>JACEIK010000496.1:32470-43418 GCA_018107945.1 Datura stramonium | reverse complement strand
CCTAAAGCACTTTCAGAATACTTCGTTGACCCAAACTTAGACTTAAATATCCTTCATCGAAAATGTCTATAACCAACACTTTAGGTATTTAAGATTCATGTTATAAATGGATAATTAGAGGAATGGGTCCAGTCCCTGTGGGTTCAACATTCCGATTCTTAAAAAGGGCCACTATATTACTTTCACGACCCGTACACTTGCGGGCTCACCAAACATATGGGTTTGAACTTCGGTAGTAACAGTCTCCCTCTCAATTTGGCTCTCTATTGCCCCATCTTTTATTTCTTTCGGGCCATCCCTGTGCATCACGGTTTCTCCAACCTTGGTTCTCTTCCCTTGGGCGTAAGGACCTTGATTAGTCCCTTGAAACCCAGGTCGAGGACTCCCCATCTAATTTTCCATGTATTGGCATTCCTTATCGTACCTCAGTGGTGACGATTCTCCTTCAAATTGTAATGGACCTTGCATACCTACAATATTCACCACCTTAGGCCCTACCCCCACCACATGTTTGGTCATTAGTTCCAGCTACGTCATCATTTTAGAAAGATTTTCATCTCTCTCTTCATGTCTTGTCCGCAACTCAACCGCCAATGCACTAGAGATAATGTCATGTGTAGATACATTTGTCTCTCTCGTGTGCCAAGCCCTATTTGTTTTTGTCATTCTGTACAAAAGGGCTTTAGCCAACCCATATGTTTGATCGATAATAGACCCTCTGGCTAAACTTTTGGCAATGGATTTGTTGATTAGTTGAGAGCTCGGTAAAACTTTGGAGAAGCACTCCATTAGGGGGGCCATGGTTGGGACAAAGAGAAACTTTCTTTTTGAACCGTAGCCATGCTTCATGCAATGGCTCTCCTGACTCTTGCCTAAAGTTTGTGATGTCAATCCTCAGTTGCAACATTTTGACTGAAGGAAGAAATTATCCAAAAAGGCTTCGGTTAATTGTTGCCAAGATGTAATACAACCAGAAGGCAGTTCCTCCAACCACATCATCACCTCTCTCGTTAAGGAAAATGGAAGAGCCTTAGCCTCATAGACTCTTGACTTATGTTTGTGATGTTGAAAGGCTAGCATATCTCCAAGAAATTTCTCAAGTGGTGATTTGCGTCCTCACATGGTTTTCCCCCAAATAGTCCTTTCATTTGCAGCAAATGTAGCATTGTACTTGTTACGTCGAACACGATATTCCCTACCATAGGCGGTAGGCGAATGGCTCCCTCCACATCGGGCATCATCGGGTCATCATCCTCATGCTCCATATTACCCTCCATTGAGGTATCTCCTGCTTGTGAATGATGACTCATATGACTTTATCCTAGAAAAATAGCAAACTTTATGTCAACACTTATGATGCAATATTAGTTCAAATTAACTCATTTATAAATGTTCTATTGAATTTCTTGACTATGAGTAGCTAAATCATTAACTAGAGGTGTGTGGTGATGAATAATTAGAAAGGGTATTGGTAGCTTCATCTCAATATTATTTAATTAGTGTAAATCTGTTAAATTCTCTCCAATCTATAATTTAAGATCCATTGTTGTTGATATGGGTCTAATTGTTCTTACTTTATTTTTGCTTGCAAAAGAAAACTTGAGTATTGAGAGAGAATTTAATGGTGGGCATGGATGAGAGATTGTGAAATTGGGCTGGAAATAACCAAGTTTACATTCTCACTCCTAATTAATAACTAATAGCTAGAAATTAGTGCAGCTATTAATCTAAATTTGATCAGGTTAATTTAATGGTGTCTAGGGGTTTGAAAGAACACTAGAAAGAGGTATTTATGAGGTTAAAAAGCATCAAATGCCCACTTTCCCGAGATTATTTACACAAATTGAATTCATGAGATGACCTAGCATGACCCTATTTAGTTAGCATATCATCTACACCACACTTCTCGTCTTTCACATTCTTGTCAACAACCTTGGTAATTTTGCTATCGTAGTTAGCCAAATTAGAAGCTATATTCTATTGTAAATCTCAATCTCCCCCAAAATGTTTATTTTCATGTTATTCTCAAGTGGTGCAAGCTAAATTCAATTTCTTAAATGACACTCGTGCGTATCATTCACTAGTCACTGTGGGATTCGACCTCGACATCCGTCGAGATATTTGTTTTGATACAATGACCATTTATGCTCTTTGTACAAAGAGTATATTTTGGAAATTATCAATATGTTATGTGAGAATTCTACAACTGGGGTAAAAATATGTACATTCTTCATACACAACTTTCCAAATTTTCCCTTGAAAGCTTCTCAGGTACATTTGTGCTCGATCTTGATGATTTTGCCCTTGCCAGCATATGGGTCATTTCCAAGTGCCTATCTTCAGCTTGCAGGTGCTTCATAGGTTGAGGCAGTGTTACTTCAAAGCCATCTGTGTTGGCACCTGCACTTTGCAGGTTCAAATCAGTAATCTTCCAGCCCAATAGTGTGGCACCTGCATTTCCTAGGTGTCAATGTGCGACATGCATGTCCTTCGCCTCCAACAGAGTGTTTTTTGTTCAATTCTTCCCTTTTTTTATCTAAGTCAAATGCCTACACAAAAAAAAAGAGAAAAGAAGTAAAACATTCCTAGATTATTTGAAAACATGGCAATAACTCATGCTTAAGAGACAAATGAATTGGTAAATTACCAACTCATCAAACCCCCAAGATTGAATCATTGTTTTCCCTCAAGAAAATCATTTACTCACAACTAGAATTGAATTAGGCCTATCAAATCATATAAGCTGAGCAGAAGATCAATCAAAACTTAAGGCAACCCAAAAATCACACACCGACTCAAGAAAACAAAAAGACTCAAAAAAGTTGCACAACTTCAATCGGTATCACCACAAACCTTTGGCACATATCACTTTCATTTTTTCAATTCATAATAGGGGGCATATTCAATCAAATCAAGATCAATAAGCATATCAAGTCATTAACAATCAATATTCAAGGTTTGCTTAGGAGTTCACTACATAACTTGCGCATCCATACCCTCTCAATTAAAAGCACAATTTTAGCATTTACTCCATGGAAGTGATGCCACTCACCTAAAGAGAGAATCCCACTCATATTTATGCAATTCACTAAAACAGGAATTATAAAATGATAAAAAGATGCTCACTTTCTCAGAGATATATGAGTGCATACATATTGAACTATAGGTTTTCCCTTCATGTAACTAGCCACTAATGTAGATTTGCTACACTTGGAATCCCTAAGGACTTGCGGGTCATAACAAAGGCTAGGGGAAAGGGTATGATAATATTTATCTCTAGTGACTAGAACCTCCCTAATGCCTTTTGTGAGAACATCCAAACATCCCGCTACACTTAGTGAGTTTACTTCACCTTATCTCTCCTTCCTCATCAGTCACATATTACTTCAAGAGCCACCCTTTTACTCCTTGAATTCTACATTAAGCCTCATCTAAAGAAGAGATAGCACCATTCATCTTGTTTCTTTCTTCTTTTAGTCAATGCTTTTGCAACCAACCATTTTCTTCTTTTCATCAATCATTTGGTGCAGCCTCACATTGAATTTGCATTCCTCTTTTCCCTTTTCGCACACCCCCAAACTTACGCTTTTGCCTACATAATATATTTATGTTTTTCCATCCCTAAATTTTGGGCTTCAAACCCCATTTTTCTTTCATCACTAGCAATTAAGGAGGACAGGTTCCAAAGAAAAGGATTAAAAAGGGTGTAAGGTTTGTAATGTGGTTTTCAAGAAAAAGGGCTTAAGGCTCAAACATTGGTTAACAAGGGTTGATGTTCAAGGAGGTCATTTTATGGTGAAGTGACTAACCAAAAAGAGCCTAAGGTCATTTCCCAAGTGCAGCTACATCAAGGATTTTCTCCTTGAATCACATTACAGGTAAGTTCTAGACAATATGCATATAAAAGAATCAAGCTAAAAACCTCATCCCACCAGGCATCACAATCCATAGAGTTCAACCATTCTCATGATCAATTTAAAGGCATGACTTTAAATAATCCATTTTGAGTTTTGCATACTCGTTTTGCAAATCAAAAGCCAAACAAAGAATGTATAATTCATGATAAGAGAATGCTCATATTCAGGTTCATGTTCCCCTTTCAACTTTAAAAGTTATTTTTCTATGCCAATAAAAATATTTTGGTAGTACCGTTCAAAGTAAGTGGAACAATGACTCAAAAGATAAACTAAACTTGGCACTTTCCCTTAAGAAAGTTGCCTCTCAATCTATCACAGGGAAATGTCACTTGGTTTGACACACAAAAAGAAAGACAAAATTTTCTCCTTGGAAAAGAACCATGGTATGAAGAAAACCCTTGGAGTTTATTACTATCTACTATTTATAAAGGCGATTGCTAAGTATGGGTCATTAATTAATTGGCATGTAAAACTAACCATTAATGGAAACTCACATCTTCAATACAAGAAAATCATCCCACAATTTAATCAATTAAAAGAATCCTGACGAGGGAATTCATTCATTAAAGCAACAATGCAAAATATTCAAAAACATCAACAAACAACCAAGCCTAACAAGGGCAACAAAAGTCAAAGATAAATAGAAAAAGAGCACACCCTACCCCAATATATAAATGAATAATAAGGAGGGGTACACATTGTCCCCAATGTACAAATGAAGAGTAAGGAGGGGTAAGAACTCCCTGGACCAGCTATTCCTCCCCATCATCATCAGCCTTAGCCCCAGCCTCACCACTATCAGCTCCATCCTCTGCCTCATCATCCTCATTCAAGTCACCCAACAACTCATCAATTGGGCCCCAAGCTATGTGTAGGGCAGCCATTTCTTCATCCAAGAAGCTCATATCAGGATCGAATGGGGGGTGCTCGGCCTTTTAGCTCTCGCACATCAGCCTTGAGAGAGGAGACTACTCCCTCAATCACGTCGACTCGGGAACACAGCTTATTCAAACTGTCAAAGAACTCCTTTATTATGCTCTTCGCCAATTTCTAAATTAGGGCTGGTAGATTCATGGCCAATTTGCAAGTTGATTCTCATGGGAGTGGGTCATGTCGGCCAGCTTTTGAAGTCCACTCGGCCTGGAGGATGAAGGTGGTGGTGAAGACCCCTAAGGTGGCACCTTCTCAAAAGCATGTCCTGATATTTTGAGAGTGGGATTATTGAGGTAGGCAGAAAATAGGGCATTCTCAAATTCATAGATTGTGGAGTCCTCAAGGACATCCCAAGTTTGTATTCTCTTCCTTTTACTCTTGGAGTATCTGTGTCCCTCTTCTTGAAAATATCAATGACCCGTGTAGCGGAGCTAGCATGGTCATCAGCAAAATATGGGACCCCCACCCTAATACATAGTTGGCTGATAAAAAAGGGAAAGGGCATGGGGAGACCTTACTATTAGGCTTTTATTTTTATTTGTGTGGTGACTATCTAGCCAAAGATGACATGAACCCCAGACATTATGCATGCCATTAGGATAGCAGTCTCAATATGTATCCACTGGTCGTTCTTAGAGGGTATGAGATGACAACACACCAAGTCGAGCCATAGATTGGCTTCGAATTGGAGTTCCTACCTTTGAATTTCACCTCCCATAGTGGCCCACAACGGTTTCCCATTTGCATTAGTCTGAGCTACCCATTATAGTTGGTCTACCTTGGTAGCCACTTTCTCTGAAAACTCGATCCCTAATTTAAGTGATTCACTCAATAGATAGAATTAACTGCATTCGAGGTGATATCCACCTCTACTCCATGGATCATGACTGATGAGAGATTTGGAAACTCATCTACCTTCCCTATGTTCTTCATTGAATCTCGCCTTGCATAATAGGAGGCATAGAATTCCACCACTAGGTTAGGGTAGAAATCGGGTAGAGCATCCAAGAAGGGGTGACAATCTCTCACGGCAAATTATTTGGTAATGTTGGGGAACTCCTGCCCCTTCCCTGCCAAGTTGAAATGGTTTTGTAGAGTTATTGACCGGTTTCAGTATTTGATGTAGTAAGCTTTCATACCATCTACACAGATCTGGATTGCATCTACAGGGTTGGTAGGAACTGAAGCTTCCTTTGTTTTTCCTTTTCCTTTGGTCCTAGAGGAGGTTGGGCCTTCCCCTTATCTTATCGCCTAGATAAAATCATGTCCCTGCAAGACAATGTGATCACCACAACACAAACCAACTCTTTTTGTAATTTTCTAAAGGAAAATAAAAGAAAGAAACTACACTAGACTAACGAAAGAAAATTTAAAGAAATTGGATAGCAAGCCAAGCGAAGAAACCAATAAAATCACTACCAGCACCTGCGCTGCACCTGAGTCCCGCGGTTGAATCACATTTGTAAGGCAGAATCAATGTATCTGGAAGTAGCACCTACGTTTCATCTGCGTTTCGCAGATAGGGATCTGCGGCCCATAGGTGGAACGCAAGTGTAAGGCAGTGAGCCTGAAGCCTAATACCCTACAGCACGCAGTTGCCCAACAATGTCTAAAATTCAACTCACATGCTTTCATTCAAATTTTCCAAGAAAGTATGAACAAGATCATTATCTAACTACTCAGACTTTCCCGAAAAATTTATCAACAATATCAATAACAATTTTAACCATTATTACCCATTAACAACTTTCCTTAAGAAGGATACGACCCCATCTATCATCGGAAAACGTCAAATGACCAATTCAACTAATATTCATCAAGTTAATTTCAAAAATCCATACAACTCACAATCATGACCATATTTTCATCCACATTATCAAGAACACAACAAGAAATGATGATTTCCCCATAAAAAAGACGTCACCCAATTCATCATCAAAAAAATCATTCATCTCAAGCAAATGAGTCACTCAGACTTTACCCCCAACTAAAATTTCAAAGAAATGTAATATACCCAATAGATATAGCATCATGAAACAAGAAAATCTACCCCCTAAGACATTTCAAAACCCCCATTAACTATCCACAAGAGTCAATTTTACAATGAACATGAAGAACATAGAATGGGGAAATTGGGGGAAAATGTGGGTCACGGAGAATGAAGATTATCATGTTGTTTGTGCTACAAATATCATCAAGCTCAAAGAAAAAAAGATGAAAATTTAAAGACATACCAAATAGAGTGAAGAGAGAAATAAAATTGAAACTTGAAGCTTTTGTTCCACTAGATGAGACCGACCCAAGCTCTTTGCTTTGTTTAGTGTTTGAAGGTGTGTGATGGTAGAAAAGTGGAAGGAATGGTGGGTTTTATAGGAGGGAAGAAGGTGAATAGGTTGGGTGGAATTAATAGTGAGTTAATGGATGAATGTTGGAAATGTAAATGATGGTTGAGGCGTTAATAAAATGGTGTGTGGGTAGAAAATTAGGGGTTTTGGGAAGTGGGGAATAAGTTTAAAAGCCATGGATCAAATCTGGATCGAGTTTGGTCCAACGGTCGGTTAATTTTCTAAAATAACTCATACATGTGCATGTGATGGACTTGCTGCCGCAAATTTTGATCTGTGAGTCGCAAGTCAAACACAGATGGCCCTCAATTGTCCTAGGGCACTGTCCCAGATTTGCGGTGCACCTGTGTATCACAGATTTGTGTTTGCATTTCACAAGTGAGACATAGGTCATACATCTTTAAACAATTTTTGCGCAGGTACTCTGTCTCTAACCTGCACTATGCAAGTCCTTGCCTCTATTTCCTAGGTGAGGATAGGTACTCACCTTTTCTTAGGTATTCTGGATTAAATGTGCATTTGGACCTATGCTTTTCAAGTTGGTACCTATGTTTCGTAGGTACAATTCAGATGCCAATACTCTACTTCTTCCACTTTGTTCACAATCTAATCATCCTACACAACAAAAACAACAAAAATATGAAGTAGCATGAAATTAAAGACACTTGGGTTACCTCCCAAGAAGCGTTTTATATATGGAAGCATTCTTATCCATTTCATTAAGATTCTCAACTCGCGCATTCACGACCTTTCCAAATCAAGATTTAAAATCTTCCAGGACCACATTGCCTTATGTTCTAGCTCTATCGACAAATGAAAAGCTTTAGCAAACACCAGCTAAGAAGGATACATGCCAATGGGTGTTTTACAAGCCATCTAGTACGGCCAAAAGGTATCATCTAGCTTCCTTGCTCAATCGGTTCTATTGGTGTCACGACCCGAGTTTTGCACACTGGACGCAACACGGTACTTATGATCATAAGTGACCCCAAGCAAACCCATGATATGGCATAACACTACTATGATCTAAGTTACTAGGTAAACTGAGCGGAAGCATAATTGAAATAATGGAACAACTGGTTCTAAGTACAAAGTAATCTGAGTTAAGTGAATACATATGAAATCTGATACTAAAACATCAAACTGACAGAGTAACTGACTATCTGTCTAAAAGCCTCTACTAGAAAGATGAGTTACTAGGACATGCTCCCAACTAATTCTACTGTCTGAACCTAAAACTAAAATAACAAAGTTGAATACGAAAACTTCAGTCCTCGGAATATGAGGACTCACCACTATCAGATACTGGAAAATTACTGGGAGAAACTAGCTGCGATGTTTGGGATGGGTACTTGAGCCTATATCACAAAACGATATAGCACATAAAGCATGTGATCGGTACTTGGAATGTATTGAGTATATCGGAAACGTAACTGAAGCTACGGGCATGCAGTATATTGAAAAAGACTGATTTGAATACATAACTGAATACACAACTAAGGTGAAGTACCATGACCCTATCTGAGATGAAAAAGTACTGATATGATAGGCTTGTTTGAAAACATTTAATGAAATATAAGTAAATCTAGTTTGGGTCATGTACATACACTAAAGTCTGGATTTGAAATCTTAAATTGAAAACTATATCTGAAATAACTGTACTGAAATTGAAACTGAACTGTGCTGTGGGAGAGACTATTACCCAACAACTCCAATATGAGCCTTATGGAGCCTGACCTGTAACCCCAGTTGGAAGGGTGTTCATACCATGCCAAGGGTAAGAACTCTGAGTGGTGTCATATCACTCATTAACTCAGGGAGACAATTTATAATAACGATGACCTCTACATGCACCCACTGAGGCAAGAGAGACACTCTCAAATAACGAGGATCCCATATTCCTCGGGCTAACGGAAACATTCTCTACTATTAAGAATCCCTTATGCTATGGTGGCACATAGTTTTGAGATCTGGGTACGCTGGAACCCTGTCGGTGCTAAGTACTACTCCCAACTGAACATAAAGATACATATAACTAATAAATCTAAAGCTGATGTCCTAAGACTAGTTAGAAACACTTTATTTAGCAAGAGTCTTGAGAACCTAAAAGACAATGAGATACTGATACTGAGGGCTCATAATGGAGGTTCTAAGACTAGTAAGGACTACTTTCTACTAGAAAGAGGCCTGAGAGTCTAAAGAACCATAAACATGTTGATCATACTGAATTCATAAAAGTCTAGTCAGAGCTACTTTCAACTAGCAAGAGGCCTGAGAGTCTAGGAAATCATAAACATGCTAATCATACTAAATCCATGAAAAACGTAAATCTAAATTATAGTGTAAATCATATGTACTAAATTCATGGTAAAATAATATATCTCAAATGGACCATATTTTTGAAATATCTAATTCATGGGCTGCACTTTGGGAAATCATGCTAACATCTAAACATGGGGGTTCACCATGCAATTGAGAGTGAATTCATCAACATCATGTGCTATTTATCATGAGGACCTTGAAAATCATGGAAGACATGAAAGAAAACATTCGTAGAATGGGAACCCTAAAGTATGCTTTTTTAGGGAATCAAACTAGCTAGGGTTTTGAACATAAATTGGGACACAAGGATAAAAGAAGATCCTTGTTGAACTCCCACATACGTGGCTTGAAGAAATCCCCCACTAGCACTTCAATCTTGAAGATCTTGGAGAACAACCCTAGGTGTTCTTAAGCCTTAAGAGGAAGAGAAAAGAAGAGCTTACGGATGATTTGACCAGGAATAAGGGATTAGGCTATGAAAAACCCAATTATTCAATCCTTAGGACCTACACAATGATCACTGTCTGCCATAACAACTCGTTGTATGCTCCAATTCCCTCTAGAGAAAAATTTTAGTTTTTTGATTCTTTAACCAATGACCATACAAGAGGGTTTGTAGTTACAAACAATGAGTCATCCTATGAATCGTGGTCAGGGGCTATCCCTTGCATTTCTCTGAAGTTTCTTCCAATGAATCGTCACCACGGGTCGTCACTCTTTATGACGAGTCGTTTCATCCTCCCATTGATATTGAGCCAAATTTTAACCTTTTCTAGACTCCACTCAACGATCCATCAGGACGAGCCATTACATCATGTATTGAGTTGTTGCTTGACTCTTTAGTCCTGGGATGTCTGGATTGCTAACTTATAAAGGGGCATATAACGGATCGTTGTTTCTCAAAATGACTCGTTACTTCCTCTCATGATTATAAAAGTCATGTTTCACACTTTCTAAAACCCTTCCAATGGCTCCTATGAATGACCCGTTACTTGGACAATTGAGTCGTCCTTTAACTCATTAATTCTGGGTAAAAATTTTATCAACTTAAGACTTCCTCAAGACGGGTGAACTAACGACCCGTCAGACCAAATGAAGACTCATTACATGAGTCATTCTGTGGCACTTTTGTTGGTTCCCTGTTGAATTCCATTCTAACTTTAGGGTCTGATCTTGGCAAATTTTATAGGGTATTATAATATCTCCACCTTGGGAATATTTATCCTCGAATGTGGGCTAACTAATTTTAAAGACAAGGGAAAGACCTGGAATCCCAAGAATTGAATACTAAATCCTAAGTGTTGGTCACGACCCGAACGCAGGCCCGGATTGATGATGAGCCCGCAAGTGTACGGGTCGTGCAAGTAATATAGTGGCCCTTTTTAAGAACCGAAATGTCGAACCCACAGGGACTGGACCCATTCCTCTAAC
>JACEIK010000496.1:9965-25089 GCA_018107945.1 Datura stramonium | reverse complement strand
TATATTATTTCCCGTGATCAATTGAGACAAGGGACAAGGAGCCCCGAGAGACCCCAAGTCGACCCATGGCATGAACATATATTTAAATCAATCAATTAAATATAAGGATTGACATGATAATCTTAGCGGAAGTCTGTAATAAGCATAACATCAGAAATACATGAATCTGAAGCTGAATACATTATATTGTCTAAAAAGCCTCTAAGTCTGATGAGTTGATGGGACAAGACCCCAACTAACTCTCTAATGTTAAAATTGAAAGTACATCAATATCTGAAAGCAAATGGTCCTCGAAAGATGAGGACTCACAACTAAGCTGGGTGCTAACTCTGTAACTGGCTACTGACGGGGCTGAGTCTAAGTACTGAGGCCTGTATCATAAAATGATACAACATAGAGTATACGGTCAGTACATAGAATGTACCGAGTATGCAAGGTAGTAAAATGCTTAAATAAGTAAAATCAATTAAATCATGCATAATGTAAAAAATAAACAAAATAAGAATCTGAGAGTAGGGTTTGCATGCTAACTTTCTGAAAACATGATCTCAACATAACTTAACATCATAACTGAATCGATTGACCCAAAGTTGAAATCTGATAGTCATAAATAAAGTTGAACATTGGGTTAAACCTGCTTTAGAACATATATAGATATACACAACATGAGTGATAAACATGCATAATTGAAATCATGAGGAACAATGGGAGACTCGTCTTTTAACCGACATACCACAGTAGAGCTTACGTGGTCCCAACTATCACACTCAAGTGGGTACAGTGGTCCAAAGCCTTTCCAGGGCTAAGGACGATACAATGATATCAATATCAAGATCGGTTCCCAATTGGGGCAAGGAATAGCTCACAAGGAAGGTCCTAATATATATAAGATAAGTATAAACTTACGTGGTGCGTATTTATGAGGCATATTTATGCTCTCCATCATTTATCAACGAAGCTTATCGTCGTCTATTGACGAAGCTCAATAATCAAAATACATATCAAATCTGAAATCATATATGAGGAGCTCTTGCTCAAACCATACCACAAGCTGAAATATAAAAGGGAGTCTTCGCTCCAAAACTATGTGGTAGGCTTAGTTCGAAAGATCATAACTCATACTTGAACATATGGGCATTGCCCGATACTTTATCATGCTAGAGAATACATAAATCACCTAAAAACATAATCATAAACATGGGTAACTTGAAAACATGTTTTTCATCATAAATATCTCTTCATACTAGAACATTCATCATAAATCTCAACTTTCATGAACTTCTCAAAATTGGGCATTTTAATTTATAAAGCTTGAAACATTATTTTAATTAAAAACAATGTAAAACTTGCCCATGAATCATAATTCAATAGTAGAAACACATTAAAATCATACCCGCGTAGAGAATTAGGAAATTCATGTATTAGGCTAAAACCCCATAGAATTTACAGAGGGATTTCCATGATTTAGAGAGAGATTGGCATGGGTGTGAACGGATTCACCCATTCATAACCCTACATACCTAATTATAGCTGATTCTTACACTCCTCTGATTGGCCAAGGAAGATTTGAAGAACCTTGAAGAATTTGCCTTGATCACCTCTCTAGACTATTACTCTTGCATGCATGAATAAGAATGTCCTAAAATGAACTTAACCCTCTTAGAACTCATCATTCAAAAACTTAAAATGACGTATTTTAGTCCTTAGGATTATAGGAATTAAGGAAAAGACCTTACTAAATTCGTAGGAATTAACTGACTGTCAGTCCCAACGAGGGACTAGATGAGTCGTTGCCCAGGAGAACGAATCGTGGCATAAATCATCAAGTATACTGTCCAACAGATTATTCGGGGGTTTTCACAAGGGACCTTATGAATCATTACAGGTAACCACGACTCGTGGTCACAACTTGTCACATGCACTGCCTTAATTTCAAATAATTTCCATCCTGCTGACCATGACCCATCCCACGAATCGTGGTAACTAACCACGACTCCTGGGGACCTTTTGTAGGGTACACTACCATCTTTCTTCACCTTCTCAAAATTATTTCCCACGACTGACTCAACGAGTCATGCAGCCTGACCATGATTTGTGGTCACGTCCGTAGGGACCTTAAATCCCAAAATTCAACTCACACCCTTGAACCTCACCATGAGTCACCTCACGACTCGTGGTATTCTCCAAGGGTCATAGAACAACTCATTCTATGACCTGGTGCCAGATTTCCAGTTTTTCTCCATTTCACTCTTGGGTCTGATCTTTGGGCTTTCGGGGTAAAACAATGTTGATGGAGTGTCTGGCTCCGAACTAAATTATGTGACTAAATTTAAATCATGATTCATGCATGCATGCTAAGACATGAGAGGGACTAAAAGACATGAGAATGACATGGAACTAGCTAGAGTACTTAGGAGGGACTATTTCTCCAAACTGAAACAACTAAGCTGGTAAAGACGGGGTTATAACTCCCGAAACTACTTTCAGATATCTAAATGGATGACATGATGAGTGATCTGATAGAGAGTAAGACTTATGTTAATTCTACTTTCCAAGTTGTAATACCCCAAAAGTTTCTAATACTAGATGAGTAATGGAAATAAATTCAACATAAAATCTCCATTTTTTCCTTAGTACGACTCAATCTACAAGTCGTAGGTTAGTAGTACAAGTCATAGGAATACCAATTGATTGGGTCATAGATTTTGTTCCCCAAGCCATGAGTCTCCACTACGAGTCATAGTATGTGGGTATGACCTGTTATCAGGAGTCGTAGCAAGTCTTTAGAGTTATCTAGTGATTGATTATATGGGTGATGGTACGACTCGTAGGATGATGTTACAGACAATAGTAAGATTCGTGGAAATACTTAGAGGATTGGAGGTTTTGGACTTGGTCAGTATGGAAGGATACCATGTGTCTTAAGAGGATTGTATGACTCGTGGTACGATTTGTGACAGCTGACAGAACAGTTTTCCTGCGAATTTATTAAGGGTATTTTCATAAATCCTAAGCTCCTAAGCCCTAAACTACGTCATTTTAAGCTCTGAAAATAGGGTTTTAAGGTATTTTAACCTGTTCTAATTCATTCAACTCTCATGCATGAAAGTTTATAAGGTTCCATTGAAGATCAAGCTTAGAAATCCTCCAATCTCCTCAAAATCTCTTGGGCTATCAAAGTCAAGTTAAGAATCAGTTTATCCAGAGATTCCTTTCACTCTCATGCCCAAATTTCTTCTTAAGTTCATGAATTCAAGTGTATGATCCTATGGGGTGTTATCCCAATTTCATGAAATTCTCTATGATTTATGTATGGGTCAATTTCCTTCATATTTCAAAGTGTATTTTAAGATATATGGGAAGATTTTATACCTATTTTTTATTATTAATTCATGATTTCAAATTTTAAAAAATCCTGCCCAATTATGCAAGTTTCATGAAAAGTCAAGTTTATGATTCTATTATGATGTTGATTCTCCTAAGCGTAAATTTATGATTTATAATTTATGATATGATTTCCTACAAGTACTCTTCATGAATTGATGATCCCATGTATGGTGATCTTCTTAAGTTGTATGTTTTTTATGATTTATGAGTTTATGATCTTGGCCGACTCACGGGCTCTTATTTCATGGCTAATCATGTAGTTAAAGTATGATCAAGTATTTTATGATTTAACTAGCCATGTACATCATGTATAACTTCACGATTATTATATGAGCCCTCATGTGCATATTTTTTAGAGCAGTGTCTAGCACCGAGTAGGCCCGACGTTCAGGTAAACTCTGCAGTCTAAGAACTATGCCAAAACGTAGGTTTATATTCATGGACTCTAGGTGGATCTCTATTAGTGATATCACGCCATTTACGTCCCTTGCTTGGCAAGCCTGGGACAGCTCTGCCCACTTGAGCAAGATAGTTGAGGCATCATGTAAGCTCTATCATGATGGTGTCGATTAAGATGAGTCCTTCCATTGTTCCTTATGTTTTATGAATGAGCATGATTACGATACTTTGGCTCAAGTTATGTTTTACAAGGTTCTCTTATGATTACAATTATGACTAGTTTATGAATGGTTTTGAAAATCTTGAGCTCTCATGTTTATGTTATGATTATCACTAAATGTTTGAAATGTGCTACTCTTATGAACTCATAAGTATTTTATTAGTCCATTTTATTTACCTTGCATACTCAATTCATTCAAAGTGTTGACCGCATACTCTATGTTGTATCATTTCATGATACAGGTCCGAGAGATCAGACTCAGCTGCGCCATTAGTCTTGCTTCCGTATCAATCCTGTTTACCAATGTTGGTGAGTCCTCATTTTCTGAGGACATTCAGTTTAGTTGTTGTTTTGTTGTTTCAGTTACAAACTTTTGTCGAGCTAGTTGGGGGTGCTGTCCTATCAGCTCATCAGTTATATTAGAGGCTTTACAGATGGTATGTAGAATCTCAGCTTGTCAGTGTTCATTCAGTTTATGATTATCACATGTGTATACTTCCCCTTATCCATGTTCAGTTTATCAGTTTTCACTAATTTATGTTTTTTAGCCGCTATATTTATGTCATGGGTCAACTTGGAGCCATTTGTGGTTCTAGGCCCATGTCTCTCTCTGGGGTCTTCAGCTCGAGTCCTAACAACTTGGTATCAGAGCCTTAGGTTTTGAAGTGCCTTAGGGTGTCTGACAATCGTGTTAAGTTGAGACTTTTTCATGGGTGTAAAGCACACCACGCTTATGATGAAGAGGCTATGAAACTTTTTTAGGAAATTTCCCTTCTTTAATGGTCTATGTCGTGGAATGAAGTATCTCTCTATCCTTCTAACTCGTGTTATACGCATTTGCAGAATCATGCCTCCACACCGTATGAAGAGATGAAGGAACGGGAACAAAAATAGCCATGAGGATGGCAACTGGGATGAGCATCAACAAGCCCTGCCAGCTCCAACAGGTCCTCTTCCCGAGCAGGTCTGTCATGCCGAGTTTAGGGCATCTTTTCAGTTGTTGGCTCAGGCCTTGACTGCTCAGGTCAATCAGCAAGCACTGTCTCACGTTCTTTAGAACGGAACGTAGATGTGGCTAAAGTTAGGGATTTTCTAAGGATGAATCCCCCTGAGTTTCTTAGGTCGAGAGTGGATGAGAACCCACATGAGTTTCTAGAAGAGATTCAAAAGATCACCCAGATTATGAGGGTGACGGGAGAAAAGAGCGCAGACTTAGCCTCCTATCAGCTGAAGGGGGTTGCTTATATTTGGTACCACCAATGGAGTGACGGTAGAGGAGTGGGCGCAGTTCCTTTGAGCTGGGAGGAGTTCATGACAACCTTTAATATAGATTTTTCCCTAGGGAGTTGAGGGAGGCAAAGGCGGTGGAGTTCGTCAACTTGAGGCAAAATGATATGACTGTCCAAGAGTATGCCTTGGAGTTCACCCGCATCGGAGATGGTGGCAGATAAGAGAGCTCGCATGATCGGGTTTGTGTATGGGGTGTTAGATTCACTAGCCAAGGAGTGTAGGACCTCAATGTTGAATAATGATCTTGATTTCTCCCATTTAGTGATATATGCCCAGAAGATTAAGGCAGATGAGATGAGGGAAAGGGAGAGAGAGGATAAGAGGGTCGGGACAGGTAGCTTTGGGTTTTCCCAATAGAGGCCTAGTGGCGGACATCGTCATCAATCCCACCAGAGCTCATTGGCCTCGATGCCATCATCAGCCAGTGTCCTATCCAGACCTCAGGGTGATTAGAGGAGCAGAGCATCAAGTTAGAGGGGATAGAGGGACGCAGAGGTAGCATGCACCTTTCCTTCTATGGAAAATATGGTAAGAACCATAGAGGAGAGTGCCTAGTCAAATCAGATGCTTGCTTCGGGTGTGGGAAACCAAGGGACATGTGCAAGGAGTGTCATGTGTCTAGACATGGAAACAACAGAGGCCGTGCACAGACTACCAATTCATCAGTAGCTCCACCAGGACATCCTTCTCAATAGGAGGCATCCACTAGTGCAGGTGATGGATAGCGTCAGAACAGGTTTTATGCCCTCTCATCACGTCAGGAGTAGAAGGTCTCTCCAAATATAGTCACTAGTATATTAAGAGTATTCCATCTTGATGTTTATTTATTATCAGATCCAGGGGATACTTTATCTTTTGTGATGCCCTATATTTCTAATAGTTTCGGAGTCGGTCCCCAAATCCTATCATAATCTTTCTCAGTCTCTACACAAGTCGGTGACTCAGTTATAGCTCAACGGCTATACATAAATTTCCCTGTGAGGTAAACTCTGTGGTCTCAGAACTACATGCCAACATAGGTTTATATTCATGGACTCTAGATGGGTCCCTATTAGTAATATCATGCCATTTACGTTCGTTGCCTGGCAAGCCTGGGATGACTCTGCCCACTTGAGCAAGATAGTTGGGGCATCATGTCATGATGGTGTCGGTCAAGACGAGTCCTCCCATTGTTTCTTATGTTTCATGCATGATCATGATTATGATACTCTGGCTCAAGTTATGATTTACAAGGTTTCTCTTATGATTACAATTATGACTAGTTTATGAATAGTTTTGAAAACCTTGAGCCCTCATGTTTATGTTATGATTATCATTTCATTTTTGAAATGTGTTACTATTATGAACTCTTATATATTTTATTAGTCCGTTTTATTTACCTTGCATACTCAGTACATTCAAAATACTAACCAACTACTCTATCCTATATCATTTCATGATACAGGTCCGAGAGATCAGATTCAGCCACGCCATTAGTCTTGCTTCCATATCAATCCTATTAGCCAGTGTTGGTGAGTCCTTATTTTTTGAGGAAATTTAGTTTAGTTGTTGTTTTTAGTTTCAGTTATAAACTTTTATCAAGATAGTTGGGGATGCTGTCCCATCAACTCATCAGTTGTGTTATAGGCTTTTCTGAAAGTATGTAGAATATCAGCTTGTCAGTGTTCATTCAGTTTATGATTATTACGTGTGTAGACTTTCACTTATCCATGTTCAGTTTATCCATTTTCGCTAATTTATGTTCTTTAGCCACTATGTTCATGCCATGGATCGACTTGGAGCCATTCGTGGTTTCAGGTCCCGTGTCTTGGTCTATGGTTTGCATCTCGGGTCATGACACAAGTTGTCCATTCTATTGTTTAATTGCTGTATAAATTCTCTACTATTAAAAATCCCTTATACTACAATGGCATATAATTCTGAGACCTGGGTTAGCTAGAATCCTAGCCTACTTAGTTTTAAGTACTACTCCCAACTGAACATAAAGATACATGTAACTGACAAATCTAAAATTGATGTCCTAAGACTAGTCAGAATCATTTTATCTAGAAAGAGTCCCGAGAGCCCAAAGGACCATAACATACTGATAGTGAGGGCTCATAACTGAGGTTCTAAGACTACTCGGGGCTACTTTCTATTAGCAAGAGGCTTGAGAGTCTAAAGCACCATAAAAATACTGATCATACTGAATTCTTGAGAGTCAGTCGGGGCTACTTTCAACTAGAAAGAGGGCTAAGAGTCTAGGAAATCATAAACATGCTAATCATACTAATTTCATGAAAAACATAAATCCAAATAATTGTGTAAATCATATGTACTAAATTCATGGTAAAATCACATATCTCAAATGGACCATATTTTCGAAAACAACTAATTCATGGGCTGAACTTTGGAAAATCATGCTAACATCTAACCATGGGAGTTCATCATGCAATTGAGAGTAAATACATGAACATCATGTGCTATTTATCATGAGGACCTTGACAATCATGGAAGACATGAGAGAAAACATTCATAGAATGAAAACCCTAGAACATGCTTTTATAGGGAATCAAAGTAGCGAGGGTTTTGAACATATATTGGGACAAAAGGATGAAGAAGATCCTTGTTAAAGTCCCACATGCTTGGCTTGAAGAAACCCCCAACTAGCACTTCAATTTTGAAGCTCTTGCAGAAGAACCCTAGGTGTTCTTGAGCCTTGAGATGAAGAGAAAAGAAGAGCTTATGGATGATTTGAGAAGGAATGATAGATTAGGCTATAAAAACCCCTTTAATTCGACCTTTAGGAGCCCCAAAAAGACATTATTTAGGAGTTAAAAGTATAGGAATTTACTAAAATACCCCTGTGATATCATTTTAAAATATGTGCGACGGTGCCAACTACCTACACAACGAGTGGTTGTCTGCCATAACTACTCGTCGTATCCTCCCATTCCCTTTGGAGAAAAATTATAGTTTTATGATTCTCCAACCAACAACCAGATAGGACGGTTCGTTGTTACACACCATGAGTCGTCCTATGAATCGTGGTCAGGGGCTATCCCTTGCATTTCTCTGATGTTTCTTCCAACAAATCATCACCATGGGTCGTCACTCCTTATGACGAGTCATTTTAGCCTTCCGTTCCGACTGGGCAAAATTTTAACTTTTTCTGGACTCCACTCAACAACCCATTAGGACGATCTATTACATCATGTTATGAGTCATTGTTTGACTCATTAGCCTTAGGACGTCTGGACTACTAACTTACAACGGGGCATATAACGGGTCATTTTTCCTCACAACGAATCTTTACTTCCTTTCTTGATTATAAAATTCATGTTGCACACTTTCTAAAACCCTTCCAATGACACTTCCTAGCGACCCGTTACCTAGGCCAACGAGTCGTCCTTTAACTCATTAGTTCTAGGTAAAATTTTCACCAACTTAAGACTTTCTCAGGATGAGCGACCTAACAACCCACCAGACCAAACGACAACTCATCACATGAGTCATTCTTTGGCACTTTTGTTGGTTCCCTGCTGAATTCCATTCTCTGATCTTGGAAACTTTTTTGGGGTTATTACAATTGGCATTCACTATTTTTGTCAAGATGGAATTGATTTCCCCGTTGGATACCTCCGCTTGGCCACTTGTTTGAGGATGATAAGGCATCAACTTTATGCTTCACTCCATACTTAGCTAGCAACTCCCCAAACAACCGATTGCAAAAGTAAGACCCTTCATCACTGATGATAGCACGAAGAGTGCCAAACCTTGAGAAAATATGTTTCTTTAAGAATTGGGTCATACTTCTTCCTTCATTATTTGGAAAACCCACTGCTTTGACCTACTTAGACACATAGTCAACAGCTAAGAGAATGTAAGTATAACCATAAGATCTCACAAACGGCCCCATGAAGTCTATTCCCATACATCAAACAACTCAACCTCCAAGATCGATGTTAAAGGGAGCTCATGATACCTTGAGATACCATCGAAATGCTGACATTGATCACAATGGTTGACACAATCATGAGCATCATGAAGAGAGTGGGATAATGGAATCCACATTGCAATACTTTTTTGATATCCTCACACTTCTATAATGGGCCCCGACAAGTGAAGAGTGGCATTCCTTGAGGATAGATATCATCTGTACTTCCAGGACATAACAGAGAGTTATGTCGTTAGCACATATGCAGAAGAGTTATGGCTCATCCCAATAGAACTTGCGGACATCATACATGAACGTTTTCTTCTATTGGAAGTTTAGGCCTTCAAGCATTATGTCACTAGCCAAAAAGTTGGCAAAGTAAGCAAACCAAGGTACTAAATCATGAGTGACAGCCAAGATGCATTCATCAGGGAATCATCTATATCATTATATCCAACAAGCCTACTATCTTCCTCTAATCGAGAAAGATTTCAGCCACCTAATTTTCACCCCCTTGCCTATCCTTAACCATGAAGTCAAACTCCTATAGCAAAAGCACCCATCGAATGAGTTGGGGCTTCGCATCCTTCTTTGTCATGAGGTATCGAAGTGCTACATGATCGATGTGTACCACCACCCTAGTCCCCAACAGATATGATCAAAATTTCTTGAAAGCAAATACCACTGTAAGCAGCTCTTGCTCTGTAATAGGCTTGGACTTCATTCAAGGCCTTGCTAGCATAGTAAATGGGATGGAAGACCTTATCTTTCTTTTGCCCTAGCACTGCCTCAAATGCAACACCAAATCAAAATTCCTTCATGAAAGTATCATCAAAATGGAACTTGGCATCCTTCTTTAAGAGCGAAATGACAGGTGAGCCATTTTGGAAAAGTCCTTGATGAACTGGTGATAAAAGCCTGCGTGACCCAAGAAACTTCTTATGCCTTTCACGGTTTTCAGAGGGGGTAGGTGGGAGATGGCTTCAATATTTTCTTGGTCTACCTATATCCCCTTGTCCAAAATTTTAGGCCCCGACATGATTCCTTCCTTCACCATAAAGTGGCATTTCTCCCAGTTTATAACCAAATTAATTTTTTCACACCTTCTCAATACATCACTCGAGTGGGCCAAGAAATCATCAAATGAATTTCCAACAATGGAGAAGTCCTCCATAAAAACTTCTATGGTGTCTTCAACCACGTCTGAGAAAATTGACATCATGAATCTTTGAAAAGTGGTTGGGGCATTACAAAGGCCAAATGGCATCCTCTTAAATGAAAATGTCCCACAGGGGCATGTAAAGGTTGTTTTCTCTTGGTCTTCCAAGGCAATCAAAATTTAATTGTACCACGAATACCTATCAAAAAAAGCATTAATAATCTCTTCTGGCTAGTTGACCTAGCATTTGATCAATGAATGGGACTGGGAAATGATCCTTCTTGGTCCATGAGTGTAACACCCGCAAAGTTCCTTTGGCTAAACCCCATACTTCGCATGAAAAATCAAAAAGAAACCAGAAAAATCTTACCTCAGAATGACTCAACTAACAAGTCATTCTCAGGTACAACGACCCGTCAGAAGAGTCATTGTAAGCTCCTAAAAATTTCCTCCCAGGTACCAACGAGTCGTAGAATTACTCGTTGTATGAAATAATAAGTTGTCTTGTTGCTCATTATAACCCAGTCTAAAAACCTGTTAAATCTTTATTTCAAATAATGAGCCAAACGATGAATGGTTATTTGGTGTAACGACTCGTCCTATGAAACCATTGAATGAAAATCCAGAAAGTTCTTAAATTCTCCCAGTGACAATGGTTGGAAACAACGGCACGTTATTTCAGCTAATGAGCCGCTTTGTCCATCCATTGAGGGATAACCAAAATTTGCTCAAAACCCTTCCTGTGATAACAAGTGGAACCAACGACTCGTTTTTCTATCTAACGAGTCGTTGTTCCCGTCCATTGGTCAAGTCTTGAAACTGTTCAAAATTTTTACCAAAACCACAACTTGTTGTACCCACCAATGAGTCATTGTGTCATATGTTGTGAGAATTCCAAAGAAGGGAAATTTCTAGTCTGGAAACAACAACTGCCACCAAAGAGTCATGGTCACAACCAATGACTCATTGTGAGGCCCATTGGATCTAGACAGTCAGATTTTGAATGGTTACCCAGGGGTAATTTTGTAAAATTCTAAGCTCTTAACTCAAAACTACATCATGTTGGGGTGCTTTTAGAGGGGAATTAACATAATCGATCGACATTTTCCCTCTCATTCTCTCCTAAACTTACAATATCAGTGCGTAAAAGATAGAAAACCTTCTCAAGTCTAAGCTAGGGTTCCATTCAAAGAGCTGCATATTTCAAGAGCTTTTCTTAGAGGATTTTTCTATAGGTATGTTGGGACAACAAGGGAAATCTCTTTCCCTTGTGCCCCAAAATCATCTTCAAAAAGGTTCTCTATAGTACGAGTTTGGGTTCTTTCAGACAAATTATGTATGTTCAGTTAATTCAGTATATTTTTGCAAGTTTCTATAATTCTAGTATGTGATCTTCATATTATTGATCTGAATGTTATGGTATGACTACTAGCTGTAGTTTTGTTATGACTTCATTTGGGTTGAGCTTTACATGATTTAAAAGCTGATTTTGGATTGTAGTTTCCTGGGGCTATTATTTGACTGCAAATTTTTAGTATAAATGTTTCAAGTTAAAATTAGTATTTTTATATTGCAGGCATACTTATTATTCTTTAGAAATGTCAGCTGATCAGTTTGGCCCTTTTATCAGTCTATATTTAAATTCAGTATCTTTAGTTATTAGGTCCCTTATGCTCTTAGGACACTTTCAGATAAGTTGTTCTGTCTTAGCCTTATGACATCAGTCTTGAGCTAATTAGTGCAGTTAGATATAACTAGAACATCAGTTGGGAGTAGTACTTAGCACCGAGCAGGCCAGGGTTCAGCGCACCCAGGTTCCTATAACTACGTGCTACTATAGGTTATTAGGCTGAATGGGCCCCAGACAGTGATCACACAACTCCCACTATACCCTGTAAAGGTACAGTGTGCTCTTTTCAATAGGGTGTATACATCGAACTCTATGTTTAGTTCACGTGGTTATATGTTGGTTAAAATTCTCTCCCACGGTAAAATTCAGTATCAAATCTTAGAATATGTTTATGACCCTAATATCATTTTTA
Source organism: Datura stramonium (assembly GCA_018107945.1). NCBI lineage: Eukaryota > Viridiplantae > Streptophyta > Magnoliopsida > Solanales > Solanaceae > Datura > Datura stramonium. Next base: position 12,676 of record JACEIK010000496.1, on the reverse strand, counting down.
CCAGTTTTCAATACTCTCAGATTTCTGTTTATCTGCAGCATATGTAATTTCAGTCAGGGTTTATTATTCAGCATGTTTATTTATAATTCTTTTAGAATGATTATATTATAAAATTTCATAACCTCACATACTTAGTACATTTCAAATACTGATCAAATATTTCTATGTGCTTTATCATTTTATGATATAGGCTCAGGTACCCAGCCTCGGCATTGCAGCTAGTTTCTCCCAGCAAATTTGCAACTGTTAACAGTGATGAGTCCTCATCTAGCGAGGGCCAGAGTTTTCATCTTTAACTTTGTTATTTTTAGTTTTAGTTTTAGACATTAGAGTTAGCTGGGGGTTTGTCCCAACAATTTATCAGTTTCTTTTAGAAGGCTTTCAGACAAAACATGTTAGTTTCAGCTTGAGTTTTAGTATTTGAGCAAATATCAGTAATTTATTAGATGCTATTTACTTATAAGTATCTGGTAATTATTTTCAACTATCTTTCGCCTAATAGACCTTTACAGTAGTTCAGTCATTGTAGAATTATTCCATACCATGGGTTTTCTTCGGGTCACTTGTGATCCTAAGTACTATATCGCGTCTACGGTGCAAACTCGGGTCATGAAAAACATGGTATCAGAGCATCAGGTTTAAAGTGTCCTAGGATTTATGAAAACCACATCAAGTAGAGTCCTTGTTATGGGTGTGAAGCATGCCACACTTATGAGGAGGAGGCTACGAGGCATTTTTAGGAAATTCCCTTTTTTCATGACTCTTATCGTGCGTAGAGTTTTAATCTCTAAATTGTCCTCTTAACTCATGCTCTACCCTTTTCAATTCATAATTCCTCCTAAAAGAGGAAACGAAATAAGGAACGGTAATGCTAACCTACCAGCCCCACCATCTCCATCAGCCCCTCAGGGTGATCAGGTGTCACATGTGGAGTTCCGAGCTGCTATCCAAATGTTGGCTCATACGATGACCAACCAGGTCAACCAATAAGTCATCATACCTATCAATGCTAATGGGTATGTAGCTGCTGCTAGAGTTTGGGATTTTACTCGAATGAAATCCCCAAGCATTTCAAGGGTCTAAGGTAGATGAGGACCCGTAGGAGTTCATTGACGAGATTAAGAAGATCACCAAAATCATAGGTGTTACTTTGGTAGAAAGTGTAGATCTGGCTTATTATCAGTTAAAAGGAGTGGCTCAGATATGGTATAAGCAGTGGAAAGAGGGAAGGCAAAATGGTGTCCGGTGGAGTGGGACAAGTTTGTGACTGCATCCTAGACGGATTCTTTCCTCGAAATTTAAGGGAAGCTAAGGCCGCTGAGTTTGTGAACTTGAGGTAGAATGACATGAAAATGCAAGAGTACACGTTAAAGTTCACTTAACTGTCGAAGTATGCTCCAGAAACAATTGCGGAGCCGAGGGCTCTCATGCTCAAGTTTGTGAATGGAGTCTTAGACTTGGTATTCAAAAAGTGTAGGACTGTGATGCTTATCAATGAGATGGACATCTCCAGAGTCATTATCCACTCATAGCAGATAGATACGGAGAAATTGAAGGAGATAGATAGATAGAGAGAGAGAGAGAGAGAGAGTAAATGGGCACGAATGGGCCAGTTTGAGTATTCTCAGCAGAGGTCGGGTGGTAACAGTTGCCCACGGTAGCAACAGAGACCTAGCACCCTCATCAGCTAGTCCTCCTTCTTCCAGGTCCCACAATGATTGGAGGGGTGGAGCATCAGGCTCCCAGCCCCAGAGCCATGTCTCCAGCAGCCGCACCTTTCCAATATGCCCTAAGTGTGGTAAGAACCATCTGGATAAATACTGTCTGGGAAAGAAGGGTTTTTTTGGTTATGGCCAACTAGGTCACAAATTAATAGATTGACATTCAGTAGTACAGGGGTAGGCTCGGTCCACCATATCGGTAGCTCCGCCCGGTCGTTCAGCTTAGTAGGGTACTACCTCAGGTATAGGTGGCGGTCAGCGCCAGAACCGCTTCTATGCTTTATCCTCCCGTTAGGACTAGGAGAACTCACCTGATGTAGTCACTGGTATGTTACATCTCTTTCAAACAGATGTTTATGCTTTATTAGATCCAGGAGCCACACTCTCTTTCGTGACTCTTTACATTACTGTCCAGTTTGACATTAGCTTAGAAATTCTCTCACTACTGTTTCGGTCTCTACTCCGATTGGTGAGTAAGTTAGAGCTAACTCGGTGTAGAGGGATTGTCTGATCACAGTGTTACATATTTTAAGATCGAAATGGAGTGTTTTAAGAGGGGTTAAGTCACTCTAAGCCTATCCTAATTCATGCATGAAAACTTTGGGGTTTTGAGAGGTGATCAAGTCTAGTTTCCTACAAGTTCTTCCTCAATTCTCTTTGGGCAATAAAGGAAGTGGTAGAAATCAGATCTCTTCAGGTATGTAAGGCTATGAATGGGTGTAATCGTCCACATCCATGCCCAATTCTCTCTCAATTCATGATGTTCTAATTGATGATTTCATGGGATTTTTTTTACTCAAATGCATGAATTCCTAAGTTTTAACCAGGGGTATGATTTAAGCATGTTTAAATGATAATTTATGATTAATGGGCATATTTTACAATGTTTTAAATTATAAATTATGTTTTCAAGTTTTTAAAATTATGATGTTCATCTATGAATATTCATGAATGTTTATATCTATGAGTTATGAGTTAAAGTATGATGAG
>JACEIK010000495.1:366486-391651 GCA_018107945.1 Datura stramonium | reverse complement strand
GCCACTCATGTTCGTACAATTACTCAAAAACATAATTAAAGTAATGTACTTACAAGAATGGTAAAAGAGAATGAAAGTTTATGAACCCTAGGTAGAGTTTACCTCGTTCTCCCTTCTCTCCTTTTGGTTTCTCAAAAAATATTTTGTGATAAATGATTTTAGAAGCTAAGGGTTCAATTTATAATAAGTTGGAAAAATGCAAAATTTGGCCTGTGGTGAAATAGCTCTGTGGCACACTGCCCATCGCGGAGATTTGCCTCCGTGGCACGGAGCTTAAAGCGGAGATCAGGCTCCGTGACATGGAGCAATCGCACAGGCTCACTGTTTGGTAGCCCATGCTTATATAAATTAATTCTTTGCTCCATGGCACATTGTTGAACACCCTAATACTTCTCCGTGGCACAGAGTTAACTCCAAATGTCCTTTTTAGCTTGTCTCATCATCCATAGTCTATCCCTTAACATTTATCTTCAAGATTAGGAGCATTATATTCACATTGAGCTGTATACATTGACAATTTCAACCTACAAAGAGAGCTAATCATATTTGTTAGTCCATGGCCACAAATTACACAAAATACATGAGATTATTCTTAAATTAAGGTACAACAAGGGTAAAACATGCATATGAAATAGTATTTGAGCATGTAAATATGCCCAAGATCACCTGTACCAACACCTGAAATGCTGCCCTGAACTCAGCATGAGTGACCTGCTTGGGTGAAGGATTTGCTGGTGCTAGTGGGGTTTGCTGATGCCCATCTCTATTACCGTTGTCATGACTATTTTCATTGACATTTATTCTACCATTAACTCGGGATGGAGGCATAATTTTGAAAATGCATATAGCATGAGTTCGAGGATAGAGAGGAAGTTCATCACAGACATAGATCACGAAAGAAGGGAAATTTCCTAAAACATCTTGTAGATTCTTCCCTATAAGTGTGGCGTGCTTCACACCCATGAAAAAGACTCTTACTTAATGCAGCTTTCAGACATCCTAGAATTCTCTAAACCTTTGATCTGATACCAGGTTTCTCACTACCCAAGCTGGAACCCTGGATGGAGACATGGGACCTAGAACCACGAATGGCTCCAAGTCGACCCATGGCATGAACATAGAAACTAAAGAGAATATGTTAAAGCAGAAATTGATAACTGAAACATGAATAAGCGGAAGTATGAATAATGTAAATGCAACTCAAGGGATAACATCACAAAGCTAAATCTCGAAGCTTAGCATACTGGTCTATGAGATGATGGGACAATCCCCCAGCTATCTCTAAGACTGCAAACTAACTGACAAAACAACTGAACGAATAGATGTCTTCGGATAATGAGGACTCAACCAAAAAGGCTAGACTGGGTTGAGAGAGAAGTGAGCTATCAGCGAGGTTGAGCTGGATCACCTGAAACATGTTTAATAAATTGGATTGTACTGAATATGCAATGTAAATAAAAAATGTTTAGTAAATTGTTAGTTGACATCATGCATATAGTTTGAGTATAACATGAGAATAAGGAGTACATGCTAAACTATATTTGAGACGAACATGATTCTAGGTGGAAAATGGGTAGGTTGGGCTGAATTTGGGTAGGTCAAAATGAGCTGAGTTAATAAATGGGCAGGTTATTGATCCGTCCAAAAGTTGCTTGGGCTTAAAAAGGTTGGGCTAAAATGGGCTAAAATGCGGGTCAGAATCCAACCTTCCCAACTCTAATTAAGTTTTAATTGCTTTGTTTATTTTTTATAATCTTTTATTAACTTATAAAATTAATATTTTTCTTTATTATNCACTAAATATAATATATTAAATAAAATAAAATATCTTTTTAAAGATACTTTGGCAAGATTTCTCATGAATCATTTTAGGCTAGATATTTGCCCAAACTTTGATGAATCGAAATGAGTTGGGCTGAAATGGCCTGAGCCAATAAATAAGTGGGTCAATTATCAGCCCAAACTTGAGCAAATTGGGCATATTATAATCGTATGGGCTGATTTTTCCGCCTCTAAACATGATCATAAGCTGGTTAACACAATTGAACATAATGACCCAAGATTTAAAGATAGAAATCATATGACTTGTCATATCTAAAATCGTAAGTAAAACACATAAACTATTCATTGGGTCAAATCTGCTGTAAAACATAATATCATAAGTTATGAACACACACACACACACACACATATATATATGAAATTATGAGGAACAATGGGAGACTCGTCATAACCAACAACCACCTTGTATGAGCGTATGATGATCCCATGTCTTTTCCACGTAGAGGACGGCCATCCTAAGCCTTGCCATGGCAAAACATAAGTAAGATGTGATATCACAGTGTGCCCTTGGGCGCTGGAAACACTCTCTTGAGATGTCCGAAAATATATACCTACGTTGGCGCTTAGTCGATGAGACCGGGGAACCTTGAAACCCCTAGCCTACCTGGTGCTAGAGACTACTACCAAAATATGTATAATGCTCATGTAGTCATATTATCAAAATATAGCTTGAATCTGAACATTGGGAGTCTTGACGCCAAAATATATATCATAACTGATCTTGTTAGCTTGGCTAAATCCATAATAAGCATATTGACTTGCCCAAATCATTACATTATACATACTTGAAATAGACTCTATTAGCTAAAATCATGGATTCATAAGTGAAGAATTCATAAACATTCATGCATGCTAAATATCTCATCATACTTGAAATCATGAATCATAAGCTTGAATTTTTCATAAACTTGCATAATAGGAAATAATTTCTAACAACTTGAAATCATGAATTTATAATCAATTTGAGTGTAAATCTGCCCATTAACTAAAAATATGCATTGTAACTTGAGGGGATTAGACCCTTAAACATATCATAGAAAGTTTCACAAGTTGGGTTAAAACCGTAGAAATCAATGCACTTGCTTAGAACTTGAATTCATGAAATTTGAGAAGTGTTTTGGGCATGATAGTGAAAGAGAAATCTCATTCATAGCCCTACATACCTGGGTAAACTGATTCTCAAAACTATCCTTGAAAGCCCAAGAGAATTGGGGGAAGAATTGAGAGAATTCTAGCTTGATCTTGAAGAGGATTCTCAATACCTTGCATGCATGGGAGTCTAATGACTTAGAATAAGTTAAACCCTATTAAAACATTCCTTTTAGGGTTTAAAACGACGTCTTTAGGGAGTTAGGAGCTTAGAAATTATATAATTGCCCTTAAAGATTAATTAGGAAAATACCACTGCCAGACCAAATCACTGCTCATGGTTTCCTCTCGCCGTCACCACTGTTCTCATGCCTAACTCTTCAATCTCCCAATGAACCCAACAATGGGTCGTACCCTGTGATGACAGGTCGTTGAACCCATCTGTTGCCTTTGCTTCCAACTTTCTCTACTCCTTCCCACGAGCACAAACAACGACTCATTGTTCCCTATAATGAGTGTACCACAACTCGTCCATCCAGCCTATACACCCCAGAAACAAATGACGACTCCTGACCACGACCCGTTACAAGGACCTACGAGTCATACCATGGCCCGTTGCTATTTGGCCTTCTTCTGCAGATGCGGACCATGGCTCATAACACGAGTCGTACCTTTCTACCATGACTCATGGTGTGTTCTCATGGTTTGGGAAGACAGATTCCAGAACTTAACCACGACTCATTCCATGATCCATTACTCCAAACCACGACTTGTACAATGAGTTGTTCTAAGAAAATTCTAGACAATTCCTACTGAAAAAATTTCCAACCCCGAATCTAGTCTTAGAAACTTTTGGGGTATTATAATATCCCCCGCTTGGGAAATTTCATCCCCAAATGTAGACTAAGCATACTGAAAGACTGGGGAAAGAACTGCAATCCAAAAACTGAACAACTAAAGCTGAAAACTGACGGAGTGGCTGACTTCAAATCGATATACATGACCGAACTGAATTCATGAATCATACACATGCAATGAAATGAAAGGAACTTAGAGACATGAACTTGCATGAAATTAAATAGAGTACTAAGGAGAAAACTGATACCTCATGCTGGAATTGAGATGGAAGGGAAAAGGTATGGGTATCTAACCATCATATTTTCTTTTGCTTCCCATGTAGCTCCCTCAACAAGCTGATTCCTCCACAACACTTTCACTAAAGCCACTTCCTTGTTTCTCAACTTTCGAACCTGACAATCAAGGATATTAACCGGAATCTCCTCATAGGAAAGGCTATTCTTCACACCTATGCACTCCATTAGAGCAACTAAGGCCGGGTTACCAACACACTTTTTCAATAAGGATACATGGAAAACTGGATGCACTGAAGCCAACTCTACTGGTAGCTCCAATTCATATGCCACCTTTCCAACTCGCCTCAAAATCCTATAAGGACCAACATATGAGGGACTAATCTTCCTTTTTTTTCCGAACCTCATAACTTCCTTCACGGGAGAAACCTTCAGAAATACCTAATCATCAACCTCAAACTCAGGCTCTCTTCGCCTAACATCCGCATAAGAATTTTAACGACTCTAAGCTATTTTCAGTCTTTCTCTGATGAGCTAAACTTTCTCTATGGCCTCATAAAATGAATCTGGCCTCACCTACCTCAAACCAACCAATAGTTGGTCTACACCTCTGCCTATAAAGAGCCTCAAACAGAGACATCTAAATGCTAGAATGATAACTGTTATTGTACAAACTCAATGAGAGGCAAGTGATCGTTCCAGCTACCCTTGAAATCAATCACACATGCTCTCAATGTATCCTCAAGTGTCTAAATGGTCCGACCAGCCTGACCACCTATTTGCGGGTGAAAAGATGTGCTAAGCATTACCTAAGTACCAAGTCCCTTCTGAAATGATCTTCAAAACTTTGAAGTGAACTGAGTACTCCTATCTGAGATGATGGACAAAGGAAATCCATGCAACCGAACCAACTCTCGAATGTACAATTTGGCATAATCATCAACTAAATCAGGAGTTTTGACCAATAAGAAATGGACTTATTTGGTCAACCTATCCACAATCACACATATAAAGTCATGCTGTCGACGTGTACGAGGCAATCCTGTAATGAAGTCCATGTTGATATCTTCCCACTTCAAAGTAGCACTGTTAATATCCTAAAGCATACCGCCACGTCTCTAATGCTCAACCTTCACCTGCTAGAAATTCAGACTCTTAGCCATAAACTCAACTATGTCCTTCTTCATTCCATTCCACCAATAGACTTCACGTAGATCACGGTATATCTTTGTAGTACCTGGATGGATCAAATACCAAGAGCCGTGATCCTCGCTCAACATACTCTCTCTCAAGTCATCAACAACAGGCACAAATAATTGACCTTGATATCGGAGTACACCATCCCCTATTGGGAGAAAACCTCCACCTTCTGACTTCAGATCGCTTCCTTTAACTTTACCAAGGTAGGATCTTAATCTTTCCTATCCTTGACCTCCATCACTAAAGAAGATTTTGACCCATATGGAACAATCACACCACCATCCATCAGGTCAACAAGCCAAACCCCTAAGCGAGCAAGCCTATGGACATACTTTACTAACTCTTTTCTCTCATTATCAACATGAGACAGGCTCTCCATGGAAAACCTGCTAAGAGCATCTTCCACTACATTGGCCTTGCCCGGATGATAAAGGACACTTAGGTCATAGTCCTTGAGGAGCTCTAGCCATCTCCTTTGTCGCAAATTCAGGTCCTTCTGAGTGAAAACATACTAAAGGCTCTTGTGGTTTGCGAACACATCCATATTCACCCTATAAAAGTAGTGCCTCCAAATTTTAAATCTATCACCATAGCCACTCACTCTAGGTCATGCATCGGGTAATTCTTCTCATGAGTCTAAAAGGTTATAGAGGCATACATAATGATCTTTCCATGCTGCATCAACACACAACCAAGACCAACCGTAGAGGCATCACAATACACAACAAAATCATCTGTGCCCTCTAGTAGAGTCAACATTATGGCTGAAGTGAGTCAAGTCTTTAGCTCCTTAAAGCTCTTCTCACAAGCATCTAACAACTAAAATTTGACCTTCTTCTAGGTCAATTTAGTCAATGGTGCTGCAACAAATGAAAATCCCTCAATGAATCTCCTATAGTAGCCATCTAAATCTAAGAAGCTCTTAATATCCGAAGGATTAACTGGTCTAGGCCAATTCTTCACTGGTTATATCTTTTGAGAGTCCACTTGTACACCCTCGCTGGACACTACATGGACCAAAAATTCCACTGAGTTCAGCCAAAACTCACACTTGCTAAATTTAGCAAATAGCTGGTGGTCCTTGAGAGTCTGCAACAAGTTTCTCAAATGAGCAACATGCTCCTCATCATTTAGAGAGTATATGAGAATATCATTTATGAAGACAACCACGAACATATCCAAATAGTACTTGAACACCCTATTCATCAAATTCATAAAAGTCGTAGGAGCATTCATTAGTCCAAAAGACATAACTACGAACTCATAGTGACAATATCGAGTCTTAAAGAATGTCTTCGGAATGGCACTCTCTCTAAATATGAGTTGATGATAGCCGGATCTAAGGTATATCATTGAGAAGCACTTAACACCTTAAAGTTGGTCAAAAAAGTCATCAATTTCGGGGAGGGGACACTTGTTCTTTATTGTGACCTTGTCCAACTGTCGATAATCAATGCACATTCTAAGGGAACCTTCCTTCTTTCAAACTAAGAGAATTGGAGCACCCCATGGGATTTACTAGGGTTGATGAAACCGTTATCTAAGATATCTTTCAACTGTTCTTTCAACTCTTTTAGCTCAACTGGAGCTATTCTGTAAGGAGGAATGGATATCGGTTGTGCATCAAGGTATAGGTCAATACCGAAGTCAATCTCTCACTCGGGAGGAACTCCTGGCGGATCATATGAAAACAGCTCCAGACACTCTCACGCAATAGGAACTGATTGAAGAATTGGGGTCTTGAACATAGAATCCTTGACCCCAACTAGATGATACAGAAAGTCCTTATAGATCATCTTTCTGGCCTTGAGATAGATCCTGACGCTTTGCTGCTCTGATCTTCTATTGGTCTAGATGGAACGCTACCTAATAAGGGAGCTGGGGCTGATGACATCTGGTGAAATGGAGGTCAATGTCCACCACCAGATCTCTGTTGAAAGTGCCCATGACTCCTTATCCTGGCCCTCTTGGCCTCTCTCTACTTCTCCTTCATTTGCTCCGCTTTCATCTACTAGGTGTGTATGACCAATCGAGAGAAATCTATGTCCCTTATCAACATGCTAGTCCTGCATTCCTTAACCAATGTATCCACTACCCAACTCACAAATTTTCTCATACAAGCCCTCTGATCTTCAACCATCTCCGATGCATATTTGGACAATCGGGTAAACTTTAAGGCATACTCCTGAACAGTCCTGTGGTTCTGCTTCAACATGACAAACTCTGCCGCCTTCGCCTCCCTCAACTTCCTAGGAAAAAAACTATCCTAGAAAGTCGTCACAGTCTCATCCCAACTCACGGGGACTGACCTGACTCTTCTATCATCCTTCCACTGGCAGAACCATATGTGAGCAACCCCTTTAGATGATAGGAGGCAAAGTCCACACTCTCTTCTCCTGTCACCCCCATAATCTGGGTGATCTTTTTCACTTCCTCGATAAACTCATATGGGTCTTTATCCATTTTCGACCCCAATAACTCAAGTGAGTTTATCTTAAGAAAGTCTCATACTCTTGTCGCTGTTGTGTTCCCATTCTTGGGAACACGAGCCATTGATTGCTTGTTGACTTGAGCGGTCATGACCTATACCAACATCTGAAATGCTGCCCTGAACTCGGCATGAGTGACCTGCTTGGGTAAAGGATTCACTGGTGATAGTGGGGCTTATTGATGCCCATCTCCATTACCATTGTGATTACTATTTTCATTGCCATTTATTCTACCATTAACTCGGCATGGAGGCATAATTCTCCAAATGCATATAGTATGATTTAGAGGATATAGAGGAAGTTCATCGCAGACATAGATCACGAAAGAAGGGAAATTTCCTAAAACAACTTGTAGCTTCTTCCCTATAAGTGGGGCGTGCTTCAAACCCATGGTAAGAGACTCTACTTAATGTATCTTTAAGACACCCTAGGATGCTCTAAACCTTTTCTATGATAACAGGTTTCTCACTACCCAAGCTGGACCTCGGATCGAGACACAGGACCTAGAACGGCGGATGGCTCCAAGTCGACCCATTGCATGAACATAGCAACTGAAGAGCATATGTTAAAGAAGAAACTGATAACCGAAACATGAATAAGTGGAAGTCTGAATAATATAAATGCAACTCAAGAGATAACATCACAAAGATAAATCTCAAAGCTGAGCATAGTGGTCTATGAGATGCTGGTACAAGCCCTTAACTATCTCTAAGACTGCAAACTAACTGTCAAAACAACTGAACTAATAGATGTCTTTGGATGATGAGGACTCAGCCAAATAGGGCTGGACTGGGTTGAGAGAGAAGCAAACTATTGGCGAAGCTGAGCTGGATCACCTGGAACATGTTTAGTAAATTGGAATGTAGTAAAAATGCAAGGTAAGTAAAACATGTTTAGTAAATTGTTAGTTGAAATCATGCATATAATTCAAGTGGAACATGAGAATTATCATGGTCATTTCCATTGTCATGTTTTCTATCATTAACTCGGCGTGGAAGCATAATTCTGCAAACGCATATAGCACGAGATAGAGGAATAGAGAGGTAATTCCTCACACGCCTCTTTCCTATAAGTGTGGCGTGCTTCACACCCATGGAAAAGACTCTACTTAACGTGACCTTTAGACACCCTAGGATGCTTTAAACCTTTGCTTTGATACCAGGTTTTCCATGAACCGAGCTGGGATGCCAGATCGAGACATGAGATCTAGAACCACGAATGGCTCCAAGTAAACCCATGGCATGACCATAGAAACTGAAGAGCATATATTAAAGCAGAAACTGATAACTGAATCATGGATAAGCGAAAGTCCTAATAACATAAACATAACTCAAGTGATAACATCACAAAGCTAAATCTCAAAGTTGAACATATTGGTCTATGTCTAAAAAGCCTCTACTAACTGATGAGATGCTGGGACAAACCCCCAAATATGTCCAAAATTGAAACATAACTGACAAAAAAACTGAATTGATAGATGTACTCATATGATGAGGACTCACTCAAAAAGGGTTGGACTAGGCTGAGAGAGAAGCGAGCTATCGGCAAGACTCAGCTGGATCACCTGAACATATATCATGAAACAATATAGCATAGAGTATGCTGTCAATACTTAGAATATGCTGAGTATGCAAGGTAAGTAAAATATATTTAGTAAGTGGTTACTTGAAATCATGCATATAATTCAAATAGAACATGAGAATAAGTTGGTGTTGATTAGACATTTGTAGTTAGTTTCCACTCAGTTATGATTCTGTTAGATGTTATCTTGTTAGTATCATGCCATGATTATTCCATGGGTCGACTTGAGGTCATCCGTGATTCTAGGTCCTGTGTTACGGCTAGGGTGTAAACTTGGGTCGTGATAAACTTGGTATCAGAGCAAAGGTTTAGAGTGTCCTAGAGTGTCTGAAAGCCGTGTTAAGTAGAATCTTTCTCATCGGTGTGAAGCGCGTCACACTTATGACCAAGAGGCTACGAGATGTTTTAGGAAAGTTCCCCTTTTCTTCACGATTCTTATCATGCATAGTGTTTGAGACTCTAATAGTTCCTCTCCTAACTCGTTCTTTATGCGCTTATAGATAATGCCTCCCAAACGAGCAAATAAAAGGAGAAATGATAGTGGGCACCAGCAAGCCCCACCAGCCCCCGTGAACCCAATGAATGAACATGTTACTTATGTCGAGTTTAGGGCAGCCTTTCACATGTTGGCATAGGCCATGACTGCTCAGGTTAATCAGCAAGCGGTGGCTCATGTTCCCCAGAACGGGAACGTAGCGGCGGATAGTGTAAGAGACTTCCTCAGGATGAACCCACTTGTATGAGTTCTTAAAGGAGATCTAGAAGATCACCCAGATTATGGGGTTGACAGGAATGGAGAGCGCATACTTATCCTCCTACCAGCTGAAGGGGGTCACTCATATATGGTTCCATCAGTGGAAGGATAGTCGGGTAGTTAGAGTAGTCCCCATAAGTTGGGATGAGTTTATGACTGCCTTCTTGGACAAGTTTTTCCTTAAAGAGTTGAGGGAGGAAAAGGTAGCGGAGTTCATCAACTTAAGGCAAAATAGTATGACTATACAGGAGTATCCGTTGGATTTTACCCAGTTGTCAAAGTATGCATCAGAGATGGTAGCTGACCAGAGGGCTCGTGTGAGCAGATTCGTGAATGGACTGGCAGACTCCTTAGTCAAGGAGTGCAGGACCACCCTGTTGCACAAGGACATAGACTTTTCACGATTGGTAATATATGCCCAGCAAATAGAGGTGGAGCAGGTAAAGGAAAATGAGTTAGAGGACAAAGAGAGCTATGACAGGAGATTCAGAGTTCTTCACTCAGAGTACGAGTGGTGGACACCGCTCATGTTCCCAGTAGAAGTCATTAGCCCCAGCACCTTTGACAACCACTGTCCCACATAGACCAGGGTAAGGGAGATTACGTATCCAGCTTGTAATAACTGTGGAAAGAACCATTTGGAGGAGTTCATGATTGGTTCGGGCACTTGCTTTTGGTGTGGCAAGTCGGGTCATAAGCCCAGAGATTGCCCAGCAGCCAATAAGGCCGAGAGTAGAGCCCCACCACCTCTTTAGTAGCTCTGATTGCCCCCTATTTCAGCAGGGCGTATCTTATAGTACAAGTGGAAGACAACATCAAAACTGCTCTTACGCCTTGTCAGCACATCAGGATCAGGGAAAATTGCCAGAAGTAGTCGCAAGTATGTTATCAGCTAATGTGTTACTCTTTTCATGTTGTTAGACCCCAAAACCACAATATGGAGTAGGAATTCCTTCAATGTATGTTGAGAGGAGATTGTTGATACATGGTGTGAAATAGCTATAAGTATGAAGCTATCGGTGAATTTTAGAGGTGAAGGAGGGATTAAGAGTTAGTGGTTTATACCAACCTTAAGAATGATCTAGGAGCCTTAGAGTGATGGCTAAATCTAAGGGGGAGATGATAATTCGATGAGACTAGTCAAATCTTGAGTGCGCTAGTGGCGGAGTCTCGACACTAATAGTTATGGGATGCCAATTCCTTCATGTTCAGATGATTTCCCTCATGCTCAGTTGAAGTTATGCTCTAACCATTCCTATGTGCATACTTCCAGAATTTCTAGATAACCGCTTCAAACAGCGATCCCAGCCTTACTTTGTGAATCTATGAGTTTCAGCTTCATGTCATAAACTACCTATGTGTGTTAATTCATGTATTCTAGTATGCTCAGCCCTCAAACTCAGTCTTTAGAAGTTGCTTTAGTAGCTCAGTAGATCAGGTTACCTCATGTATGTGCTCAGTTTTAGATATCATGTATGATTCATTCTTATGAGTCCCTTACTTTCAGTCAGACCAGATACCATGATTTATAGTTCAGTATTAGAAAGCAGGTTGAGAACGAAATCTCAATCCTTAGCAGTTCAGTTCCAGTTTGAGGAAATAGTTCCTCCCCAGTACTCTATCTAGTTCCATGTCAATTTCACGTCTTTTAGTCCCTCTCATGAAGTAACATGCGTGTATGATTCAGAAATTCAGTTCAGAGATATAGTTCATCTCAAAGTCAGATACTCCATTGCATTCAACCCTTAGTATTCAGTTCTAAGGATTATAGCTCTTTCCCTGGCCTCTCAACTCAGTTACTCCGTCAGTTTTCAGAGTCGAATGTTCAGTAATTGGGATGACAGTTCTTTTCTCTAGATTTTCAGTATGCTTATGAACATTCAAGGATGAATGTTCCCAAGGGGGAGATATTGTAACACCCCAAAAGTCTCTAAGACTAGACCCAAAACTAGTGAGTTGAGATATTTCAATGTCTCATAATTTTGGTCTAAGTTTGGAACCGTTCTAGGTATATGGATAGGTTCGAGCCCAATGAATTCTATGGATAATAGGTGTTAATATCATTCCTCAAGTGTAAGAAGTGTAATGGATACAAATTAAGGTCATAAGGAACTTCTAGCACAAATTTGAGTTGAGAGCCTTCTTACCGATTGAGTTTTCGTACAAGTTCTAGCAAGGGTAAACTGATAACAACCATAGATCCCTTTATACAAAGTGTTTTTGGGTGATTCAATATATCAAATCGAAGCCCTTTGAGTCTTCTTTCCAACACATCTGACCTTGCATCAATTGGAGTTGGTGAAAAAGTTATGAGAAATTTAGTGAAATTGCACCAAATCACAAAATGATTAGTCAGGTGACTCGTTAAGTCACCTAACGACTCGTTAAGTGGAAAAAACTGCTGGAAAACTTTAGTTTAAGAGGGGACTTCATTATTGGTTAAGTGACCAGTTAAGTCACCTAACGACTCGTTAAGTGGCAAAATTTGGTGGAAATTCCAGTAAACTTCACGGATTGGAGTCACGATTGATCCAGNGGGGGGTGGCAAAATTTGGTGGAAATTCCAGTAAACTTCACGGATTGGAGTCACGATTGATCCAGTACCTCACAAGTCATGATGTCCCTCGTGAGGACTGGCAGGGTCCTTTTTCCTGCCAATTTTTAAGGGAGTTTTCATAAAATGTTATGCTTCTAACTCCTTAACTACGTTGTTTTGGGTATCAGGTGGGACGATTTTAAGGGGAATATCTAGCCTAATCCCTCATTCCATCCAAAAACTCACCCAAACTCTTTTTCCTCTTCTCTCTCAAGGCTCAAGATCACCTAAGATTTCTCGAAGAGCTTCAAGATCCTAATTCTAGTTTAATATTTCATCAAGCTAGGTATATAGGACTTCAACAAGGATTTCCTTTCATCCTTGTGTGCCAAATTTTATGTTAAAACCCTAATTCCTTGATTTCTAAAAAAGTATACCTTAGGCTTTCAATCTATGCATGAATTCTCACATGTCTCCTATGGGTTTCAAAACTTTCATGATAAATAGCTATGCATGTTGATTAAATTTACTCCAAACTCATGATTTACGTAACTGATAGGATAGTAATATGATCTTCTAGAATTTTACCATGAATTAGTACTATTTTCGAGACATGGCCCTTATGAAATATGTACATGCTTTTACTATGAATTAGATGTATATGTTTACTGTATGACTTGAACCTATAAATTTTCATGAATCTAGAATGCATGATTTATACTATGATTTTTGGTCTATGATGTTATAAATTTCAAAGATAAAGTATGATCATGATTCTTCAGATTTTTGGGCCTCTTGTTAATAGAAAGTAGTCCTGATCAGACTCTAATGAATTCAGTATGTTATGATTAGCCGAACACTCAGGTCTATGATTAGCTGAAGTAGCCTCGACTAGATGAATGATGTCAGATTGGTGTCTTCCATGTTAGTATAATTAGGATCCTCAATAGTATAAAGTGTTTCCCTCAGTTTAGTCAAGGATCTTCACTAGTAGAGAGTGACTCCCTCAACTCAGTTAGGGATCCTCCATAGTAGAGAGTGTTCCCTCAGCTCAGTCAGGGATCCTCCATAGTAGAGAGTATTCCCTCAGCTCCATCAAGGATCCTCCATAGTAGACAGTGTTCCCTCATCTCAGTCAGGGATCCTCCATAGTAGAGAGTGTTCCCTCAGTCCAGTCAGGGATCCTTAATAGTAGAGAGTGTTTCCCCTAAGCTCACATAAGGATTCTTAATAGTAGAGAACCCCTTAGTTTATGATTTCAATTCCAGTACAGCTAAGTATAGCCTCAGACTTCGGTTCAGCTTAGTCACTATGGAGTTCAGTCTTGGTTGCCAGTAGTTAATTAGTGTAGTGTATTATATCAGTGATAATATCAGTACACAGTGCATGTACACGACCCTTATGCATCAACTTTACCTATATTTTATTTAAACGTTTTCAAATAAGCATATCTCATCAATATCTATACTTTTCAGATAAGGTCATTATACTTCAGTTAAGTTATGTATTTAGTTTACTTTCTTTCAGTATACTTGCATGTTTTCAGTTCTTTTACGTTTCCCATTTATTCAGTACATTTCAAGTACTAACCACATACTTTATGTGCTATATCATTTTATGATATAGATCCAGGTTTCCAGACTCAACCTCGCGGTTAGACACGCTCTATTCCCACCTTATATGTCAGTGGTGAGTCCTCATCTACCGAGGAAAAGATTTATGATTTTTCTATTTTAGTTTTATTTCAGTTTTAGACTTTAGGAGTTAGCTGGGACTTGTCCTAGTAGCTCATCGATTTAGTAGAGGCTTTTCGACATGTATAGACAGATTCAACTTTTGATTCAGTATTTATAATAGACTATGTTGTTGATTAAACTTTTCGAGTTAGGTTCCTCTTAGTTATGATTCTGTTACCTGTTATCTTGATAGTATCATCCCCTAGATAACTCTAAGTCTATAGAAAATCATAACACAACTGACGAAAATAAACAAGGCCCTTGAATGATTAGGACTCGCACTTCGGCTGCTGAGGTAGAGGCTCTGAAACTGCAGTGATTATCTGAGTTGGGTCTGAGAACCTACAACTATATCATGAAACGATACATCATAAAAGTATGCGTCAGTACTTTGAATGTATGGAGTAAGTGAGAGAAACATGAATAACATGACAGAACTGGTAACTGAACAGATACGACATGAAATGACCAACTGAAATGCTGAATACTGATACAACTTATAATAAACTGATATGGTCAAAAGTGACCCTGGCTGATGGTTATAAACATGTCCAAAGTCTGAAATACTGAGTCTGTAATACTACAATAAACTAATCTGGACTGAAGAATTTGAGAGCAAATTGTACTGACCAGTGGGAGAGGCTATAACCGACATATAACCACTCAAGCTAGACGTGGAGTCCGATGTACACACCCCACCGGTAGGACCCAATATACCTTGTCAGGGTATAAAGGCATGGACTGCGAGAAGCACTGTCAAAGGAGTCATGAGGACAAGTAAATATATATAACCTACGGTGGCAACGTAGTTCTGGAACCTGGGTGCGCTGGAACCCCGACCCTTTCGGTGCTAAGTCCTAGTCCCACTGATTATCCTATTACTGCTACTACTGACAAGCGGATAGCTCGATACTGGGGCCCAAGAATATAATGACCCAGGGATACTATCAAAGAGTTTCCTGAGCATCTTATAGGACCGGATTTGGAAACTGAGTTCTAAGACTGGTCAGAGCTGCTTATCTGGAAGCATCGTAACCGTCTTAAGAATAACTGATAACTGAACTGGGGTCTGGGGGATAGTCAGAGCTATAATTGGAATGTCATGAATGCCTAATGGACTAAATAACTGTAATCTGAGTCTGAGACTGATAATTGAGAAGCACCACTGATACCTCGAGAAGAGACCATAGTCAAACTGATCAGCTGGCATTTCTGACTAACACTGAAATATTCTAATATTGTGATTGCAACGGAACTGACAATTCCAAGAAAATACAAAGTATATAGAATTTCTGACTGAATCTGAATATCATACAAGTAACTGAGTTGTTAACACATACAAGAATTATAAAATCCCCTAACTCTGAAAGATGCAACCAATTCTCAAGAATTCAAAGCCTAAGCAGGAGTCTAATTTCTGACATTTCAATAGTTAGGGCTGAATTTCTAAAGTTGGTGGAACAAGCATCATTTTTATTAACTGCTGGTGGAAAATATAGCTACAATTAACATAAGACTAGATTCTACATGAATTAATCAAAGAACAACAACAATATCTTAAATTTCGTAAGTTCAAGGCTAGGACCGAAAGTTGACTGAGTGAGGGTTTTTGGGGGACGCAAGGGGAGAACAATCTCCTTGCTGAATTTCCACATACCTGTAGAAGAGAATCTGATAAAAATCTTGAAGAAAGACTAAGAAGATGAACGTTTGCCCTAGCTTCTGGACTGAACTCCTGACTGTTTCTACACTCTGGTTTTTGAGAGGATGAGTGAAGGAGGAAGGGGAATTGTCGTTCTATCCCTTGTTTCTCCCTCCCAAGACCCCAAAACGACAAGGTTTGGGAATCAAAAAGCTGGGAAAGTACTAAAATACCCCTGGAAGAATGAACTGAAAACTGCTCGACACTAAACAATGGACCTCAGAATGGGTTGTTGGTAGGAATGATGGCCTTTGAATCTGGTCGTGGTCTCTGGGTTCAAAAACAAGGTTTACTGGAGGTGTCCCACGGTTAGGTACAACGGTCTGTTGGAAGCAACAACGGGCCTTGATACCCCCCGTAGGAACTGGTAAGAAAACTAGCACGGGGACAATGGGTGATAAGGACAACTCGTTGGTAGGACCAACGGGCCGTTGTATCCACTCGTGGTTCACACTACTGGGTTATGGAACTGATCAAAGGGTTGTAAAAACGGCTCATTGATAATAACCACGGGCTGTTGTTCCCTCTTGTTACCTCAGGGAAAGGTCCGATAATCCTCTGAACTTGGGATTCAACGAACAACAGGATGAATCGTTGTTAGGAACAACGAGTTGTCCTATGTCTCGTTGTTTCCCCTCGAAGGAAGGATGCTACTAACAATGACCACTTACAATCGTCCGTTGGTTCCACCAATAGTCCATTGTAGGGGTCGTCTGAGGTAGAAAAAAATTCTGGTTTTCCTATGGTTTTTCATGCAACATTTGAATTTGGTCTAGGAAAGTTTCGGGGTGTTACAATATCTCCCCCTTATGATCATTCGTCCTCGAATGAAGGACAAAACTAGGAAAAGAGCCGAGATTTCTAAAATTGAGTCTATGATTGATTTTGGAAGGAGTAATTGACTCTAAACGAACTTTGTTGTACTACCTGAGCTGATGCAACTAGAATGCACACAGAAAATATAAATAAGGCTGATGAGTACAGAACTGACTAGAGTATTCAGAAGGAATTTAGTACCTGATTTTGGGTCTAAACTGGAAGGGAACAAGTGAGGGTGTCTGGCCATCAAGTCTGCTTCTTCTTCCCATGTGTCTCCCTCAACTTGTTGATTTCTACATAGCACCTTGACTGAAGCTATCTCCTTATTCCTCAGCTTACGAACCTGACGGTCAAGGATCTGGACTGGTAGCTCCTCGAATGTGAGACTATCCTTTATCTCCACACTGGCCAATGACACTACTGAAGTTGGATCACCGATGCACTTCTTCAGAAGTGAAACATGGAAAATTGGGTGTACTGCTTCTAGTTCTGAAGGTAACTCTAGCTCATAGGCCACCTTACCAATCCGTCTCAGTATCTTATAGGGTCCCACATATCGTGGACTGAGCTTTCCCTTTTTCCTAAATCTCATCAACCCGTTCATGGAGAGGTTTTCAGGTATACCCAGTCACTAACTGCAAACTACAATTCTCTTTTCCCCACATCGGCATAGGATTTTTTACGGTTCTGAGCTGTTTTCAGCCTTTCTCGGATGAGCTGAACTTTTTGCATTGCCTCATGCACTGAGTCTGGTCCTATCAAGGTAGATTCACTAACTTCAAACCACCCTATAGGAGATCTACACCTCCTACCATACAATGCTTCAAATGGGGCCATCTGAATGCTGGAATGGTAGTTGTTGTTGTACACAAACTCGATAAGAGGAAAATGGCCATCCCAATTACACTTAAAATCAATCACGTACGCTCTTAGCATATCTTCCAGGGATTGTATGGTCCACTCATCTTGCCCATCGGTCTGTGAATGAAAAGCAGTACTGAGTTTAACCTGGGTGCCTAGTCCCTTCTGAAAGGACTTCCAGAAGTGTGTGGTGAACTGTGCCCCCCTCTCTGAAATGATGGACAAGGGTACCCCATGAAGTCTGACTAACTCTCAGATATAAAGTTTGGCATAGTCCTCCACTGAGTTTGTGGTTTTGACAAGGAGGAAATGAGCTGACTTGGTCAACAGATCTACTACCACCCAAATTGAGTCATTCTGTCGGCTAGTTCGAGGTAGACCTTTAATAAAGTCCATATTTACCTCTTCCCACATCCACGTGGGTATAATGATATCTAGAGTCATGCCCCCTGGCCTTTGATGCTCCACTTTGACTTGATGGCAGTTCGGGCACTTAGCTACAAATTCGGCAATATCTCTTTTCATGTCGTTCCACCAATAAATGTCCCTCAAATCGAGGTACATTTTGGTAGCACCAAGATGAATGGAGTACCTCGAGCTATGTGCTTCAACCAAAATCTTCTGTCTCAATTCACCAACATCTAGCACACACGATCTTCCCTGGTAACGGAGCACTCCATCTCCCCCTTGGGAGAAAGCCTCAACCTTCTTTTTAAGAACTGCTTCCTTGAGTTTAAGTAAAACTAGATCTTCATCTTGTCTGGACTTAACCTCAACTACCAAGGATGAATCTGACCCGCTTTGTACTACTACCCCACCTTCGGCTGAGTCTACCAACTGCACCCCTAACTGGGCTAGTCCGTGAACCTCCTTTGCTAATTCCTTTTTGCCTTGTTCCACATGAGCGACGCTGCCCATAGACACTCTGCGTAGAGCATCAACCACTACGTTGGCTTTGCCGGGGTGATACAACACACTCATGTCATAATCTTTTAACAGTTCCAACCACCGTCTTTGGTGCAGGTTTAGGTCCTTTTGGCTGAACACATACTGAAAGCTCTTGTGATCTGTAAACACATCCATATGAGCCCCGTACAAGTAATGTCTCCATATTTTAACGTGAATACCACTGTTGCCAACTCAAAGTCATGAGTTGGATAATTTTTCTCATGAACTTTGAGCTGCCTCGAGGCATAGGCTATCACCTTGCCACACTGCATCAGAACACAGCCAAGTCCAACTCTAGAAGCATCACAATATACAACAAACTCGTCTGTTCCTTCTGACGGGGTCAAAACTGGAGCAATAGTGAGTCGAGTCTTCAACTCCTGAAAACTCTTCTCACACTCATCTTACCATTGAAATTTAACCTTTTTCTGGGTTAATTTGGTCATAGGGGATGCTATGGAGGAGAAACCTTCAACAAACCGTCGGTAATAGCCTGCTAAGCCCAAGAAACTCCTAATCTCGGTCAGAGAGGTGGGTCTGGGCCAATCCTTTACTGCTAAAATTTTGTGAGGATCTACTTGTATCCCCTTACCTGATACCACATGACCCAAGAATGACACAAACTTTAACTAGAATTCACACTTGCTGAATTTAGCGAATAGCTGGCGATATCTGAGGGTCTGTAATGCTAATCTTAGGTGATTGGCATGCTCTTCCTTATTTCTGGAGTACACCAGAATGTCGTCAACAAATACGATGACGAACATATCTAGGTACGGCTTAAAAACCCCGTTCATTAGATCCATGAAGACTGTTGGGGTGTCTGTTAACCCAAAGGACATCACCACAAACTCATAGTTACCATACCGGGTTCTGAATGTTGTTTTCAGTATGTCACTCTCTCTAACCCTTAACTGATGGTACCCCGACCTGAGGTTGATCTTGGAAAAGCAACTGGCTCCCTGAAGTTTGTCGAATAGATCGTCAATTCTGGGCAAAGGGTACCTGTTCTTAATTGTGACCTTGTTCAATTGACGGTAATCTATGCACATTCTGAGGGTACCGTCTTTCTTGCGCACGAATAGCACTGGAGCACCCCAGGGAGAGATGTTGGGTCTGATAAAACCCTTGTCAAGAAGATATTTTAGCTACTCCTTCAACTCCTTAAGTTAAGCTAGAGCAATTCTGTAAGGAGGGATGGAGATGGGCTGAGTATCTGGGAGGAGATCTATTCCGAAGTCTATTTCCTATTTAGGGGGAACTTTAGGAAGATCCTCAGGAAATACATCTGAAAGCTCGCTAACAACTGGAACCGACTGAATGGTCGAGGTCTCAGAGTTGGAATCCTTTACCTAAACCAGATGATATAGACATCCTTTGGAAATGAGTTTCTGGGCCTTGAGGTAGGAAATAAATCTACACTTAGGAGCTGAACTGCTACTCGACCATTCTATAGCTATCTCATTAGGAAACTGGAATTTGACAACTCTAGTTCTACAATCGACTATGGCATAGCAGAAGTGTAACCAATCCATGCCGATAATAAGGTCGAAGTCGACCATGTCTAGCTCTACAAGATCAACTGGTATGACTTTACTCAAGACTGAGACTGGGCAGTTTCTATACACCCGGCTGGCTCTAACTGACTCGCCAATTGGGATGGAGACTGAGAAGGTTTTTGATAGGAACTCTGGCCTGATGTTGTACTGAACTGCTACATATGGAGTTACAAACGAAAGGGTAGCTCCTGGATCTAGGAGGGCATATATGTCTAGGTGTAAGAGACATAAAATACCAGTAACTACATCAGGTGAGCGTTCCTTATCCTGACGAGAAGAGAGAGCATAAAAATGATTCTGGCGCTGACCTCTGCTTCTTCACCACCAAGGTATTCACCAGCCATTNGGTGTAAGAGACATAAAATACCAGTAACTACATCAGGTGAGCGTTCCTTATCCTGACGAGAAGAGAGAGCATAAAAATGATTCTGGCGCTGACTGCCATTTGTACCTGATGGGTTGGCCTGCTGATCTGGTTGGCCTGCTAGAGCTGCTGAGGTAGTGGATTGTGATCTTCCTCGCCCTACTGATGGACATTCTTTGATTCGATGCCCAGGCTATCCACAATCGAAACAACCTTCCCTACCATGTAGACACTGTTCAGGATGATTTTTGCCGCACTTGGGGCACACTGGATACCTGTTCCTTGAACTGTGGGCCTGAGACTGAGTGCCCGATGACCCACCCCTCCGATCTCGACAGGATTGAAAGTTTGGGCTGAGCTAGGTGCTGGGGCCCTGTGTTTCTGCTACTGCTGCTATGGCCGGCTACTACCGCCAGATCTCTAGTGGCAAAAATCTTAATGGTCTGTTCTTTCTCTCTTGTTCTTTCACTCCATATCTTTTAGCTTCTCGGCCTCAATTTGTTGTGCGTAAACAATTAGGCTGGATAAATCCATGTCCTTGATCAGCATCGCGGTCCTGACTCCTTGAGGACCTGATTAGATACTCCATTGATGGACTTCAACATGCGAGCCCTAGTCTCGGCCACCATCTCTAGAGCACACTTTGATAATCTAGTGAACTACAGAGCATACTCCTCCACTATCCAGTTGCCCTGCCATAGGTTCATAAACTCTGCCATCTTAGCCTCCCTCAGCTCCCGGGGAAAGAACCTATCCAAAAAAGTTGTATGAAACTCCTCCAACTCAACCGGTCCTGCTTCTGCTGACCTCCCCTCCTTCCATTATTTGTACCAAACTTGGGCTACCCTTTTTAGCTGGTAGGCAGCCAGGTCCGCACTCTCGGAGGAGCTGACACCCATGATCTGGGTGATCTTTCTAATATTGTCTACAAATCCTTGTGGGTCCTCTCCCACCTTTGTTTTGTGAAAGTCTGGAGGGTTCATCCGGCTGAAATCCCGCACCCGAGCAGCAGCTGTGACCCATATGTGGCTACTTGAACCACCTACTGGTTCACTTGGTTGGTGACGGTCTGGGCAAGTAATTTAATGGCTGCCCAGAATGCAATAGATACAGAATCGTCCTGAGGAGCTGCTGGAGCTGGTGGGGAGGGTCTGTTGGCGTTTCTGGCCCTTCGTCCATTTCCACGTCGAGGAGGCATTGTTCACTGAAAAGGAAATAGGACACGATTTAGAAAGACGCCTTTGGAATTGAACTTTAACGCACGATAAAGAGTATGAACAAAAGGGGAATTTTGCTAATAAAATATCATAGCCTCCTCGTCATAAGTGTGGCGTGCTTCACACCCATAAAAAGGACTCTACTCGATGCAGCTTTTAGACTTTCCGATGATACTCTAAACCTAGTGCTCTAATACCAAGTTTGTCATGCCCCGAGCCTAGCCCCTGGATGCAACACAGTACTTGAATCCACAAGTGACCTCAAGACAACCCCTGGTCTATCATACACTAGCATTCTGAGTAAACATGCACAACGTAACTTTTAATAAACAACATTAACTAGTTTAAGAAAACGTAAAAACTGCAAGTAATGAAGAAAGTGACATTTTTTGAAATACATCTCTGAAACAAGTTTGGTCAGAAAGCCATCTACTAAGGAGTTGCTGGGACAAGCCCCCAGCTAACTCTAAGTCTATATAAAATCATAACTCAACTGAATAAAATAAACAAGGCCCTCAAATGATGAAGACTCACACTTCAGCTGCTGAGGTAGAGACTCTGAAACTGCGGTGATTATCTGAGTTGGGTCTGAGAACCTGCAGTTGTATCATGAAACGATACATCATAAAAATATGCGTTAGTACTTTGAATGTACTGAGTAAGTGAGAGAAACATGAATAACATGACAAAACAGTTCCCAATGGGGAATCTTATGTTGAAACCCTCCAATCAATGGATGAGATGTGGAGGAGAGAGGAATGAAAAGATACAGTGTTGATGGTGGTGATGAGCAAATAGAGATGCTTGAGAATTGTATGATGGGTTTTCATATGAAGTACCAACAAGCCAATCAGGGCTATTAGTATCCTTATAATGAAAATCAAGGTCGAATCTCTATTTATTCAGCTGAAACAAGTAGGCAGGGAAGTGAAGAGTCCTTCTCATCCTACATTGAAAACATGCTTGAGGTTGTGCTTGAGTAGGTCGTTTCGACTAATTTAGGGATTCAGGAGTTGCGAAGTGATCTCTTAGACCTCACTAGAAAGGTGAAGGACCATGAAGTGTCTATCAGATAGTTAGAGGGAAGAATGAACTTATTAGCATCTCAAATGACAATCCAATAGGTGATAAAAGAAGAAAAGACTCCACCACTCCCAACCAATGTGGAGGAAGAAGCCATAGAATGGGGGGTGAAGGAAGAAATTTTAAAGGAAACTTTTGAAATCATTCTCTTGAACAATGGAGCATATGAAGAGGTATGTTATGTTAGCAAAAGGAGGGAAGGGAACTATTCTTTTTAACCAAATAAGCTTCATCTTGACCTTAAGAATCGGACAACCCCACCATCACAACCATCAATCATTTCACCACCAGTCTTAAAAATCAAACTGTTACCTTCCAATTTCCAATATGCATATTTGATGGAAAGAGACACTCCCAGTAATTATCTGAGCGAAGCTCGATAATCAACAAGTAGAAGAACTTCTAGCATTATTGAAGAGGCATGTCCAAGCAATAGGGTGGTCTATAGATGATATCATTGGTATACCTTCGGGTATTTGTACTCACAAGATCAACCTTCAGGAGGATAAGAGGATTGTAGCCCTTTAGTTAAGCATCAGAGATGCTCAAACCCACCGATGGAAGAGGTAGTCAAGAAGGAAACTATCAAATGTCTAGATGCGGGAATTGTGTACCCTATAACTTATAGTTGTTGGGTAAGCCCCATCCAATGTCTGCCAAAGAAAGGGGGAATTACAGTGGTACCAAATGACAAGAATGAGTTGATTTCAATGGGTCCAGTTATTGGATGGAGGGTGCGTATGGATTACTGCAAGTTAAACTCATGGACCAAGAAGGATCACTTTGTAGTCCCTTTCATTAACCAAATGCTACATCACTTGGATGGGAAAGAATATTATTGTTTTTTGGATGGATACTCAAGCTACAATCAGAATTCTATTGCTCTCGAAGATCAAGAAAAAACCACATTTACATATTCTTATGGAACTTTTGCATTCAAGAGGATTCATTTTGGTCATTGCAATGCTCCAGCCACTTTCCGGAGGTGTATGATGTCAATCTTTTCAGACATTGTGGAGGAGGCTATGGAAGTCTTCATTGATGACTTCTCAATTGTGGAAAACTCATATGAAGATTGTTTGGTGCACCTAGAAGAAGTGTTAAAGAGATGTGAGGAGACAAACTTGGGACTTAATTGGAAAAAGTATCACTTCATGGAAATTTACATGAAGGGTAAGCCTATGGGTCAATTTGTATGCATTTGAATTTCTTTGTGAGAGTGAGCGTATTTACCTTATCTTATAATCCCTATGTGTGAAATCTTAAAAATGTATGGGATCCTCTCTTTTTGTGAGTGGTATCACTTCCTTGGGGCACATGCTTAAAAGTGTTTTCAAGTGAGAGGTGTGAATTTTACAAGTGTGTAGCAAACTTTAAGGCAAGCTTTGAATGTGAATTGTCAATGACTTGAGATGCTCCTTAAGCTTGTTTTGGAAATGAACTATGCCCCTTATTTGGATGAAAGGAATGCATGTAAGATATGCTTAATGATTGTGGTCACCTATTGAAGTTTGTGCAACAGGGTTTGAGTCTTTTTATTTTTCTTTAGTCGGTGTATATGTTTTGGGTTGTATTAAGGCTTGATGTTTTTGTGTGCAACTCCCATAATGCTCTAAGCTTCAAAAAAGTCTTATTGTGAAGGAATGCCTTGCTTGATCCTTGGTTCATAAACTCATCTAGTATAGCATGCGATTCCATTTGCTCAATTGTAAAGAATTGCATTACTTGAGGAAAAATAATGGTTCAAGTTTGGAGGTTTGATGAATTGGTAATTTACCAACTCATTGGGCTCTTAAAAATGAGTTTTTGTTTAGTTTTCAAGTCATTTAGGTGGATTTTATGCCCTTTCTCTTTGATCTTTGCAGGTATTTAACTTGAGTAGAGAAAACATGAAATTGAGCAAAACATATGAAATTCGAGATGAAATCTGATGAGTTGGCATTGGAAGGACAGGAGACAAAAATCATGGAAGATTTGAACTCAAAGAGTGGTGTTAAGGACATGCTTTGAAATAGTGAAACACAGATCTAGATGTGTGAAACGCGGGCGAAATGCATTTGTCTCTGGCCGACAGGAAATTGGCACCAGTGGCCACGAGTTGGCGGTAAACTGCTGGTTCAATCTGCCAATGCACTATTTTCTATTGGCAAAGCAGTGTCTTTTCGCGGATTGGCACCGGAAAAACGCTGGTACTTCGCAAGTGAAGCCATACAAAGAGGGGTAAAAAGGTTCGAAAAAGGTCCCAAAGAACCTAGAATCCACAAGGGCACTTGTGAAAAGTTGTACAGAAGAAA